>JAKSZT010054236.1:139282-226314 GCA_026826555.1 Tolypeutes matacus | reverse complement strand
GAAGCCTGTGTGGTACTTTGAGAAAGGTCTCGTCCCCTGACCTGTGACACCCTGGTTGGCTGCCGTGGCCTCTTCTTCTTCTGAACACCTTCTCCATTTGAAAAATCCTTGGCTTGTACTGGACTAGTGGAAACTGAACTCCTCACCAGGAGACACCAAATACCAATGATCTGTAATGCCCATCACTGACTGGATGTAATCTGATCCACTGAACCATAAAACTGGAAAAGACCAGTAGTATTGCCTCGTAAAGTAGGAAGGGTATAGCTACAACCAGGCTGAGCATGTTGGGGGCACAAGTGATCGTGATCTGCATGTGGCTCAGACTCCCTTTGTACCTGTGTCTCTGAGTATCTTAGCATCCTCTCCCCGAGTTACACCTCTATGGCCTCCTGGGTGTATTGAATTTCAGTTTGTATTTCCTCTTGAGCCCAAGTGTTCTTAATAGAAGCCCTTTACATTTCCAGGTCGAAGGGCCTTTCTGTTTTTGTTAATAATATCTGGACTTGTTTTAATTTCTTTGCATTGTGATCAGAGAGTGTTCTTGGTAATATTTCTACCTTACGGAAATTACCGAGGTTTTCTTTGGCCGTAATACATGATTGCCTTTCGTGACTGTGTCATGGAAGCTTGAGAAGACATTGCAATCTCTATTATCAGGGTGTTGAGGTCCACATAGCCACGAAAGCTGTTCTATTCATAAATATGGTTTTTCACATCAGAAAATGGTGTTTAACATCAAAAAGTATCCTTTTTTTCACCTTTAGTGCCTTTGGTCTTGAATTCTACTTTGTTTGACATCAGGATCACCACCGGTGCTTCTTGTTTCCATTTGCCAGTAGATCTTTGTCTATCCCTTTATTTTATTTTTTTGACTATTTCACTTTAAATGTGCCTTTTAAAAATACATATATTTGCATCCTGTTTTTTGAATCGATTTGAAAATCTTTTTCTTTAAGCAGGTGAGTTAGGCCCATTCACATTTGTTGACATGAATGATACATTAGGTCTCAACTCTGTCAAAATGTTTCACAATTTTTTATATTTTGTTCTATTGCTCTATTTTTCTAATCTTTACTCTTAAAACTTTTTAAAAAAAACATTTATTTATTTCTCCCCCTCCTCTTCGTTTTGTGCTCGCTGTCTGCTCTGTGTTCTTCTGTGTCTGCTTGTCTTCTCTTTAGGCAGCACCAGCAACTGATCCCAGGACCTTTTGGAGTGGGAGAGAGGCACTCAATCTCTTGTGCTACCTCAGCTCCCTGGTCTGCTATGTCTCTTATTGTCTCTCTCTGTGTCTTTTTTTGTTGTTGCATCATCTTGTTGCACCAGCTCTCTGCGCAGGCCAGCTCACCGCGTGGGCCAGCTTACCTTTCACCAGGAGGCCCCAGGAATCGAACCCTGGACCTCCTATATGGTAGACAGGAGCCCAATCGCTTGAGCCACATCCATTTCCCTTACTTGTAACTTTTTGCTAATTAGAAATATTTGTATTTTTCCTGGTTTTTATCTTTATACTTAAAGATAAAATGCCCTTTGTTTCCTGTTTTCTTAAGTTTTTACTATTTTACCAGGTTTTAAAAAAATCCTTTGTCTTCCTATCGTCTATATATCAATAAGCTTATTCTCCTTCATTTTTAATTTCCCTATTCCTCTCATTCTTACTCATATTATTTGTGCTTTATCATAATTTGTAATGTTTGTACATTAGTCTTCTGTCCTTACCCCTACCTTTGCTTTAGTCTTAGATGTCTGTATATATACATATTTTTGAAAAGATTTATTTATTTTTATTTCTTTCCCCCACCCCATCCCCATTGTTTGCACTCACTGTCTGCTTGTCTTCTTTTTAGGAGGCAGCAGGAACGAAACCTGGGGCCTCCCATGAGGGAGGGAGGTGCCTAACTGCTTGAGCCACCTCCGCTCCCTGTTTATTGTGTCTCTCATTGTGTTTCCTTACTGTGTCTCTTGGTTGCATCATCTCACTGCATCATCTTGTGTCGGCTCGCTGTCTTACTCGTCTTCTTTAGGAAACCCTGGAAACCAGACTTGGACCTCCCATGTGGCAGGCGGGGGCCCAGCTGCTTGCACCACATCTGCTTCCCTATATATTTTTTAATGTTCAGTCCTTTTGCTGAAGTCTTCCCAGTTGTCACTTGGTTGGATCAAGTTCATCCTCCAGTAGGGCTCAAGAAGGGCTGATGGGTGCAGAATTCCCTGAAGTCTTGAATTTTGAAAACTGTTTTTCTTTAGCCTTGATATTTGAAGGACAGCTTGACTGGATATAGAATCCTTGCCTTATACTTTCATTCTTATTTTTTTTTAAATGCTGTCAAATTCTTGGCTTTTTATATGTTGGGTTTTGAAAAGCCTAATGCCATATCTAACTTGCTTTCTTAAGTTTGTAGCCATTTCTACAAATAAACCTGGTTCCCTTTAGTGAAGAATAATATTCAAATCTGTGACCAAGATGGGCTCGTTGCTACCTGGTATGTCTTTGTTTCTAGTGTTTCTCAGCAGACAGAACTTGGAAATTTATGAACATGTGTAACAAACCTACACACATCTATTTCTACATTTATCTATCTAGTTATATATGCAAAACTATCGATTTATACCAATAATTCCAATTCCAGTTCAACCACAGGCTTCATTGTAATCTTCCCCTTTTCATATTTGTAACTCCTTTCTACAACATCGAGAAAATTTACTTCTTATTTTAAATAATATATTTACTCATTACTAGACAACAACACAAAAAGTACATTCAACATTGTTAAGGCAAATCATTTGGAAAAATGCATGTATTAGAATTCAATAAAGTGCATGACAGCAATAACCCAAGGAATGGGAAAGGGAAATTAAAGTTTATTATGGTAATATTCTTACATTTTGCATGAGAGCATGTGGAATTATTTTAAGGTTGACCGTGATACGTTATATATGTATATAGAAATCTGAGTGCAACCACTAAAAAATATAATGAGGCATGAATAATACACTAATAGTGGGGATTAATAAATATGCTCAATTCATTCAAAAGTAGAGAGAAAAGTGGGGAAAAAAGAACAAAGAACGGACAAAGAAAACAACTAGAAAGATGGTAGATTTGAATCTAAATGTATCAATAAGTATTAAATGCAAAAGTTAAAAAAAAAAATGAAATCCCACACACACAAATATTGTCAGATTGGCGAAAAAAATCAAAACCTCATTCTATGCTATCTACATGAAACCGGCTTTAAATGTAAAGACACAGATAGGTTAAAAGTAAAAGGATATATTATGTAAACCCCAGTGATAAAAAAAAAAAACTGGTGTGACTCTCTTAGTATCAGATAAAGTAGACTTCAGAACAATGAATATTACAAGGGATAAAGAACAATAAAGCATAAGGATAAAGGAGTCAATTCATCAAAAAGACTTATGTAACTGATATCAGAGCTACAAAATATGTAAAGCAAAAACTGATGTAACTGAAAGGAGAATTAGAAAAAGCAATATTATGTTTGAAGTTGGCAATACATCTATCTCGGTAATTGACAGAACAAGTGAGAAAAATATTGGTATTGATATGGAAAACCTGAACAACTCTATCAACCATCTTGACCCAATTGACACTCAAAGGACTTTCTACCCAACCACAGCAGAATACACATAAATACACATGGAACTTCCCCAAGATAGTCCATATTCTGGGCAATAAAAGAAATCTCATCCAGCTTAAAAAGATTGAAATAATATAAAGCATGGTTTTTGACCAAAGAGGGATTAAACTAGAAATCAATAACTTAAAAGAGAACTGGAAAATTCTTAAATATTTAAAAGTTAAATAAAAACACTTCTTTACAACCTATGTGTCAAATAACAAAACAAAAGAGAAATTAGAAAAAAAAAAATATATATATATATATATATTTTAGGAGGTACCAGGGAATGAAGCCAGGACCTTGTACATGGGAAGCAGGTGCTTAACCACTGAGCTACAACCACTCCACAATGACAGTTGGTTTTTTCATTTGTTTGTAACCGGGAGCTCATATGTGGGAAGCAGGCGTTCAATTACTTGAGCTTACATCTGCTCCCCTAGAAAATATTTTCAACTGAAAAAAAAAAAAAAAAAAGAGACCATGATATATTAAAATTTGTGGGAGGTGGGTAAAGAAGTTCCTATAACTAAGTGGGCTTTGTCCCATGGATATAAAATTAGGTTAAAATATGGAAATCAATCCCTGTAATTTACCATATGAAAAGACTAATATTGAAGACAAACTGTATGATCATCTCAACTGGCACAGCAAGATTATTTACAAAATTTAACATCCATTCATTATAAAATCTCTTGGAAGGCAGATATAAAAGGGAAATCCTCAATCTGATAAAGGATAACTGTGAAAAACCTACACCCAACATCACACTTAAGACTGAATGATTTTTTTTCTCCTAAGATTGGGGACAAGAGCTCATTCTCACCATTTCTACTCAGCATTGTACTAGAGAGTATAGCTAGCACAATAAGGCTAGAATAAAAGGCATAGAGATTGGAAAGGAATGTACAAAACTGTCTTTAGCCACAGAAGATAATTATCTATGTAGAAAGTCCCAAAGAATCTACAAAACACCTACTAGAAAGTTAAGCAAGGTCGTAGAATATAAGATCAATGCACAAAAATCAAGTTTATTTCTATACACTAGGAACAAACAATTGAAATAATGAAACAATTCCATTCAAAATAGCATAAAACTTGAAAAATAGAAAAATCTAAAAATATATACAAGATTTACACAAAACAAGTTTAAAACATTGCTGAGAGCAATTTAAAAGACCTAAATAAATGGTGTACTATAATAAGATCAAGGATCAGAAATATTAATACTGCTAAGAAACCTCTCCTCTTTTTTAATTCCAGACTCCCAAATCTGTGTGTAGCTATAGGTGTGGTTTTGGATTGAGGAAAATCCTTAAGGAAAGAAAGTCTGTCTGCTGTTTTGATTTTATCCTTTGTCCTGATAGATTTACAATCATGACCTTGGCAGAAAAATACTCTCCAATTATTTAAACTCTGACCCATCATCATTTGTTAAATTATATCAGATGTCCCTTATTTTAATCAATAAGATTGTCCATGTTCTTTGGAATGCCTTTACTTTTATCCTTTTCTGTGCTAATTCCTACTCAGAAATATCATATTCAGAAAATTTTATTAAACTTGGACAAATTTGATTCAATAGCTTAAAAGTCTTCTGAAAAGGGGCTATGAGGGAAACAGATGTGGCTTAGGTGACTGGGCTCCTGCCTACCACATGGGAGGTTGCTGGTTTGGATCCAGGTGCCTCCTAAAGACAGTGAGCTGGCATTATGGGTAGGCATGGCAAGCTGACACAACAGAGACACAAGAAGAAAAAACATAATGAGAAACACAACAAAGCAGGGAGTAGAGGTGGCTCAAGTGATTAGGCACCTCCCTCCCACTTCAGAGGTCCTGGGTCCGGCTCCCGGTGCCTCCTAAAGAAACAAGGATGATGAACAGACACAGCAAGTAAAAACAATGAGGGGGTGGGAAGAAATAAATCAATAAAAAATAAAATCTTAAAAAAAACGGGGGGGAGGCTATGAGGAGAAGCGGATGTGGCTCAAGTGATTAAGCTCCCACCTACCACATGGGAGGTCCAGGGGTTTGGTTCCTGGGGCCTCCTAAAGAAGATGATAAGATGCTGCAATGAGCAGATGCTGCAAACAGCAGGGAGTGGAAATGGCTCAAGCAGTTGGGCAATCGCCTCCCACATGGGAGGTCCTGGGTTTGGTTCCCAGTGTCTCCTAAAAAGCCAAGCAGACAACAAGCAGACAAATGAGGGAGACATCTGGGGGCAGAGGGAGGGAAGGGAATAAAATATATATATATTGGGAAAAAAAAAAAAAAAAAGAATACCTGAGGGTGTGGGCAAGGTAAATATGTTTTGGGCTTATTTCATTTTTTTTTTAATTATTTTATTCCCCCCTCCTGCACTCAGATGGCTCCCTTGTTTGTCTGCTTATCTTCTTTAGGAGGGAATGGGAACCAAACCCGGAACCTCCCATATGGGAAGAGGGTGCCCAATTGCTTTGAGCCACATCTGCTCCCATGAAATACTTTTTTAAAAAAGGATTTCTCCCCCCACCCCTTTGCGCTCACTGTCTGCTCTCTGTGTGTTCCTCTGTGTCTGCTTGTCTTCTCTTTAGGCAGCACCAGGAACTGATCCTGGAACCTTCTGGAGTGGGAGAGGTGCTCAATCTCTTGTGCCACCTCAGCTCCCTGGTCTGCTGTGTCTCTTATTGTCTCTCCTCCGTGTCTCTTTTTGTTGCATCAACTTGCTGTGCTGGCTCTCCACACAGACCAGCTTGCCTTTAACCAGGAGGCCCTGGGAATCGAACCCTAGACCTTTTATATGGTAGACGGGAGCCCAATTGCTTGAGCCACATCTGTTTCCCAAAACACTTTCATAATATGTCTTTGCATATTCCACATTTGGTTTTAGTTCAGGTTTTTTGTTTTGTTTTGTTTTGTTTTTTAAACTTGCTATCTACATTCATTCTTTCACATTCCAATTTCAGAAAGGATTCTTTCTTTCAAACAATCTTCCATGGTCATTTAGCTCTATCCTTGAAAAGCATTGCTTTACACAGCTATGTTTAGTCACTACTTTTTCTTTGTCCTGTATGTTGTCCTGTATCTCTCTATTCTTTTTTTTTTTTTTACCGGGAGGTCCCGGGTATCGAACCCGGGTCCCTCCATATGGGAGACGGACGCCCAACCATTTGAGCCACATCCGTCCCCCAATCTCTCTATTCTTGTGTCATTTTCCTTCTTCCTTTCATGAGAGCCTGTTGGTGAATATTTCTCTTAATGCTTAAAGGTTATCGTTATTTCTTGTTGTTTCATGTATTCTTCAGATTGGCTGTGTCTCTATTCCATGTTCTCTTCATTTCAGGTCACAGGCTGAATGAGCACCACTATCCAGGACACACTGGTCAACTGGCAGAGGGAAAATGAGCAATGGCAGAAATGTGCAATGGTTCTGGAAGTGCCACATATCACCTTTTTCATTTTCTTGGCCAAAGCAACATCAGGCAAAGCCTGACGTCAGCTTGTCAAAGAGATGCATTGAACATTGAGACCATAATACAATACACCACACACGTATACTTAGGTAATGGAAACTACCCCAAAAGGGTAAAACTTTAAATGAAGCCAGAAAAGGGAAAATATCTTCAGTGTCAACAATTAGACTGAAAGCTAACTCTTTAACAGAAACAATAGAAGCAATCTGAAAACAATAGTAACAGTAACATGAAATTAACTTTGAGGTGTAAGCCACTAGGATTTTGCAGCTGTTAGCAACAACAGAATAACCTAGTAAAAGTTGATAATAATTCTAGATGTAGATTTCTTTTTTTTTTTTTTAATCCATTTTAGAGTACATAGGGAAAACTCTCACCTGTTATCCCTTTAAATATTGTTTATTCTCTATTCTCTATCTCCTGTCCTTTTGAGACTCCAATCCCATATACGGTGGAGCAGGCGAGCGCGGTGGAGACTTCCTCTTACTGCGGAAGTTGTTCCCGCTGTTCTCCCGGAAGGCCTAGCTCCACCACCCGCTTCCGGTTGACCCCTTATCCCAGCGTTCTCCCGGAAGGCCTAGCTCCACCACTCACTTCCGGTTGACCCTTTATCCCAGCTAGACGGGAGGTTAGAACTTCGAAGTCTCCACCCTACCGAGGTGGCGGATGCACTCAAGGAGGCGAAGACAGGCGGCGAAAGCCATTGATGTAACGGAGAGTAGACTTCGGACAAATGAAAGGATCGCACCCGAGATATGGCGGCTGAGCGAGCGGACGGGCAACTCAGCTCGCAGTCAAGAATCAAAGTAAGAAACAGACCCGCCAAAATGACAGTGAGGGGCCCGATCCTGCCAAAAACCTAAGGGAGAACAAAGGTCCGAAGCATCACTCTCCAGCCAGGCCGTTAGAAGAAGTCTCCGCTGGGCCCGCCTGCGCCTGCGCACTCTCCCGAACTTGGATTCTTCACGAGGCACAGAACGCGATGGCGTTGCATAGTGGGAGCAACTTGAGGGGCGCTAAAATAGCCTTAGGCAATTCCTACTGTATTTCAAGGATCTGAGGGGGTGTTTCGTGTCCAGAAGAAATGAGGAATGATGTGCAGCGGGGAGGGCTCTCCAGACCCTGCCAGGAGCTGGCGGGAAGACGTGGGTTACTGGCGATCCTTTGGCCAGGGAGGTGGACGGGGTATGTCCACCTCAGCCTCAGGGCTGTGTTGGGGAGAAGCAGAGGTGGGCGATGGTGGGACCTGAGCGTGAGGCGTGTGCAGCATCCCAGTGGGTGGGATGCTCTCACTGTAACGTCACAGACTGCGTGAGATTGTGACCGATGGCAGATTCCCTGCAATCGGATGCTGAGTTGATGTTCGTGGGGGAACGCTCCTTGCTGTGACCAAGTATGGCTCATCGCGCCCCGGTTTCTCAACCCTCTCATGTGGGATTACCGCAGAGGAATAGCCCTAGATGAGGATCCCTAATGCAGTTTCACAGCAAGAAGGCTCCGAGTTGGGTTTGGAATGGGAATTGAGCTACAAGTGGCCCAAGACAGGTCCCGGACAAAGAGGATTCAGAAACACAACGATTATTAGGCTTTCCTTAGGAGGTTTCACTTTGGATTTCTGGGGAATGAGCTTTTGTTTGAGTACCAGAGCATTCTAAGATCTTTGACCCCAGTAACCTGTAGTGGACACAGGGATACATTCCAGGTGCCCTCTGTACTTTCTCAGGTTATTGGACTGAGGTGAGGGTGTAGCCCCGGAGGGTCTTTCCTATTTTAAGAATCGGTTCCAAGAAAGGCCTGAGGGGTCATGAAAAATCAACTTTCAGGTGAGTTTCAGCTTCCTCTCAATCCTTAACAGGGATTCTTTAGTTTGTTTTCTTCTACTTTTTATTTACAAACAGGAACATTCACTCATCATACTGTACAGTTCTAGGAATTCTCACAAAATCATAGAATTGTATACCATAATCAAGATACAAAAAAAGCCTATAACCCCCACAAAAAAATGCTCTTGCGTTGCCCATTTGAAGTCAAACCCTTACCCCACCCTCAATTTTGGCAGCCACTGCTGCTTTAGAGCCATTTTTGCCTCTACCGGAATGACATATAAATGGAATCATACACTGTGTGGGCTTTTAAATCCTACTTGTAAAGTTTTATGATCTAATTTGTAAAAACTGTAATTATATGTACCTTGCAATGTTTTTGAGGTTTTAGAATTTTCACAGTGCCCAACATGTCATGGCGCATACTGGCCTTCAAAACTGAGATTCCACTGTAAGCCTAAATTGCATGAGCTGTGGCTGGAATCTGTGCTCTCAGTGGTTATTTTCTTCATTTGTACAATGGGAGGAACGCAGGGAGGAAGGAACAAATGAGGGAAGTGATTTTCAGACACATTAATCTCTGCTATGATATATAAATATAAATTAATATTAAAAAACCAAGACTGAACCTCATTTGTTCTTTGAATAAACAGAAATCTATTTTATTTTATTTTCTCTTCCCTACTATGTGCTGGAAGTCTTAAGCATAAAGAAGTCAGACCTATGAAAGAGAACACAGACTCCTTGTGGGGCTATAAACAAAAATGTCACCTTCTATTATAAAAAGGCATTAACATTATTGTGTGAGAATGTCAAATATAGATTCTTTTCTACTAAACAGGGATGTTACTCAAATTGATACCCACTGCCCGCAGCTCATTTCAGCTGTTTCCTTGGATAATTCTCCTCTCACCATTCACAACACTTTTTACTTCTAACTGGAGTCCACAGTGGGTTTACTTGCTATCACCCTGTTCACAGGAGAAAGCACCTTAGAGGACTATTGTGCCATTACCCTTCCTCATATTAGGGGCAAATCTATGGTTTTCTGTGGTACAAACTGTGTCCGTCAATCTGTAGGAATAGCAAGATGATAATGTGAAACATATAATGCAATTTTTAATCTTTCATAAGACTATAAAGACAGAAACCCACACCTTGAGGCCCAAAGAATCACAAGCCTCTAGTTTCACATACTCATGTTCAAACTCATAAATATAGATCATATACCCTGGTGCTTTTCATCACTGGGAAAATGAAGGTACACCACGAGTACACCTTATTAGTTACAGGGAATCATTACTCTGTTAACTCCACATATACAGGACTGTGTGTGTAGTGCTCCCTGCTATTTGCAAATATTCCTAGCTGTTCCTGAAACAAAGCTGAATTAGGACATAGTAGATGGTAGAAGTTAAAGTGAAATGATAACCTCCTCACTTACCGAGTCCCCTAACCTCCAGAGAAAATACATACATCGCACTCTATGCATTTCCTATTTCTCTTGTCATGTTTAATTTCTTCAGTGCCCTTATCTTTATCTGTGACAATTCACCTAATATATAGTCCTCTGTTACCTCTCAAGTGAGACAAGGAGAATATGTTATAGAATTTGCTAAGATTAACTTGAGTTTTTATGTTAATTGAGTTACTTTATAGAGAACATTTGAAACTGCCCAATGCATAGTAACCGATGTTCCAGTTTCCACTCTGACATGTAAAGACCTGAAAAGCCGTCACTCCCCTCCTAACAAGAAAAATGGTGAACAAGTTGAAAAAACTTCTTAGATTCATCGGAGTATTGAAACCACAGGCACGCCACCACCCTGCAGTTGGAAACAGAGTGGACTTGGGAAAAGACTCATTTTACCTGGAACAAAAGCAGGTCTCTGGTGGAGCCAGTCCCAGTAGGCACTCTGCAGTGCTCCTTTTTGCTACAATTCAATACCTTCCCCGTCTCCAACTACTGGTGTGTTCCTGCTGGTCTTTAGCAAGAGGGCACTGAGAAAACCATGATTTACGACTCTGAATAAAGTTGTTTTCATGACAAAGCTATAACCATATAAGAATAAAAAATATTTGCCCAAAAGAAAAAGGCCTGAACTTGTAGGCACCTGGTAATAGTCACAATGTATAATGATTAACTGGCAAAAATACAAAGTCGATCCGACAATCTATAATTGCAATGGGATATTTTAACATGATCTCTAAGTAAATGAAAAATAAAAGACAATAATATTTGGTAGTGTACAACTTATTTGATAACACAGTTAACAGGATATTTCTAAGAAACATCTACAGATAATTTTGACAAGAAAATGCAGTTTCTAAACATCCATAATTAAACATAATCATTGAGGAAATACCTGGTGGCACACATTCAGCTGTAATAAGAAATGCCCACCATTTGCCTGATATGAGGAAAGTGCTTATTCTCACATAGAAGGACTGAGTGAGAGCAGTCACTCCATAGGAAGAAGAATGACCTCCTATGTGGTTTAGTGGCTGCACCATTGCAGCTGCCATAGCCACTAGCCGTATTAACAGAACAAGGTGTGTATTATACAGATCACACATTATATAAATACAGTCTAGAGAAGAAGGGAGTCTGAGCATCAACAACATCCCCAATATGACAGTCCAGAAAAGTGGCCTGGCGGACCAATAAGATCTTGCAAGAAACACCAAACTGCTGGTGGATCTTTGCTACAGAGCTTGTGGAGATGCCAGTGGAAGACTAACCCTTTGAGAAAAATGGAAGTCAATGAACTGGTATTAATTTTTGAGGATACTCTTGGTTGGCAAGGCAAAGAAGGAGGAAAATGAGCTGGAAGCTGGTGCCTGCAAAGTACCTATTTATCTGTTTCTCTGTATGGTAGCTCCAAAAACTCCAATAATTACTTCTTCACTTCTATCTCACAAATCTGCAGGTTACACTATTGGTGAATTCTACCAGGGAATCGTAAAGGGTATGCATTCTGAAAAATGTAGTTTCTAACATTTCATACATTGACGTAACATAATCCAGCGCCATCTCCAACGCTAGATTTTAGAGTCATGTCACACATCTCATTTCTTAACTCAATGTCTGTTTTCCAAAATGAGATGTAAGGACAAGGAGCAAATGGCAAAGATGGAAATAATTCAAATGAGACCATACTGTTTGATGAACTCTGCATACTTAAAATTTCTGACAATATTTACAAATAAGGAAAAAGACTTTTCTGGCCAAAAAATAAAGCTTTCTCAGGAAGAAAGAAAAAGGGAATATATGTATATAAGGGAAAAGTGACAGCCATTACTTGCCATGCAAGGTCTGTAAGAAACTCCCAACACCAAGGTGTCATTTTTCAAAGGCCCCTTATTAAAGAACACTGAAAAAAAAAAAAAAAACTATATAAAAATTAAACCTACCTGCATATTAAAATTACACTTCAAATCACCCATGGATCCACTAGACTTCAACATGGGAAAAAAGTTTTATTTAATTAAATTATAATGAAAAACATTACCTACCTAAAACTTATACACTGTTGCTAAGAGAGTACTTTCAGAATTATTACTCACCTTGATATTTGAGAAAGAACAGGACATTCAGAGTCTAGAAGTCCACTTAAACAATGAGATACTGATAAAGACAACATCAAATTTTTAACTCTTATATATGACTTTGCTCATGTGTGTATTTTCTGGACTATATACTTGAATTAATTTGCATCAGGCTTTCTCACATAACTTTCATCTATAGGGTTTCTTTCTAGTTGTGAGTTCTCACATAACTTTGAAAGGGTTTAACTCAAAGCTGTCCCACATTTTTCATACATACAGGATTTCTATCCAGTGTGCATTCTCACATGTTTTTGTAAAGATGACCGCCAAACGAAGGCTTTTCCACAATGTTTACATTCATAGGGTTTCTCTCCAGTGTGAGTTCTCACGTGACATTCAAAAGATTTGGAAGAACAGAATGCTTTCCCACATTTTTCACATTTATAGAGTTTCTCTGCAGTGTGAGTGCTTTCATGTCTTCGAAAGGAAATGGGACAATTTAGCACTTTACCACATTGTTTACATTCATATTTTTCTCCCGTGTGCATTCTCACATGTCCTTGAAAGGACTGAAGCCAACTGAAGGCTTTTCCACAATACTTACACTCATAGGGTTTCTTTCCGGTGTGAGTTCTTTCATGGAATCGAAAAGACTGAGGATAACTGAAGGCTTTCCCACATTGTTTACATTCATAAGGTTTCTCTCCAGTGTGTGTCTTTTCATGTCTTGGAACAGAAGTGGGACAACTGAAGGCTTTACCACACTGCTTACATTTATAGGGTTTCTCTCCAGTATGTCTGATCATGTGCCGTTGATATCTTGAGGGCCAAATGAAGTATTTCCCACATTCCTTACATTCATAAGTTTTCTCTTCTGTGTGATTTCTTTCAGATCTTTGAAAAAATTGGGGATAAGTGAAGATTTCCCCATATTTTTTATATTCATAGGATTTGCTTCCACTTTCCTGATATTCATATGGATTGTGTTCAGTGTGAGTTCCAATAGGTCCCAGAAGGGACGAATGATCCATGAAGATTTTTCCATACTCACTACATCCATATGGTTGTATTCCAGTAGGACTCTTGGACATATTGAGATTTGGGATCTGGTTGAAGTTCTCTTTGTAATGAATATCTTCATTACTTTCACAGAGTCCCTCTACTGTATGATTTCTGTTAAAAATGAGAAGCATATTATTAATGGTTTGTTAATTAATGATTTAATATTTAGTGATATATATTAGAATTACATATTTACCATTTTCAATGAAAGCAAAGGTGTTCTGCCTTATCTGAGTTGTTTGAAAATGGAGTAAGTGAATGCTCTGGAAGAGGGCTCAACCACAGCCATTACTGAAACTGTTTCTCACATACGGAGTTTCTTGATATTTCCAACTGAATTAGGTTTCAAACACTAAACTTTTATGTCACATTTAAGAAAATATTTTTGGTGAAAATTCTCTGAGAACAGAGTTAAAGCTCTGTTTTTGTTTCTTAATGCGGTACTGGGGATTGAACCCAGGACTTCGTATGTGGGAAGCCAGTGCTCAATCAGCTGGCTTCCCTGAGTTGGTTTTCTCATTCATTTTGCTTTTTGTTTTTTGTTTGTTTCAGGAGGCACTGGAACCGAACCTGGGACCTCCCATGTGGGAGGCAGACACTCAACCACTTGAGCCACATCTGCTCCCCTGTGTGTTTTTTTCTGTTGTTGCTGTTTTTTGTTTTGTTTTAATTTCATGATATACTATGATTCTGTCTTGGGATACTGCTTTCTCTTGTTAGTGTTACTCACCTCATATTTCCCCCCTGGTGTCTGTATTGATCTTCAGTTCTATGGATTTCCATATTTTTTCCTAAAATGCAGACCCTGGAATCATCTTTTGTGAACCCTGCTATTTTCTCTTCTTTGGATATGTTATCCACAAATATATCCTCTTGAGAAACCGACCTATTGGCTTGCAATTGAGTCTCATCATCTAAAACAAAACAAATAAATACTTTTTATAAAGAAGGTGGCACCTGAAGCAAAGAAAGATGGTAATACAGGGTTTAGCTGTTAAAAAACTTTTTCAATAACTGACACTAGAGGTAAAAATGTTAAACAATTTAATAAAACAGAACAATCGCAAGGATCAAACAAGAAGCTTCTACTAAATGCCTCAAGATGACCCATGAAGTCTATACCCATGCTGCTAACACTAAAAGAGCTTCATGTATTTTAACCATGACAAAAAGCAAGCTCCATTTAATACATAATATTTTCACTGTCATGGAAAAATTATTAGATGCTAGGTCTGTGAGGGCTGTGACCACGCTTGTCTTACTTAGCAATGTATTCCCTTTCTATGTTTCAAATCTTTTAACAGTGCTACTGAAATACTTGTTCTCCAAATGACTTAGTGAAGGAATGATATGAGCCTTACCTACTGAGGCCAGGTTCCTGAAGGTTTCCAGCATCACATCTCTGTAGAGGTGCCTCTGAGAAGAATCCAGCAAAGCCCACTCTTCCGGGGTGAAGACCACAGCCACATCCTCAAAGGTCACTGTGTCCTAAAACAGTCCACATAAGGAGGATGGGTGAGACTCTCAGCACCAGGGATCTATACCCAACTCATAGAAAGTTCAGATAAGATTCTGTGGACTCCCAAAATTTACTCTGGGATTTGTCTGTTAGAACTCTTATTGTATGTCCACATTTACTTCCTCATACATTTAACAGCACCAAGAACTCTTGCAACAATTTCCATATTTTTCTGTGATAGCTTCAAGCCCTATTGTTCTCTAACAGCAGGGTCCAGAGCACCTTGGAAATAGAGAAATCCTATACACGTGAAATAGATACTTCCATTTTGTGACCATCAATTCCTTGTGATGAAAACTCTTCTTCTTATTAACCAGCACATCATCACTATGTGAAGCAGACAGAGGGTCAAGGTTTTAATGAATAAATACATATTGAAGTCCTAGGAGCTTTCACTTCTTCTAGGGGATTTTACTTCACCAAACCTGAGAACTCAAGAGGTCTGTGGAAACCCAACTGTCAATAAAAAGGAATGAAGTCCTCGTACATGTGACAACATGGATGAATCTTGAAGACATAAACAAGCCAGACACAAAAGGACACAAATTTTATGATCTCACGGATATGAGATAATTAGAATATGCAAATTCATAGAGTCAAAAACTAGAATATAGGTTCCTAGGGGCTGGGGTGTTGGTGGGGAGTAGGGAATTCTTTTTTTTTTTTTTTAAAGATTTTATTTATTTATTCATTTATCCCCCCCTTGCTGCTTGTGCTCACTGGGTCAGCTAACCCCGCCGTGCGGGCAGGCTTGCCTTCACCAGGAGGCCCCAGGAACCGAACCCGGGGCCTCCCATATGGTAAACGGGAGCCCTACTGATTGAGCCACAGCCGCTTCCCGGGAATTCTTAATTGGTGCAGTTTCTATTTGGGGTGAAGGATAAATTTTGGTAACGGATGGTGGTGATAGATGCACAACATTGTGAATGAAATTAACACGAGTCATTTTGTATTCCTGAATGGATTAAAAGGAGGAAACTTTAGGTGGTATATATGTTGGGAGAACAAAAATTAAAAACAAAACAAAGGACTGTAGAACACAATGAACCCTAATGTAAGCTATGGGCTATAGTTAATAGTATACTTATAACATTCTCTCATCAATTGTAACAAAGGTACCACACTAATATAAAATATTAAAAAATGGGGGTAGGTATATGGGAACTCTATTTTCTGCATGACCATTTTGTAATTATGCAACTTCTCTAATAAAAAAAAAGAAAAGAAAAAAATACAAGTCCCATGGGAATATCTGACATAGTGAGGGAATAAGAAGGTACATATGAGTGTATATGTGTTTATGTGATTGTGATTTCTTGCAGGGAAGAGAAAGGAGAAGAGTAAAATAACTACTTCACATAACACAGGAAATTTGATACCTGAATTTGTTAAAAAATATATATACATCTTTCATTAGTGTGGTACATTTGTTTCAATTGATGAACACATATTGAAGTGTTGTATGAACCAAGGACTATAGTTTACACTTTGCCCCACATAAAGTGTACTGTAGGAAATTGTGGGAGGGGAAGAGGGTGCGATATATGGGAATCCCCTATATTTTTGATATAATGTTTATGTAATCTAAAGCTTCTTTAAAATTTTTAAAAAATATATATGCATATTTGGATAACTTATATAGATATAACACATTACTATATATATATGTTTATATATTTGTTCAACAAAGTGAGGGCTTGCCTAACACACATCAAATATTTTAAAACTATAGTATTCCTGACGGTATAGTATTGGCACAAAGACAAGCAAATAGACCAATGGAAAGGAGAAGAATCTTGAACGAGCTCCCATGCAGATGGAAATTTGATTAATACAGCAGAGCAAGCACTACAGTGCAGTGGCAGAAATGACCTTGACTTTAATACATGAGGTGGGATATATTGTTATCTAAATGGGAAAGATGCATTGTATTCCTGTCTATTCAATGGACAATAAACAATTTATTGTAGCTTTAAATGTGAAAGACAAAAGAAATATTTTTAGAATTTGACAGGGAATGTTTTTATGACAAAAATAGGGAGAATTTTCTCATATAAGAAAAAAAGAGTAAACCATGAAGGAAGAGATTGACATATCAAGTAGATTAAAATTAAGTGAGTAAAAAGATAAAGCACTAAATGGGAGAGAAATATCTGCAATACATACAAATCTCAAAAGGATTAGTGGGCAGAGTAAAAAATAAATGAACAAATGATTAAAAATGGGGAAATAACTAATATATATTTCACAAAAAATAAAAGATCACACTTGAAAAAAAGACCAGTCTCATTGGTAATGAGCAAAAGAAAAACTCAAGTAAATATTTCACACTGATCAGAAGGGCAGAAATTAATAAATTATATAATATCAAGAGTTGATGATCATAGGGAATAAATAGTTACATGTGGATGGCGGGATATACTCTAATTAATATACTCCATTGTCATTTTCTGTACATTTCAACTTGGTCATAATCTACATACAGCTCAGGAATTTTTCACCATTGTGCAGAAAATTCATTTATTGTGCATTTGCACATGGAGACCAAAACAAGAATGACAATCATGGTATTCTTTACAAGAGAAAAAAAATAAACTTTAATATTCATTTATTGAAAGTTCAACAAAGGCAAAACTAAACAGACTACTGCTTAGTGAAAAACAGATGGTAAAGGTATGAAAAAGAACCGAAAAATCAGAACAGAGGGGTAAGATGGAGATGAGCTCAGGGAGACTCTAAGAATTGCCCAAGGTCCATTTATAAATCTGTATGTGATCCCAAGGATGCTTATATTGTTATTACAATTAAAACATATCAAAAAACATTTTATACATTCTTTTGTGAATACATTTCAAGCACTGATTAAGTTTGGAAAAGAACAAGAATTGTAGACATTTGTTTTGCTTTCTAATGTGAAAATCTCAATTTAAATCCACAGTTTTGGTAGCAAAAGATTGAAAACAGGCCAAGTGTCTATTTAGAAAGAATTGGTTACATAAATTCTTCATCATAGGCACTTTTATAAAAATCAATGGTGCAGGTATTTGATATCAATGAATCTGCAGGATTTATCAAAACAAATAAGCCAAGTGCATTGCAATGTGTACACTAGCTTTCCTTTTCTAAAACAAAGATGGGAAAGAAATATATGCATTCAGAGTTGTTTTAATATAAGGAAACACTGATAGGACACACAAGAAATTTTTAAAACTGGTTATTCGGCAATTGGAACAAAAGTAGTGGAGTGGAACAGGATATGTTGGCAGTGAGTCAACTGGCAGACTTTCTTGTCTTACGTATTTTTTAAAACTTCGGATAAACTCTTTAAACAGAAATTTACTTAAACAATATACTTTTTAATAGTTTAATTATTTTTATTTTTAAATTTTAATTTTAATTAATTTAACTTTAATTTAGAATGCTTTCCTAAAGATTTAATCCTTTAAACACAAATGTTTATGAAAGTGCAAACCATAAAAATGAGACTTTGTAACTCAAATGACAAGTGGCATCATAGTTAGTAGTTATCGGGAATAAGTAGCCTACTTAATGCATTAGGGCTTTGGATTTACTGTTAAATGGATTAGGATTTTCAAGGATTACATGAATTTAGTAGTTTTCTTCTTATCAGTTAAAATAGGAATTAAATTGCCTTAGGAATAGTAGAGCCTTTTAAATATCAAAATTTTCCAGGGGCCCCCACATACAAAATCTGATCTAAAAAAATGAAAAAATGTACTCAAGAATTTAAATACAACCATCTCATAGCTCAAAGTTCTCTTGCCAAAAAGGAACAAAAACCTCTGTTTGGTTCCAGAATTTGCTTGCCTTACATTTTACCTCAATCTACAGAGATTTTAATCCAAGAAAATAAAAATCTTACATGCTCAAACAAGGGTATAAAACTACCAATTGATTAGGGAAATTAGAATAATATAGCATCAATATCGGATAAAGAAAAGGAAAGGAAAGAAAAGAACATATGAATTAGCTCATCTAGGCAGCCTGTTTCACCCACAATTCACTAGGAAAAGACACAATCAGAAGGTTTAACACATTCCTAAGCTTGGGGCCCAAATCTCACCCCTGACCCTAGGATGGGTCAGTTTCTGGGGATGGAAAGAAGGGGACCTGAGCAGCCCCAGGAATTAACTCTGGAAGCTCCACCCTCTCCAATCCCCTGCAGTGTGAAAATGCTCTCTCCTCCAGGTTTCAACTCCCACAGTGAGGAAAAGCCCAATTGGATTCAGTTTAAGACCCTGACCCAAATGAACTTCCAAATTCATAAACCAGGAGACAGACATAAACAAGTCCTGCGCTCAGTCAGACCTCCAAAGACTTTCTCAATATGCACAAATTAATTTCTGAATGTACCAACAATGTGGATGCAAAACTAAACTTACTGTCTAGAAACAGCCCCAAAGAAACCACAATGCTAACCTCAGAAAGGGAAATCTGGGGAACGGATGTAGCTCAGTGATTGAGCGCCTGCCTCCCACATACAAGGTCCCAGGTTCAACTCCTGGTACCTCCTATAAAAAAAGGGGGGTGGCATCACCCCCCAACTCCATCTGCATGTGACTTCCAGTACCCCAGTGCTTGGTAGCTTCTCTTAGGATGTGGTGGGGAGAGCAGACTTAGAGTCACTGGCCACAGGCCTTTCTTCCCTTCACTTCTTTTAGACTCATTAATATTCTAAATGAGACAAATCCTGTGTCTGAAGAATCCAGCAAAATCACTCACCCACTGTTTTGTATGAAAGTGAAGACAGTTTAAGTTCCCCCCCTCACCCCCGCCCCTTTTTAGATATGCTCAACAATAAAACTCACAAGTATCTATTCTTTTCAGAAAACAAAGATGTCAGGCTTATTATTTCATGGCAATAGTTTCTTAGGCAACTAATTACAGTAAAAAACTTCAAGGTGTTGCAAGTCTAATCTCATAGGATGTAACAATCTACAAAGTTTAGGTAACAGAAAACAGAACAGAATTATCCACTGTCACAAATTCTCCATCCTGTAAAGGAGAGGAATTGATATTTTGTACTTCACCAATTTATCTACCAAATATTTTTTTGGGGGGTGAATTGTGTTCATTTTTCTGCACATAGGCACGCACATATAAAGGAACAAAGAGTTTCTCTTTCTCTGAGATTCTTTTCCCAGGCACGGTTGTCAAGGTAAATCCCTTGAATTCCATTTGTTATCAACAAAAAAGATAAGAACAGATCTGAGAACTTTACATAAGTGCTGGGGAAGAAGAAAAGTTAAAATTTTTTAAACAAACGGAATATCTTCTTCCAGATACTGGAATATCTTTTCTTTTTCCCCTGCAATTCTTCTTTCTTGATACCTTGGAGATATTTTATCTTACTTTTCAAAGTCTATTAAGCAAATCTATTTTATAATTACCGAAAAACCGTGGCTCACCTCAGTGAATAAATCTTTGCAAGGCCACAAACCCAGGAAGGGATAGTGCTGGAGCCTTTGAAAGGACAGACTACCAAGTGACCTTTCCAAAAAGGAACCGCAACCCAAAGCGGGTCCTGTGGGAAAATTGCAGAGAGAAGATACCGGGGAAGGGAGGCCTAAGAGGTTTATACAGCAAGGCCTCAAGTAGTTATTCTCTTCTCTCCTTTCATGTAAAAAATTTACAAACAAAAAAATAAATCCTTAAACATCCAGGCATTGCTCTATTTAAAAACAGTAATTAAAACACTGCAACTGAAACGGATGGGGGACGGAAATGATAGAGACGACGTGACCTGGAGAAGTTGGCGTCTGGGAAGGCAGGAAGGCACCTGGAATTTTAGGGATTTAACAGCAGCCTTGGGAAGAGCTAGACTAGGGGGACCTGGCCGTGGATTTGAGAACCTATTTCCCACACGTTAGGAAGACTCGGGCAAGTGGATCCCCGTGGGGAAAAAGGTGGCTGGGGACCCCACCCGACCACCCTGCCTGGCTCTGGCTCTGCAGACCCTTTGAGTGGTGCTGGTGGTGAGAAGGCCCTGACAGCACCTTCCAACAGCGAACCCCAAAGATCGTGTGGGGACCCGCCCCTGAGGATCCCCGGCCTCATCCCGGATCCCAGTGAGACGCTCAGCGGAGGGGGCAGAGCTGCCCAGGGAGGGCTCCGGGCAGGGGGCGAGGTGGTGGCGCGCGGGGGACCGGATAGGACGCCCGGGGTCCCGGCTGCCCGCCGGGCCCCACCCAGGGGTGCTGGAGGCCGAGCTGCCCCCGCGGGCGACGCAGGACCCGAGACCCCGACCTGGAGGGCGGAGGGGACCCGGGGTCCCGCGCACCCAGCCGGTTCCATCCGGTTCCCCCCCACCCCGCGCCCTCCTCCCCCGAGCCTCGGGACCCCCGGCCCCGCGCACTCACCATTTTCGCTTCCCGAGGCGACCCGTGCAGGGGACAGAGCCCAGAACCCGGGCAGGCGACAGAGCCCAGCGCCTCCTGGGGCCCTAGAGGTGAGACGACACCCTGTCGCGACCGTCGCGGGGGCGACTAGTGACGTCCCCAGGTTTTGCGGCGCGTCGCCCCGCCCTAGCGGCGCCCCTGATTGGGCAGTCGTCGGGCTGAGTGACAGGGAGGACACGTTACTGAGTAGGAGGGGCTTCCGGGACCGGCCCCGGGTCATCGGTGTGCAAGCGGATCCCGTGCCAGGCTTCCGCGTCTTTGTGTGGCTCAGCCATCCCGCCCGCGTCTTCCATCTGAACGCGGGGACGCGGCTGCGCCGGGAATTGCAGGCTCAGTTTCCACATGGAGCGATCCCCTTGTCCAGAGAACGTTCTCGTATTTTCACTGTTAACCACAGTCCGTCATTCACCCAGGATTCCAGTGTTCTAGGGTCCCCTGCCTTGTACACTCCGTCCAAAGTGTGTCCTCGGTGGCTCTCAGTTTCATCACAGTTGTGCTGCCATCAGCGCAGGCCATTTAAGAACGTTTTCATTACTCCAAAAGGAAAAAAAAAAATCCCCTTATACCCCCCATTACTGATCTTCAACATTGATACAGTACCTTCTTTGCCATTGTTGTAAAAATATTGTCATCGTTAACTATAGTTCAGATGTCACATAAATTGTATTTTTCCCACGTATCTTCATATTCTTAACACCATGTAGTAGAAGAACATTCTACTTTGTTCTGTTAACCACAATAATTACCCACTACCAAAATCACTGTTATATTGTCCCTAGCTCTTACCGTCTTTCAAGTCACATCAACCTCCCTAGACTACCCTTTTCATCCACATTCACATTTATAAATCAGCAGTGTTAGTGATACTACTATAATGTGTTACCATCAAGTCTATTTCCACACATTTACAGTCCACCTTATTAAATATTCTACATGCATTTATCATCAATTCCTCCTTCTCAACCCACATTCTATCTCCTAGTAACTTAGGCTCTATTGTTTAATTCCAGGAGTTTACTCATCATATTTGGTTCATATCAGTGAGAACATACAATATTTGTCCTGTTGTGTCTGGCTTATTTCCCTCAACATAGTGTCCTCAAGGTTCATCCACGTTGTCATAGGCATCCGGACTTCATTTCTTAGAGCTGAATAGTATTCCATTGTATGTATGTACCACATTTTGTTTAACCATTCATCAGTTGATGGACACATGGGTTGTTTCCATCTTTTAGAAATTGTGAATAATGCTACTATGGTGTGCAAATGTCTGTTCGCACCCTAACTTTCCGTTTTTCTGAATGTATTCCTAGTAGCAGGATTGCTGGATCAATCTATAGTTAGCTTCCTGAGGCTACTATTTTACATTCCCACCAACCACGAGGTACTGTTCTTATTTCTTATTCTTTCCAGCACTTGTAGTTTCGTTTTGTTTTATTTGTAGGAGGTACAGGGATTGATTCTTGTGCTAGAACTTCTCTTATTGAATAAGAGTGGAGAGAGTGGATATCCTTGTCTTGTTCCCGATCTCAGCGGGAAAGCATCTTTTACCATGGAGTACAACGTTAGCGATAGGTTTTTCATAATATGCCCTTTATCATATTGAGAAATCTTCCTTCCATTCCTACCTTTCGGAATGTTTTTTTATCAAGAAAGGCTGCTGTATTTTTGTCAAATGCCTTTTCTGCATCAATCAAGATGATTATGTGATTTTCCTTCTTCAATTTATTAAAGTTGTGTATTACACTAATCTATTTTCTTATGTCGAAACCACCCGTGCATACCTGGTTTAAAGCCCATTTTGTCGTGGAGTATAATTTTTTAACTGTATTTTTGGATTCAGTGACAAGGATTTTGTTGAGAATTTTTGCATCTATATTCATTAGAGAAATTGGTCTGTAATTTTCTTTTCTCATAGTATTAATATATGTATTTGGTTTTGGTATTAGAATGTTGTTAGCTTCATAAAATTCCTTCCTGTTCAATTTTTTGCAACAGTTTGAGCAAGATTGGTATTAGATCGTCTTTGAATGATTGGTAGAATTCACCTGTGACGCTATCTGGTCCTGGTTTTTTCATTTTGGGAAGGTTTTTACGTATTTTTTTCCTAAGGATGTACTGGGGATTGAACCCAGGACTTTGTACATGGAAAGCAGGCACTTAACCACTGAGCTACAGCCATTCCCTGGGAAAGTTTTGGATGACTGTTTCAATTTCTTTACTTGTGTTGGCTTGTTGAGGTCTTCTGTATCTTCTAGGATCAGTGTGATTTTTCATGTGCTTCCAGGAATTTGCCCATTTCATCAACGTTTTCTAGTTTGTTGGCATAATATCCTTTTATGATCTCTTTTATTCCTGCTAGGTCAGTGATAATGTCTCTTTTCTCTTTTCTGGTTTTATTTATGTGCATCTTCTCTATTTCTTTTATTTGTCATTCTAGCTAAAGGCTTATCAATTTTTTTGATCTTCTCAAACAACCAGCTTTTAGTTCTGTTGATTTTCTCTATCGTTTTTTTTTTTTTTCAATATCTATTTCATTTATTTCTGCCCTAATCTTTATTATTTCTTTCCTTTTACTTGCTTTGGGATTGGTTTGCTGTTCTTTTTCTAGTTCCTCCAGGTATACAGTTAGGTCTTTCATTTTAGCTCTTTCTTCTTTTTTTAATATAAGCACTGAGGGATATTAATTTCCCTCTCAGCACTGCCTTTGCTGTATCCCATAAGTTTGGATATGCTGTGCTCTCTTTTCACATTTCTTAAGCTATTTGCTGTTTCTCTTGCAATTTCTTCTTTGACCCACTGATTATTTAAGAGTATATTGTTTAATCTCAGTATATTTGTGAATTTTTCCTTTTTCTACCTTTTATTAATTTCCAACTTTATTCCATTATGATCAAACAGTTTTGTATCATTTCAATTTTTAAAATTTATTGAGATCTGACTTATATCCCAGCATATGGTCTATCCTGGAGAAAGATCCATAAGCACTTGAGAAGAAAATATATCCTGCTGTTTTGGGGTGTAATGTTATATAAATGTCTATGAGGTCTATGTCATTTATCATATTATTCAAGTTTTCAGTTTCCTTATTTCTCCTCTGTCCAGATACTTTATCTAATGTTAAGAATGATATATTGAAGTCTCCAACTATTATTGTAGAGATGTCTATTTCTCCCATCCATTTTGCCAGTGTGTGTCTCATGTATTTTGGGGCACCAAAGTTAGGTGCACAAAAATTTATTATTGTTATTTCTTCGTGGTGAATTGTCCCTTTTACTAATATATATTCTTACTATATTCTTCATCTCATAGCAGTTTTGCATTTAAAATCTATTTAATTGATATTACTATCACTACTCCAACTACTCCAGCTGTTTTATTATTATTATTATTTGTGTAGAATGTTTTTTTCCAATATTTTTTTCACTTTCAGCCTAATTGTGTTTTTGTGTCTAAGGTGAGTCTGTTGTAGACATAAATAGATAGCTCATATTTCTTTTATCCATTGTGTCAGTATATATCTTTTAATTGGGGCGTTAAATCCATTAACATTTAGTGTCACTACTGTAAAGGGGTTACTTACTTCATTCATTTCATCCCTTGGCTTTCTATTGTGATATCTTATCTTACTACTGTGTGTCTTTTAACCCTTTTAGTTTCTCTTACTTATATTCTTCATTTCTACACTCTTCTCCTGGGCTCTCACTCGTGTCTTTTCCTTTCAGACTGTAACACAACCTTTAAAACTCTTGTAGATCTGGACTCTTTTTTTTTTTTTTTTTAAGATTTTTGTTTATTTATTCATTTATCCCCCCCCCCTGCTGCTTGTGCTCGCTGGGTCAGCTAACCACGCCGTGCGGGCGGGCCTGCCCTCACCAGGAGGCCCCGGGAACCGAACCCGGGTCCTCCCATATGGTAAACGGGAGCCCCACTGATTGAGCCACAGCCGCTTCCCTGTTAAGGTGTTTTTGAATCCTTCCTGCCCCTCAGGACAGACGGCCACGTGAAGCCAGGGCCCAGCCTGGGGTCCCACTTCCCCAATGGCATTCCGTGCCCGTCAGTCCTTCCCAAGGAAGGTTTTGGCTCATTTTGGGATTTCCGGACTTGGTTTCCCCTGTTCTTGGGGGGCCACCAGAGACGGCCAGTCCTTCCCCAGGCACTCTTGGAAGCGATGGACACATGGCCCAGGCTCGCATAGGGGGCCCTGCAGACCCCTGTGCTCCTTCACGCACCCAGGTCCACACGACAGCGGGCGGGCGGCACACAACCACTCTCCTCCCACTCACAGCTGGAGAAGCCCAGGCCCCAGGGCTGGGCTCTAGCCACAGGAGACGCACCCCCGGGCCTGAGGGAGACCAGGAGGAGGGTCCCCGGCTGGACACTGGTTAAGTATGCAATAAAGGATCCTCGCGTTTCGTATTAAAATATTTTATATTAATCATTCAAACTTAATTTTTTAATGATACATAAACTTTATACAATCTTTCAAAATACAGAAAACTCTTACAAATCATTTTATGAGTTTATTTTAACCCTGAAACCAACATCACACAAAGATAGTGTGCAAGAAAAGGTTAATTTCACTCATGAACATAGAAGCAGAATTCCTAAATTAATGTCATCAGATAAAATCCACCATCATACTAAAAGAATCAGAATTATGAAACAATAAAGGTTATTCCAGAAATGCTGGAATTGCTAAATATCTGAAACTATATTATTTTAATTAGCAAAATTGATAGATATAAATAGAAAACCTTTTGGATCTTCTCAACAGATGCAGAAAAAATACCCTGAAATAAACCTTTCAAGAACTGCAAAAAAAAAAAAAAAAAAAAAAAAACTTATAAAGAAGACTATAATATATCATTGAAACACATAAACAGACCTGAATAAATGGAGAGAGTTACACTACTTTTCTGAAGGAGAAGAATCGATATTGTAAATATGAGTGTTCATTCCAAAGTCAAACTTAATTTTTACACAACGAATGCATACATCGTGGGGTGGGGGCTCACTGGCAGGGGAGGCAGCTTTTCTGTTGTCATCTCAGGAGCTGGCTTTGGAGTGCAAGGAGGAAGCCCCGCAGCTGGCATCTCCCCGTCCCGCGGGGAAGGGAGGACGAGCATCCCCCCACCACCCCATGCGGGGAGGACCCAGACGCTGGAGCAGGGAGCTCGCGACGCAGCGCGAGAGGAGCTTGGCTTTTCCGCGCCGTCCAGGTTAGACGACGTGTGTGGGGGGGTGAGGGTGGCGCGAGGTGGGCGAGCTGCATTTCCTGCACCCTGAGGCAGTCCCCGGGGGCCTGGGGCTCTGGGTAGCGGGTCTCTGACGTGACAGTGGCTGGACTACACCACCGCGTGAGAAGAGGATTGCTGTGCGTGCGTGGACTGGTGTCTCCTCTCCTCGTAGGTCCACCCGGGGGCTCTGCGTGGCTCCCGCACCTAGGCGGCGGGCAGGTGCGCCTTGCTGAGGGCAAGGGCCACTCCGCGCCCCCCTGCTCCTGCCGCTGCTCCAGCCTCTCCTGCTCTGCCTTCTCCCTCTCCCATTTGGCCCACGCCAGCTGCTGCTCCTCATTGCCAAACTGCAAAGAGAAACGGAGCTGGGGAGAGAGCCCGGCTGCAGGTGGCACCCAGGAGTCTTCCATCCGGTCGGCGTGGGGGGCGGGGACCCCGCGCCCTGACCTCGCCCAGGACGGAGGGTCAGAGCTGAGGCCGGCCATGAGCACGGTCCCTGGATCCCCAGAGAAGGGGGGCAGGCAGCGCATCAGCTTGGGGGTGCCGTCTAAGGGGAGAAGAGCCCGCTGGGCCTCTTCACCCGGAGGTGGCAGGTGCGAGCTTGAAAGCTGTCAGCAGCCAAGGTGGGTCAAACCCGGAGCAGTCCAAACACGCTGACCACTTACTCAAAATAAAAGTTCTGAAGACAGAGAGTTCGACTAGCGGGAACAGTGATTTCTTTCTTTCTCATGAGAAAGGGCACACGCCCAGGCTAATGGAAGCCGGCAAGTGCGTGTGATCAGTGTGACAACAAAAATTATATAGTTCTCTTGAGACAATGTCCCATTTCCCTCCCTTCCCAACCTTACCCATCTCCCACTGGCTGGGAGTTGTGGACTTACAATCTTAGGCAAGGAAACTAACCCAGATCCTAAAGTGAAAAGCATGAGGGTAAGTTCTCAGTGTCTGAGTTCATCCCCTTTACTGACCTGGGTTTTGGGGGAAGTGACTTGAATAAGCGGGAACAGGGAATTCAATTTGAGAAGAGGCCACCTTTTGTTCTATTTCTCTCAGTGGGACCCCAAAGCGTGGGGCTCAGGGACGGCTGCCAATGCTGTCAGGTAAGGGGTGCTGGGATGGGAACGTCCTATTACCCCAAGAATGTAAAAGGCTGTCCTCTCACATCGCTGCTCTGGAGTGAGACCCCAGCAGCAAGGGGCCAGGGCCTGGAAGTGGAGGCCCCCAACCTCGCCCCCACCGAGCCTGCGGATGAGGCCGCAGCCCTGGTCAAAGACTCGTGGCAGCATCTTGGGGGACCCTGGGCCCGAGTACCAGCTCTGGGAGAGACGACGAATGGTTGTGGTTTAAAAAGAAGATGGAAACAACCCAAGTGTCTTTCAACAGATGAATGGATAAATAAGATGTGGTACATACCTAGGATGGAATTCTAATGAGCTGTAAGAAGAAATCATTGGGGGAGCACATGAGAACATGGGGGAATCTTGAAGACATTATGTTGTGAAATAAAGCAGACACAAAAGGACAAATACAGTGTGGTCTCACTGATATGAACTAAATACAATGAGTAGACTTATGGAGTTGGACTATGACGTTAGGTAGGTGGAGACAGAATGTGGGTTGAGAAGGGGGAGCTGATGCTGGATGGATGTAGAATGTTTAATACGGTTGCTTGTAAATATGTGGTGATGGATGGAGTTGAGGGTAACGCATTATAACATAAAACACTGTTGATTTATGGATGTGATTGTGGCTGAAACGAGTAGTCTAGGGAGGTTAATGTTAGTTGTAGGGTAGGTGGAGGATAATATAGGGAACATATAACAATGATTTTGGTGGTAGATGAGGATTGCGGTTAATAATATAAATACAGGAATGTTCTTCTACTACAAGGTGTTAAGAAGGTGGTGAAACATGAGAAAAACATAATTAATGTTATTTATAGACTATAGTTAACAATATTGTAATGTTTTTGTAGCAAAAGCAAAGAAGGTACTATATGAATGCAAAAGGTCAAAAAAAGAATATGGGGGGAAGCAGATGTGGCTCAAGTGATTGGGCTCCCGTCTACCATATAGAAGGTCCAGGGTTTGATTCCTGGGGCCTCCTGGTGAAAAGCAAGCTGGCCTGTGGGGCAAACTGGCCCGAGCGGAGAGCTGGCTAGCGCAGGAGAGCTGGCCCACATAGAGAGCTGGGGCAGCAAGGTGACGCAACAAAAAGAGACAGAGAAGAGAGACTCTAAGGGTTGCAATAGACCAGGGAGCTGCAGTGGTGCAAGAGATTGAGCACCTCTCCCCACTCCAGAAAGTCACAGGATTGGTTCCCGGTGCCACCTAAAGAGAAGACAAGCAGACACAGAAGAACAGACAGTGAGTGCAAAACAATGAGGGCGGTGGGGAAGGGAGAAATAAATAAATCTTAAAAAAAAAAAAAAAAAAAGAATATGGAGTTTGGTTTTGTGAGTTATGAATATGTGTTGCCGGTCAGGAACTGGGTCTGTGAAAACGGTGCCGCGGATGAGAAAGAAAGAATAAGACAAAGAGAAGAAAACTGGGATCAGGGGACTCTCCGTCCGAACTGGAGAGAAGAGCCCAGCCACCTCATAAAGTGTGGCTTTTATTTGGCTTTAGAACAAAGAAAATAGGTGTGAGCATGTGCAAGGGCAATAGATACTTGACAGTTACATTTTACTGAAATCAACAAGTCTTAAAGATCAATGACTCAGCTCTTTTACATTTCTGCAATTCACAGGCAAGCTCAGGATTTTTCCCCACCCAGCTCCTGTTAGCATGAGACTCCAGGTGTTTATTACATTCCAAGGTGACCTTCTATCAGTAGTCATGGCCTTTAATTGAAACTCCATCATTTCCCCCTTTTTTATTAATTAAAGCTCATAGGAACCATTATATAAGCTGATACAAGGTGACCTCCTGTCACACTTGTCTTCTTCCATAGGCTCTTGTGACTGTGCCTGCCTTAGGTTGTCCTCCTCTGAGAATCTTACCCGTCATTGACTACCAGTCAAGCTTTTGAGCTCTTACATGGAAGGCAATTTCATTAATATTTATGTTTCTTCAGGTTCCTTAAATGAATATTTTTTGTGCAGATATTTAGTATTAAAATCAAGGGGTTATTAGGAGAATCTTTCTACTAAATAATGCAAAATTAGTTTTTCATGGCCAAGTTTCTTAACATAGATGCATTTATCGGGTCTAATTACTCTAGCCTTGACAATACAAACAATTAAAACGCATATAACAATAATTCCAAATCCAATCCAAAATGATATTTGAAATGTTTTTTGTTTCCACCAATGAAACGGCTGCACCAGTGGTTTCTTTCAATTTGTTTGATACATGCTCAATGCCTTCTTTTGCAATTCTAAATTATACATTATGCATATATCCAATCAAGTGATTTTTCACTTCCTCCCAATCATGTTCACTGTTATTATAAGCCAAAGGAGTACTATAAAAAGAACTTTCATTCCAATCATATTTAAGAACTCTTAACAAGTTTAAATTATAAATTTTGATTACCCAAATGTATAATAGTTGTTTCAAGATCATTCACACGGTTATTCAGTTCCATATCAATGTGAGATTGGCTATACCACATCTCACTTGCAATTTTATGCCAGTCCTTAACATATTGTTGATTCTGGACTCCTTGATGCAGGGCTGTGCCAGTGACAGCTGCAGCGATTATGATGCCAATCAGTCCCAAAATTTCTGCTATTAAAAGTCCAATCAGTCTTTTAGTTCTTTTCAAATAATGGTTGAGGAAATGTCACAGCAACTGGGATTCTTGAGACTGCTGCCAATGTCTGGTCATCTGAACCGGTAACCATAGTTCTTTTCTTCTTCTTGCTATAAAAAAGAGTTTGATTTTCCTGCAAATATGAAGTCTTAAGACATGTAAATAAAGAGCAATTAATGTTCCTTTCACCAAAAGTTACTTTTCCAATGATAAAACTATAGGATCTTGTACACATACTGTAAGAAATTGAGTTGATTTTCTTTTTAAAATAGTAATATTAGTTTTGCTGCCTTGCCATTCAAAAATTGGAACAGTTCCCAAAAATAATTTCCACTAATAACTTTGAGTTTTGTTAAGTTTAGTGTCCCATGGTTGTGGGATATATCTTCCTTGATTTTTCCAAATTATTGAGCTGTTAGTAAATGCTGTATTACCAAAATTCCAGAAATAAGGATTACTGTCATTAGTGATTATGGTTAAATTATAAATGAACCAAGATATGGTTGTGTTTTTAATAGGTTTCGGCATCCCTATGAGGGCCCGATCCTTTACAATTCCATAGGAATCATTAAACAACACAACCTCTGTAAGCCCATGACAAATATGCCATTTGTCATTAAGTAGTCTGTTGTGAGATTAATTAAGATAGAGTAAGACTCATCACTTTAAGTCAACAGCTCTAGAAAGGTGAGTTGGTTATGTATGCCCAATAAGTGTAATTATGATGTGGTATCTTACCTTGACCTAATACTTTACCTATAATTAATCCAATGTAAAACCACCATGTCCATAGTTTAAGTCTTGGCAGCATCTTCAACTCTAGGCTTGATTCTTCTGGAGGGGATCCACTGCTCTTCTCCTGTTTCTGTAATGATAAGAGCAAAACCTCGGCCCCAAAATTTTACCTTTCCTTTTTCCCATTTATTGGTTGTTTCATTTTTCCAGTATATTGGTTGTCCACATTTTTCATTTACATTCCCTTTTTTCTTAACCTCCCAATGTTTTTCTGCTGCTGTGATATTAGAAATTTGTTGTCTATTAAGAAAATTTAAGGTAAGCAATGCTTTGGATAGTTTGTCTTTAGCAGATTCTCCTCCATCTCCCCCTTTTTGTTTTTGCAACATTAATTTTAATAAGTGATTACTTTTTTTCTACTATTACTTGTCCTTCGGGGTTATATGGAATTCCTGTAACATGTTTAATATTCTAGTCACTGCAAATTTTTTTTGAAAGATTGACTAAGATAGGCAGGCCCATTATCAGTTTTTAGCTGTGCTGGCAGGCCCATTACAGCAAAACAATGTAATAAATGAGAATGCACATGTGAGGCATTTTCACCAGCTTGAGCAGTTTCCCAAATAAAATTAGAATATTTATCCACTGTCACATGCACATACTGAAGGCGGCCAAAAGAGGGCACATGCTTGTTTTTGAATTTTTTCTTCTGCTATTTGCAACCCATGTTGAGGAAGAACTTCTTTAGCCAGCTGAAATAGTGGTTTCAGCTCAAAAGATTGCTTAGTGGCAAAAAGAATATCATCCATACAATGAATAATCATAGCCTTAGGAAATTGTTTTCATAAAATTTGTAATGGAATGTGAACAAAGGATTGACATAATGTAGGACTGGTCATCATTCTCTGAGGTAAAACTTTCCACTGATATCGTTCAGTAGGAGCTGAATGATTAATAGAAGGAATAGTAAATGCAAATTTTTCTCCATCATTTGGATTAAGAGGAATAGTAAAGAAACAATCTTTTAAGTCAATAATAATAATATGCCAATTTGTGAGTATTTTGCTAATCCCTGAGGAAGGGGCCAGCCTCCCCAGGAAGAAACACAACACTCCTTGGGCAGTATATTTTAAGGATTATGCATCAGTCCCTGGGAGAGTGGCCAGCTCCTCCAGGGAGGAATACAACACCTTTTGAAATATACTTTATCTTTTAGAATTTGTTACAAAACATCCTTGATGTGCTTACTATTTTAGTTTCCATTTAATATTATTATTATATATAGCAGAGGTGGAGTAAAGCAGACAAGTTAAAGCATCTGTCTTTTGATTTTTAGGCAGAGAGGTAGTTTTATAACATGTTTTATTTTAAAATAATTAAAATTATGATTAATAACAATATACTTTTGTTTAATATTTCACTGAAACATTATTAAATTTTCAGCAATTTTATACACCTTTAAAGTATTTATATGAACTTTTTATTCATACAACTTTAATTGTCATAAAATTAGAAAATTTCCCTCAGTTGCCTAACAGTCTCAAACACTTCACTCAACCTACATCACATGAACTTAACCACTTTCAGTATTCCACCCCCTTCCAGGGAACAAACCAAACCATTTGTAACAGTTTGAAACAAAAAGCTTTTTTGAGAAAGCAGGTTTAAACATCATGTTCCCCCAAAAGCAACAAAACCTGTCTCTCCAAGGAAACGTAAAGGCCAAAACAGAAGAAGCTACTTTGATAAAACACTTTCCCCCTCTTGTACACTGATCACCCAGGAGAAAACCTCTGTGCAAACTTCCACCAAAACAGACCAATGACTTGAGAAACCCTGAGAAAGAACAAAACTCCAACCCTGTTTTAATAACTTAGTCATTTTATCTTCTGATAAAATTACTTTCTTTTCTTTAATAATAAAAGCAATTGTATATACCTTCTTTACTTAAGTTACCACAGTGATTTTAGAAACTGTTTTTAAACAAACTTCTGAAAACATACAATTAGCATCAACATTAAACAAACTTGTTAGAATAATGATTTAGTTTGTTCATATCTATTTTTATTATTTTAAATTAATACCCATATTTATTTATTAATATAAGCACTTATTTAATGTTGGCCATTTGAATAGAGCTCTTTTAATAATTTTTATTCATTAATTTAATATTACCATCCGGAGGTATCAAAATACACAGACAAACAGAAAACAAGTTACAACACATCAATAGAAACATACATCTTTGATTTCACTGCTTTTGAGAATCTTTCTGGAAACTGTATTGCTAAGTTTTCTTACTTTTCCAGTGGTTTCATTTTATTAGCTTCTATCATCCCACAGCCTTATCATTATGTAAGCAGTGGGAGGTTTATAAAGTTGCTGCTGGAACTGAAGGGTTAACATCCACAGCTGGAGTTGAAGAGCAACAGAAATAAGACTACACAGAGACCATACACGAAGGGGAATTATTTCTCCCTTTTGATAAACCCTTTTTAAGGCTTTCATCACTAACTTCCATTGTTCCAGGTTTAAAATATCCCGCCCTTGCGGCTGAAACCAATAACAACATTTCTGTACAAGAGAAGAAAGTTCCTCAAAAGCCGAGGATTTAATAGTTACACCGGTGCATTTTAATAAAGTTTTTAACACTCTAGAGTACTCTTCAAAGTTCGACTGCTGATTACCCATTACCCTGATGATTCCAAGGATGAAGCTTACCTTTTGTTTCTTTTTTCTTTTAAACCGCTCTCAGGAGCTCCTTGGTCCGCGCACTGACTGAAAGAAAAATTTCGTTTTCAGAGCCCCACGTTGGGCGCCATATGTTGGCGTTCAAGAACTGGGTCCTTGAAAACGGTGCCGCGGATGAGAAAGAAAGAATAAGACAAAGAGAAGAAAAACTGGGATCAGGGGACTCTCCGTCCCATAGGAGAGAAGAGCCCAGCCACCTCATAAAGTGTGGCTTTTATTTGGCTTTAGAACAAAGAAAATACGTGTGAGCATGTGCAAGGGCAATAGATACTTGACAGTTACATTTTACTGAAATCAACAAGTCTTAAAGGTCAATGACTCAGCTCTTTTACATTTCTGCAATTCACAGGAAAGCTCAGGATGTTTCCCCACCCAGCTCCTGTTAGCATGAGACTCCAGAACTTGTTTATTACATTCCAAGGTGACCTTCTATCAGTAGTCATGGCCTTTAATTGAAACTCCATCAAATATGATTAAGCATTTTTTTCTCTTCATTTTTTTCATTAATAGGGAGACCTTGACTATATCATTGAACTAATTGATGTTCATCTGCGTATTTTTTGGACACTGGAGGAACAATGTTTGTTGTTGGAAACTAATGAGATAAAAATGCCTGGACAGACCTTTTTAGGAGTGATGCTTCCATAACTTGTTGAGCTGCCTTTTGTCTGTTATTTTATTTTGAAATAAAGTTTGAATTTTAAAAATACAAAAAATTACTTGACCATAGATGTGAGGGTCTAAATTCTCAATTCAATTCCATTAGACGTCTATCTTTATGCCAGTACCATGCTGTTTTTACCACTCTAGCTAAGTAATATGCTTTGAAGTCAGGAAGTTTAGAGTCCTCCAACTTCATTCTTCTTTTTAAAGACATTTTTGGCTATTCAGGGCTTCTCAACCTTCCAAATAAATTTGATAATTGGTGTGGCAGTTTGATGTCATTATGAATTACAAAAATATAATTGAATCATGCTTGTAAACTGATCTGTTAATCTGGGAATGATTAGGTTAGGATTAGGGCATTGAGCCCCACCCCTCGGTGGGTGGGGAATTGAATATAAAAGGCAAGGCCAAGAACAGAGTTGAAGCAGTTTTTGAGAAGCAGTTCTGATGTTGGAGAGAAGGCCCCAGGAGAAGAGAAGCAAGCCGTTCACCTGATCGTCTACAGCTGACCTTGTGGAGGAACCAGGAGCTAAGCCCGGAGAGAAACGCAGCCCCAGGAAGAGAGGAACCCCAGAAGCCTGAACCCTGGCAAATGCCGGCAGCTGTCTTGCTCTAACATGTGGCAATGGACTTTGGTGAGAGAAGAAACTTAACGCTTTATGGCCTGGTATCTGTGGACTTCTACCCCAAATAAATACCCTTTATAAAGACCAACCCGTTTTTGGTCTTTCACATTAGCACCCCATTGGCTGACTAATACAATTGGCTTTTCCATTTCTGCAAAAAAAGCTCTTAGAATTTTTATTTGGTTTGCGTTGAATCTGAAAATCTATTTGGGTAGAAGTGACATCTTAATGATATTTAGACTTCCAATCCATGAACGTGGAATGTCCTTCCATTTATTTAGGTCTTCTTTGGTATCTTTTAGCAATGTTTTATAGTTTTCAGAATACAGGTCCTTTATGTCCTTGGTTAAGTTTATTTTTACATATTTGATGCTTTTAGTTGCTATTGTAAATGGAATTTTTTTCTAACTTCTTCCTCATATTGCTCATTAATAGTGTATAGAGACACTACTGATTTTTACTTATTGATCTTGTATTCTGCCACTTGGCTGAACTTGTCTCTTGGTTCTAGTAGCTTTGTGGTGGATTTTTCTGGATTTTTTAGGTATAGGATCATATTATCAGCAAATAGCAAACGTTTTACTTCTTTTCCTATTCGGATGCCTTTCATTTCTTTTTCTTGCTTAATTGCTCTAGGTAGAACTTCTAGTGCAATATTGAATAACAGTGGTGACAGTGGGCATCCTTGTCTTGTTCCTGATCTCAGCAGGAAAGTTTCAGCCTTTCAACATTAGGTATAATGTTAGCTATGGGCTTTTCATATATGCACTTTGCCACGTTTTTTTTTTTTTAAAGATTTTATTTATTTATTCATTTATCCCCCCCTTGCTGCTTGTGCTCGCTGGGTCAGCTAACCCAGTTAACCGTGGTAAACGGGAGCCCTACTGATTGAGCCACAGCCGCTTCCCTGCACTTTACCATGTTGAGAAAGTTTCTGTCTGTTCTCTTTCAGAATGTTTTTATCAAGAAAGGATACTGTATTTCGTCAAATGCCTTTTCTGCATCAATCAAGAGGATCATGTGATTTTTCTTCTTCAGTTTATTAATGTGATGTATTACACTTGGTTTTCTTGTGTTAAACCACCCTTGCATACCAGTGATAAAACCCCCTTGATTGTGGTGTATAATTCTTTTAATGTGCTTTTTTTAAAAAAACAAAACAAAAACAACAAATACTTATTGAGTGTTACCTATGGCTGTGCACATATTATTTCATTTAATCCTCACAGAAAACCAATGACATAGGTACATTATTACCTCACCTTAGAGAAGAAGAAACTAAGGCTTAGAGAGGCTAGATAATTTTATATAAGGTCAAGGAATTAGTAAGTAGCTGAGCAGGTCATTTTGGCTACAACATTCTTAAGCGTGAAGATATGTTTTCTCCCAGGATGCTTCCAAAAACAGCAAGATAAAAGAAAACAAGAAAAAAAAAAAGAAAAAATTAAAAAAATAAATCAATGAAACAAACAAACAAAAAAACAAAAATAGAAAAAACAGCGAGAGTTAATTAGGGAATTTGGATAGAAATATTTTCTAAAATGTTTTGCCAAAAAAATCCAGGCAATTTATTCACTGAAAAAAAACAATAATTGACAAAAAAAGGTACCAAAAAAAACAAACAAACAAACAAAAAAAAAAACAACGAAAGAAAAACAAAAAAAGACAAAACAAAAACAATAGTTGAATACTTAGTGAGGGGCACCATGCTTGGGGTTTGAGGGAATACCAAGATGAGTTAAACATGGATTGAGCCTCCAGTTCTCTACAGTTCAGTAATAAAAATCTTAATTACCCACAAGCAAGGAAGTGGTGAAAGCCACAGAAGAAGTAGGTAGTAGATCTACCCAACATAGTGGCAGAGGGTTTCTCTCTTAACATTTTGAAAAGTTGGCCCAATGTATTTTTTTAAACAAATTTTTATTGGAACATATTAATAAAGCATACAATTCATCCAAAGTGTACAATCAATGGTCTTTGGTATAATCACATAGTTGTGCATTCATCACTTCAGTCGTTATTAGAGCATTTTCATTATTTCAAAAATAATAATGAACAAAAACAGAAAACAAGAAAATTCTTCACCTCTCAATCTCTCTGTTTTCCCTGCTGTACATAGCTGCTATTTCTGGCTATTGTTACACATTTATTTATTAAGATTTATTTTTTAAATTTATTCTCCCCACTTTGTTGTTTACACTTGCTGTCTGCTCATCTTCGCTCGCTGTCTGCTCATCTTCTCATCTTAGGAGGCACCAGGAACTGTACCCGGACCTCCCATGTGGGAGAGAGGTGTTTAGTTGCTTGAGCCACCTCAGCTCCCCACTTTGTTGTGTCTCTCATTTTCTTTCCCCTTTGTGTCTTTATGTTTTGTTTCATCAGCTTACCGCGCCTGCCCATCATGCCAGTTCACTGTCATGATCATCTTCTCCAGGAGGCACCAGGAACCAAACCTAGAACCTCCCGTGTGGTAGGTAGGAGCTCAATCACTTGAGCCACATCTGCTTCCCTTTATTTATTTATTAAGCTGTTTTTTTGAGATACTTACCATATGAGCTATATGAAGTTTATAATTAATGGCTTTTAGTATAATCACAAGGTTGTGAATTCATCATCACAAAAAATTTAAGAACCATTTCATTAGTACAAAAAAACACAAAACTCCATACCCCTTAGCATGCCTTCCCTAGCCCTAAATAACCACTAATCAAATTTCATATTTATAAGTTGATTTATACTTACATTTTATATAAATGGAATCATACAATATGTTACACAATATATTTAGTTCATAATAATGCAATCATACAGTATTTGTCCTTTGTGTCTGGCTTGCTTCACTCAACATAATGTCCTCCAGGTTCATCCATGTTGTCATATGATTTATAACTTCATTTCTTCTTACAGTTGCATAATAGTCCACAGTTTGTTTAACTTCATTTCTTCTTACAGTTGCATAATAGTCCACAGTTTGTTTAACCATTCTTCGGTTGATGGACACCTGGGTTGTTTCCAACTTTTGGCAATGGTGAATAATGTTGCTATGAACATCGGTGTGCAGATGTCTGTTCGTGTCACTGCTCTCAGTTCTTCTGAGTATATACCCAGTAGTGGTATTACAGGGTCACGTGGCAAGTCTATATTCAACTTCTTTAGGAACTGCCAAACAGTCCTCCACAGTGGCTGTACCATTCTACATTCCCACCAAAAGTGAATAAGTTTTCCTATCTCTCTACATCCTCTCCAACACTTGTAGTTTTCTTTTTAATAGTGGCCATTCTGATAGGTGTGAAATGATATCTCATTGTAATTTTGATTTGCATTTCCCTAATCATTAGTGATGTTGAGCATTTTTTCATGTGCTTTTTTGCCATTTGTATTTCTTCTTTGGACAAATGTCTATTCAAGTCCTTTGCCTATGTTTTTTTTTTTTTTTTTAGTTAGGCCAGTAAAAAGAATTTATTTGGGAAATGGGGGAAAGAGCAGAGCTTGCTGAGAAATGGGAGAGAAGGATGGAAATACACACTGAGATTTGGTGTAGGCTCCTCTAGGCAGAGAAAGCGAGCTCTTCCTTGTGTGCTTACCTTTTAAACTGTTAATTATTTCTCTCCCTTGCTAATGCTAAGGGGATGGGCCCCAGCTGTTACTGGTTCCCCACCAATGGGGGGGGGGGCAGTGGTGAGGCCTGTTTGGAATATCCGGGGCCAAGAGGAGGTTCTGGGAAGAGAAACTGGGACCTCAAGGTTAAACTCAATGTTTCAGTGAGGTCTTGCAGCCATGTTGTCTGTCAGCCATGTTGTGGCTCGATCTCTCATTTCCCTGGCTAACCTGCTTCCACTCCCCCCTTAGAGAGTTTATGCCCTTATTCTCTACCCCCCACCACCACCATACTTGCTGATTGTGTCCATTCACTGGGTGATCTGGTTTTGTTTCTTGCCTTCTATTCTCATTTTTCTCCTCCAGGATTCACCGGGATTCCATCCTAGAGACCTCCAATGTGGGAGAGAGGCACCCTGTCACTTGTGCCACCTCAGTTCCTGGTTTCTGGCATGTCTCACCTTGACTCTCCCCTGCATCTCTCTTTTGTTGCATCATCATCTTGCTGCGTGGCTCGCCATGTGGGCCTGGCTCACCTGCTCGCCTTTTTACCAGGAGGTCCCAGGGATCGAACTCGGGTCCTCCCTTATGGTAGACAGATGCCCAATCACTTGAACCACATCCACTTCCCTACACCCTTATTCTTAAGGGAGTGCTGAAGGATGATGATCACTCTTCTGTAGTTACTGCCTGCTGGTTAGGGCAGTCATCCCTGCCTGACAGGGTGTAAATCTCTCGGGATATTGAGGTTGAGGGAGGATGGGTCCGACACTGTGGTTGGAACTTTTTGCCCATTTTTAAATTGGGTCATTTGTCTTCTTATTGTTGAGCTGTAGCATCTCTTTAAATATTATGGATATTAAATCTATATCTGACATGTGATTTCCAAATATCTTCTCCCATTGAGTCAGCTGCCTTTCCACTCTTTTCACAAAGTCCTGGGAGATGCAAAAATGTCTGATTTTGAGGATGTCCCATTTATCTATTTTTTCTTTTGTTGCTCATGCTTTGAGCATAAAGTCCAAGAATCCACCACCTACCACAAGGTCTTTAAGATGTTTCCCTACATTTTCTTCTAGTAGTTTTATGGTCCTGGCTTTTATATTTAGGTCTTTCACCCATTTTGAGTTGATTCTTGTATAGGGGGTGAGATAGGTGTCCTCTTTCATTCTTTTGGTTATAGATATCCAGTTGACCCAGCACCATTTGTTGAAGAGACTGTTTTGTCCCTTTAACATGGACTTGGTAGGTTTTTCAAAAACCAGTTTACCATAGAGGTGAGGGTTCCCTTCTGGACTCTCAATTCTATTCCATTGATCAATATGTCTATCTTTATGTCAGTACCAAGTTGTTTTGACAACTGTAGCTTTGAAATGTTTAAAGGTCAGGCAGTGAAATTCTTCCCATGCTACTCTTCTTTTTTAGAATGTTTTTGGCTGTTTGGATGCACTTTCCCTTCCAAATGAATTTGCTAATTACCTTTTCTATTTCTGAAATTGAATTGGTATTGCATTGAATCTATAAATCAGTTTGGGTAGGATTGACATCTGCACGATACTTATTCTTCCAATCCATGAACACAGGATGTCTTTCTATTTGTTTAGGTCTTCATTGATTTATTTTAGCATTGTTTTGTAGTTTTCTGCATATATGTCCTGTACTTCTTTGATTAAATTAACTCTTAGGTATTTGAGTCCTTTTGTTGCTGTTGTAAATAGGATATTCCCTCTGATTTCCTCCTCAGATTGTTCAATACTAGTGTACAAAAACATTACTGATTTCTGCGTGTTGATCTTATATCCTGCCACTTTGCTGAACTCATTTATTAGTTCAAGTAGCTTTGTTGTGGATACTTCAGGATTTTCTAAGTACAGGATCATGTAATCTGCAAACAGTGAGAGTTTTACTTCCTCTTTTCCTATTTGGATGCCTTTAATTTTTTTTTTTCTGTCTAATTGCCCTAGCTAGAACTTCTAGTACAATGTTGAATAACAATGGTGACAGTGGGCATCCTTGTTTTGTTCCCTATCTTAGAGGGAAAGCTTTCAACTTTTCCCCATTGAGTATGATGTGGGTTTTTCATATATGCCTTTTATCATATTGAGGAATTTTCCGTCTATTCCTATCTTTTGAAGCGTTTTCATCAAGAAAGGATGCTGGATTTTCTTGAGTGCCTTTTCTGCATCTATTGAGATGATCATGTGGTTTTATCCCTTCGGTTTGTTAATGTGGTATCTTACGTTGATTGATTTTCTTATGTTGAACCAGCCTTGCATACCAGGAATAAATCCCCCTTTGCTGTGATGTATAAGTCTTATGATATGCTGTTGGATTCTATTTGGAAGTATTTTGTTGAGAATTTTTGCGTATATGTTCATTAGAGAGATTGGTATGTAATTTTCTTTTCTTGTAGTTTCTTTATCTGGTTTTGGTATTAGGGTGATGTTGGCTTCATAAAATACGTTGGGTAATTTTCTCTCCTCTTCAATTTTTTGAAGAGTTTAAACAGGATTGGTGTTAATTCTTTTAGAAATGCTTGGTAGAATTCACCTGTGAAACCATCTGGTCCTGGATTTTTCTTTGCTGGGAGATTTTGATGACAGATTCAATCTCCTTAATTGTGATTGGTTTGTTAAGTTCTTGTATTTATCGAAGTGTTCAGTGTAGGTTGTACATTTCCAGGAATTTCTCCATTTTATCTAGGTTGTCTAGTTTGTTGGCATATAGTTTCTCATAATATCCTCTTATAATCCTTTTTATTTCTGTGGGGTTAGTTATACGTTCCCCCTTTTCATTTTTGACTGTATTTATTTGCATCTTCTCTCATTTTTTCTTTGTTAGTTTAGCTAGGGGTTTGTCAATTTTATTGATCTCTCAAAGAACCAGTTTTTGGTTTTGTTGATTTCCTCTATTGTTTTTTTGTACTCAATTTCATTTATTTCTGCTCTATTCTTTATTATTTCTTTCTTTCTGCTTGTTTTGGGATTGGTTTGCTGTTCTTTTTCTAGTTTCCCTATTTGTTCAGTTAAATCTTTGAGTTTAGCTCTTTCTTCTTTTTTAATACAGGTGTTTATGGCTATAAATTTCCCTCTCAAAACTGCCTTCGCTGTATCCCATAAGTTTTGATACGTTGTGTTCTCATTTTCATTTGTCTCAATATATTTACTGATTTCACTTGCAATTTCTTCTTTGACCCACTGATTATTTAGGAGTGTGCTGTTCAGCTTCCACACATTTGTGAGTTTATATTTTTCCTGTCTATTATTGATTTCTAGTTTCATTACATTATGATCTGAGAAGGTGCTTTGTATAATTTCAATCTTTTTATATTTATTGAGAGCTGTATTGTGACCTAACATGGGGTCTATCCTGGAGAAAGATCCATGGGCACTTGAGAAGAATGTATAACCCGCTGAGTTTGGATGCAGTGTTCTGTATATGTCTGTTAGGTCTAACTCGTTTATCATATTGTTCAAGTTTTCTGGTTCCTTGTTGATCTTCTGTCTAGTTGTTCTATCTAATGATGTGAGAGGGGTGTTGAAGTCTCCAGTGACTACTGTAGAGATATCCATTTCTCCCTTCAGTTTTGTTAGAGTTTGTCTCATGTATTTTGGGGCACGCTGGTTAGGTGCATAGATATTTATGACTGTTATTTCTCCCTGATGGATTGTCCCATTCATTAATATATAATGGCCTTCTGTAGCTCTTATAACTCTTTTGCATTTAAAGCCTGTTTTGTCTGACATCAGTATAGCTACCCTTGTTCTTTTTTTGGTTACTAAATATGTGGAGAATCTTTTTCCAACTTTCACTTTCAGCCGGTTTGTATCCCTGGGACTAAGGTGAGTCTTTTGTAAGCAGCATATGGATGGTTCATTTAAAAAAATCCATTGTGTCAGCCTATATCTTTTTTCTTCTTTTTCTTCTTCTTCTTCTTCTCATCTTGCTCATTTTAGGACGCACCAGGAACCAATCCCACAATCTCTGGTGTGGGAGAGAGGCACTCAATTGCTTGAGTCACCTCATCTCCCTGGTCTGCTGCGTCTCTCACTGTCTCTCCTCTGCATCTCCCTTTGTTGCATATTCTTGCTGCACCAGCTCTCTGTGGCACAGGCCACCAGCTCTCCGTGGTGCAGGCCAGCTTGCTATTACCAGGAAGCCCTGAGAATTGAACCTGGGGCCTCCCATATGGTAGACAGGAGCCCAATCACTTGAGCCACATCCCCTTCCCTCTATATCTTTTTTTTTTTTTTTAAAGGTTTTATTTATTTATTCATTTATCCCCCCCCCCCGCTGCCTGTGCTCGCTGGGTCAGCCAACCACGCCGTGCGGGCGGGCCTGCCCTCACCAGGAGGCCCCGGGAACCGAACCCAGGGCCTCCCATATGGCAAACGGGAGCCCCACTGATTGAGCCACAGCCGCCTCCCCCTCTATATCTTTTGATTGGGGAGTTTAATCCATTCACATTCAATGATATTACTGTACATACCTTAGTTACTTCCATTATTTTATTCTCTGGTTTTCATAAGTCATATTATATTTTTGTCTGTCTTTTTACTCTTTTGCTTATCCTTTCTACTATTCTTTCTTCTATACTTTCCTCCAAGCCTGTCTCTCTCCTTTTTCTTTCAGGCCCTAAGGCTTCCTTTAATATTTCCTGCAAAGGTGGATTCTTTTTTATGAACCCTCTTAGTTTCTGTTTGTTTATGAATATTTTATACTTGCCTTCATATTTGAAGGACAGTTTTGCTGGATAAAGAATTTTTGGGCTAAGAGACTTTAAAGTGAGTAAGGAGATCATTCCAAAGGAAACGCTTATGCATGTCTCAACAACGTCTCATTGACAGCCAAAGTAGATACTACCCCAAAGAGCGGGCTCCTGAGGGCTCTGGAGACATCCAGACACTGTAGTCAGGTCAGATAGTTCAGGAGTTTGGCCCCTTGCCAGTGGGTCCTACTTTAGAATCTATGCTCCCCAGTGACAGAGTTGGACTCAGTTGTGGTTTCCCTACACATGACTCTTCTGTCCTTCTATTTGAACTTATAATTAGTCCTAGAGTTGGTAGGTGTACATCCAAGAGACTTAAATCTTTGGACTCAGCTGGGCTCTGAGTCTCAATGGAGTTGCAACACCTATTCTTCAGTTCATTGGACTCACTAAGAACAACTAACAAGGAGGAGATGATAGATAACCAACATACCAAGGAACCAAGAGCATCTACAACTGCAAGCAAGAGAGTCCCATCCATTGGCCATATGGGATTGAAACCCCCCTCAATTAAAGGTGGAGTGGGCATCACCATCCCAGAATCCTCAGGATTGGGGAATGAACAGTGGACTAAAGTAGACTAACTAGTATTCTACTATAGATTTATTGTGATTTTAGCAAAGGAAGAAATATCATTGATGTGGAGGTAGTGGCCACTGGAGGTTCTGAGGGTAGGGAGAGGGAAAAGCAGATGTAATATGCAGGCATTTTTGGGACTTGGGAATCATCCTGAATGACATTACAATGACAGATACAGGCCGTTATGTATCTTGCCATATCCTACAGAATTGAGTGGGAGAGAGTGTAAACTACAATGTAAACTATAATCTATGCTTAGTGGCAGTGCTCCAAAATGTGTTTATCAATTGGAATGAACGTACCACACTAATGAAAGATTTTGCTAATGTGGGAAAATGTGGGAGGTGTGGGAACATGGTATATGGGAATCCCCTATATATTTTCTGTAAAATTTATGTAATCTAAATATCTTTAAAAAAAGAAAAAAAAAAAGAAAAGAAAAGAAAAAAAAAAGAATTCTTGGCTGTCAGTTTTTCTCTTTCAGTATCCTAATTGTATCATACCACTGTCTCCTCACTTCCATGGTTTCTGATGAGAAATCTGTGCTGTCTTACTTGGCATCCTTTGTATGTGATGGTTTGCTTCTCCCTTGCTGCTCTCATAACTTTCTCTTTATCTTTGACATTTTTTTTAATTAAAAAAATTTTTTATTGTAGTATGTCATGCATACCTGAACACACAAACAATAAGTGTATAGTAAAACTTGTGAACTTATAAAACAAAATACATAGCATGCAGGTCTCCATACATCACCTCATCACCAATACCTTTCATTGTTGTGGAACATTTGTTACAGATGATGAAAGAGCATCATCAAAATATTACTATTAACTATTGTCCATATCTTACATTTGTGTATTTTTCCCCAAATCCACCCTCTTAATTTTTGTTGTTTGAATCAGTTTTTAATATAAAATTTTATTGAAGTGTATCATACACACATGAACATACACAAACAATAAATATATAGCAAAGTATCTTTGACATTTGACATTCTGAGTAGTATGTGTCTTGGAGTAGGTCTATTTGGATTTATTCTTTTTTTTTTTTTTTTTTTGGATTTATTCTGACTGGGGTACAGTGTGCTTCTTGGACATGTAAATTCATTTCTTTTGTGAGAGTTGGGAACTTTTCAGCTATTATATCCTCAAATACTCTTTCTGCCCCCTTTTCCCTTCTCTTCTCCTTCTGGAACTCCCATGACATGTATGTTGTTGTGTTTCGTGTTGTCATGCAACTCTCTGAGCCCCTGCTCAATTTTTAAAAAAATTCTTTTCCCTCTCTCTTCTTTTCTCTCTTTGATTTCAGCTGTTCTGTCTTCAGTATCAGTTATTCTTTCTTCTATCATTTTGAGTCTGCTGTTGTATGCTTCTAATGTGTCTTTAATCTCACCTTTTGTATCTTTCATTCCCATACCTCTGTTACTTTTCTATTCAGGATTTCAAATTCTTCTTTGTTCCTGCTCAATATCTTCTTGATGTTGTTTATCTCTTTAGCCATTTTGTCTTTTAAGTCATTAATTTGATTTTGGAAATTTGTGTGCATCTCATGAATTAGTTGTTTCAAATCCTGTGTCTCTTCTGAGGCTTTGGTATATTCCTTTTATTGGGCCATGTCTTCCATTTTCTTAGTATGGCTCAAAATTTTTTGCTGATGTTTAGGCATCTGATTAGGATGGTAGTTTACTCAGATGTTCAATTTCTTTCTTTTTTGTAGGGATATAGTGGCAGGAGGCTGTGTATTACTGCTGCTTTTTGAATCTTGGTTCAACTTGGATTGTTAGGAGTGTCCCTGTTAGCTGATTAAAACTGGGCTCTGGGTTCTGGTTCACCTCAGTAATTGGTTGCAAACTCGCTTCCTAGGGCCTTAGAGAGGGAGGTTATAAAGGCTGGAAAAAGCCTCTTTTACTTATTCACTTTTAATTTTATCACATGCACTTTCTTGGTCTGCCAGCAGATGGTGCTCTTTGACAGCTCTTTAAGTTCACTGTCTGGTTGGAGTGTGTTTGCTACAACACAGATAGAATCAATGTGATAGAGGTTCCTGCCTGGAGGCTAAGAGCCTTGCAATTCAAACTTTCTCAGAGACAGTTCTCCAGCCTTTGCTGGCAGCCCCCTCCCTTTTCCCAGGTAGGAAATAATTCCACTCCCCTTTGTGTCCTCAATGGTCAGTCCCGGTTAGTAAAGAGGGAGATTAGGAGGGTCGGATCTCTTTAGTGCCAGACACTGTGAATTCAAAAGTGTCTTTAGTGTGGGGGAGGGTGCCGGCAATATCAGCTGCTGGTTTCAACTCACAGTTTTGCTGTGGTGATTCTCCTCCTTTGTCTCTCTTCTGGGCAATGTCCTGCCTTTACCTGGTTTCCTACACCCTAGCAGATATTTTTCCAGGCCATTTCAGACTCTCCTCTAGGTATTTTTCTTGGAGAGAAGAGAGTCCCATGTCTTTCTAATATGCCGTCTTCCTGGAAGACCTTAATGTGCTTTTGAATTTGGTTAGCAAGTATGTTGATGAGGATTTTTGCATCTATAATCATTAGAGAAATCGGTGTATAATTTTCTTTTTTCTTAGTATCTTTATCTGGCTTTGGTGATATTGGCTTCATAGAATGATTTTGGTGGCATTCCCTCCTGTTCGATTTTTTGGAAGAGTTTGAGCAAGATTGGTGTTAGATCTTTGAATGATTGGTAGAATTCACCTGTGAAACCATCTGATCCTGGGCTTTTCATTTTTGGGAAGCTTTTGATGACTGTTTCAATTCTTTACTTGTTATTTGTTTGTTGAGGTCTTCTATCTCTTCTAGGGTCAGTGTAAGTTGATCGGGTGTTTCTAGGAATTTGTCCATTTCATCTATGTTGTCTAGTTTGTTGGTGTAGAGTTGTTCATAGTACCCTCTTATGATCTCTTTTATTTCTGCTGTGTCAGTGGTAATGTCCCCCTCTCATTTCTTATTTTGTTTATTTGAATCTTCTCTCTTTTTTCTTTGTCAGTCTAGCTAAGAGTTTGTTGATTTTATTGATCTTCTCAAAGGACTGACTTGATTTTACTGATTCTCTCTATTGTTTTTTGGTTCTCAATTTCATTTATTTCTGCTCTAATCTTTATTATTACTTTCCCTCTGCTTGCTATATGATTAGTTTGCTGTTCTTTTTCTAATTACTCCAGGTGTATAGTTAGGTCTTCGATTTTAGTTCTTTCTTCTTTTTTAATGTAAGCATTGAGGGCTATAAATTTCCCTCTCAGCACTTTGTTCACTATATTCCATAGGTTTTGATGTAATGTTTTAATTTTCATTTGTCTCGAGATATTTACTGATTTCTCTTGCAATTTCTCCTTTGACCCATTGATTATTTAAGAATGTGTTGTATAATCTCCATTGATTTGTGAATTTTCCCTTTTTCCACCTGTTATTGATTTCCAGCTTCATTCCATTAGGATCAAAGAAAGTGTTTTGCATAATTTCAATCTTTTTAAAAATTTATTGAGACTTGCCTTGTAACCCAATATATGGTCTATCTTGGAGAAAGATCCTCTGCTGGGAACCTCTGTTCTCTGCTTTGTTGTGTCTCTCGTTATGTTTTTCTTCTTGTGTCTCTTGTTGCATCATCTTGTGTTACCTGCCTGTCGCACCAGCTCGCTGTCTTCTTTAGGAGGCACCAGAAACCGAACCACAGCCCTCCCATGTGGTAGGTGGGAGCCCAATCACTTGAGCCACATCTGCTTCCCATTCTAGTGTATTTTTAATCTCATCCATTATGGCTCTCATTCCTATAAGGAATGTTACTTTTCTTTGCAGCCTTTCAAATTGTTCTTTTTTTTAAAGATCTATTTTTATTTATTTATTTCTCCCCCTCCCCTCATTGTTTTGTGCTCACTGTCTGCTGTGTGTTCTATGTCTGTTTGTTTTCTCTTTAAGCAGCACCAGGAACAGATCCTGGGACCTTCTGGAGTGGAGAGAGGCTTAAATCTCTTGCGCCACCTTAGCTCCCTGGTCTGCCGTGTCTCTTATTATCTCTCCTCTGTGTCTCTTTTTGTTGCATCATTTTGCTGCATCAGCTCTCTGCGTGGGCCAGCATTGCTGCTCAGACCAGTACTCCATGGGCCAGCAGTCCACATGGGCCAGCTCTCTGCTCAGACCAGCTCACTGTGCAGGGCAGCTTGCCTTTCACCAAGAGGCCAAGGGAAACGAACCCTGGACCTCCTATATGGTAGATGGGAGCCCTATCTCTTGAGCCACATCTGTTTCCCAATATTTCATTCTTTTTATAGTTGAATAATGTTCTTATGTATGGATATACCACATTTTGTTTATCCATTCATCTATTGATAGACTTTTGCTTTTTCCCCACCTTTTGGGTATTATGAAGAAGGCATGCATATACCAACATTCATGTACAAGTTTTTATGTGGACATATGTTTTCATTTCTCTTGGGTATATATGCTCAGGCTTGGAATTGTTAGGTCATAGAGTAACTCTATGTTTTATCATTGGAAGACCTTCCAGACTGTTTTCCAAAGTTGCTGTACTATTTTGCATTCCCACCAACGTGTGAGGGTTCCAATTATTCCATATCCTCACCAACACATTATTATTATTATTTTTTAAGATTTTATTTATTTATTCATTTATCCCCCCCTTGCTGCTTGTGCTCGCTGGGTCAGCCAACCACGCCGTGCGGGCGGGCTTGCCCTCACCAGGAGGCCCAGGGAACCGAACCCAGGGCCTCCCATATGGTAAACGGGAGCCCTACTGATTGAGCCACAGCCGCTTCCCTCACCAACACATTATTATCTGACTTTTTGATTCTAGCCATCCTAGTGAGTGTGAAGTGGTATCTCATTTGGTTTTGATTTGCATTTCCGTGATGACTAATGATGACTAGCATCTTTTCATGTGATAATTGGCCATTTGTAAATCTTCCTTGTAGAAATGTGTATTCAACACTTTGCCCATTTTTTTGTTAGAGAAGTTGTGGGTTTACAGAAACATCATGCATAAAATGCAGGGTTCACATATACCACCCTTTTATTAATATCTTGCATTAGTATGTTTATGATTAATGAAAGCACATTTTAATAATTGTACTATTGACTACAGTCCATGGTTTACCTTAGGGTTCACTGTTTGTGTCGAACAGTTCCATAGATTTTGAAAAAATTTTTATTCTAGTAACATATTATATACAACCTAAAAGTTCCTCATTTAACCACATTAAAATAGATAATTCTGTGCTGTTACATTCCCAGTGCTGTGCTATCACTACCATCCAAAACTTTATGACCTGGGAAGTGACTGTGGCTCAAGCAATTGAGCTCCCATTTACCATATGGAGGATCTGGGTTCAATTTCCCAGACCTCCTGGTAAAAAAAAAAAAAAAAAAAAAAAAGAAAGAAAAATTAAAAAAGAAAAAGAAAACAGGCATCCCAGACCTGCACAATGAGACACAGGCCCCCACACAGTGCCGCGGTGCACCAAAGAGATGATGACACAACTAGACAGAAAAAAGCAAAAAACAAAAAAAAAAAATTTATGACCAAGTGTAGCAGTTTGATATTGTTTATGAATTCCAAAAATAGATATTGGATTATGTTTGTAAACTTGTCTGTTTCTGTGGGCATATTAAATTGTATTAGATTCAGAGGTTTCACTTTTACTTGATTAAATTAAGATTGGAGCTTTGATTCAGCCACGTCAGTAGGACGTTGAGTCCCTGCCCCCTTGGTGGGTGGACACTCACACAAAAAATACACAGAGAAGAAGAACACAGAGGAAGAGAGACAGCTCATTAGACACAGTAAAGGCCCTGGGAAGAGAGAGACTGAGAGTCTACACCTGACCTTGTGAAGAGAACTGAGCAGCTGAGCCCAGAAAGAAACAAGCTCTGGGGAGAGAGATGAGCCTTACACCAGCCTACAGCTGAGATTGGAAGAAGCTGGGACCACAGAGCCTTAAGAGGAAGAAGGAAGGCTGAACCCTCACAGATATCACCTGTCATTTTGCTCCAACACGTGGCCAATGACTTTGGGTGAGAAAGTACCTCTTATGGTAACTTTTTTTTTTTTAATTAATTTATTTATTTTTTATTGTGGGTAAAAATAAAAATTTTCACAATACATACAAATATTTGTAAAATGATATATAAATATATATGCATATATGTGCATTTGCTTACAAAAATGTTATATATATATATATATATTTTTAAGAGATGCTTAGATTACTGTGGCAGTTTGATGTAATTATGAATTCCAAAAATATAATTGAATCATGCTTGTAAACTGATCTGTTAATCTGGGCATGATTAGGTTAGGATTAGGGCGTTGAGCCCCACCACTTGGTGGGTGGGGAATTGAATATAAAAGGCAAGGCCAAGGACTGTTGAAGCAGTCTTTTGAGAAGCAGTTTTGATGTTGGAAAGAAGGCCCCAGGAGAAGAGAAGCAAGCCGTTCACCTGATCGTCTACAGCTGACCTTGTGGAGGAAACAGGAGCTAAGCCCGGAGAGAAACACAGCCCCGGGGAAGAGAGGAACCCCAGAAGGCTGAACCCTGGCAAACGCCGGCAGCTGTTTTGCTCTAACACGTGGCAATGGACTGTGGTGAGAGAAGAAACTTAACGCTTTAAGGCCTGGTATCTGTGGACTTCTACCCCGAATAAATACCCTTTATAAAGACCAACCCATTTTTGGTATTTTACATTAGCACCCCTTTGGCTGACTAATGCAATTACCTAAATATTATACGGAACCTACAGGGATTCCCATGTTCCCCACCTCCCACACCTCCCACCACATCCCACACAAACCTCTCCCACAAGTGTGGCCCATCACCCTCAATGGACTTACACATCCTGGGGCCTTGCCACCAACCATAGACCACAGTTCACATCGTAGACCACACTCTCTCCCACACAGTTCTGAGTGGTGTGTGCTGATTTAAAATGGCCTACATCCGTTGCCACAACGGCACTCAGGCCAACCCCCAAGTCCCAAAAAAGCCCCTGTATTTCAACCGCACATCCCCTTCCTGACCCGAAAGTGTCCAGTGGCTACCAGCTCCCCCTCACTGTTATAATTCTTTCCATTGCTAGAATCACCATATGTGTACAACAGAATACCATCAAGTCCACTCTAGTCCATAGTTCTTCCCCCAATCCTGAGGGGACTGGGATGATGATGTCCACTCCACCTCCAAGTGAGAGAGGGCTTATATCCCGTGGATATGGTGGGTGGGATGATCCTGCCTGCAGATGCAGGCCCTCTCCATTCCCTGGGATGGCCGTTGCCCATCGTTGTCTCCTTGCCAGGTGACTTGGATGAGTCCATTGAGCTGTAGGGTAGGAGTTGCAGCTCCACCAAGATTCCACGCACACCTGGCACATAGGTAGGCCAGAGGTTCCAGTCTCTGGAAGTATACCTAAAAACTCCAGCATCACATATGGGTTTGAATAGAAGGAACTGATGAACCATGTGCAGGGAGGAATTATATGAGTCCAATTCTGTCACTCTCAGGAGCACAGATTCCAAAATAGAGCCCACTGATAAGGCGTCAGTCTCTGGGGCTATCCCCCCTTATATAGGACCTGGGTGTCTCCAGAGCTCTCAGGAGCCCCTCTGTGTGGGGTGATATGCACTTTGATGTTTTATGAGCTCCTACTGAGGTGTGCATAAGCGTTACCTCTGGGATGACCTCCCGACTCTCTTTGAAGTTTCTTAGTCACTTGAACTCATTTGTCTTTACCTTTTCCCCCTTTTATTCAAGGTCTTTTTCCAGTTGTGTTGCCAGTTGGCACTTGGTATTAATCCCTCATTGCCAGGGGGGCTCATCCCCAGGAGTCATGTCCCACGTTGGGGGGAAGGTAATGCATTCATATGCTGAGTTTGGCTCAGAGAGAGGCCACATTTGAGCAACAAAGAGGCAACCCTTAGGCACCCCATAACAGTTGGCTAAGTTTCAGTTACAAGAGCAAAGACTCATAAGGCTAGTCATCAATAAAAAGAACACATCAGCGGGTCATCCTCTTTTGACAGACACTGTCTCTGCACTCAGGGGACTGTTGCTGCTCCCTTGGAGAATGTGGCAGAGCTCTCCAGGCTAGGAATTCAGATTCCCTCATTTATTGTGATTGTCCACCCACCGTGACCATGCCCCATCCTTTGATCTTTTGAACAATTTTGTATATCTTTCATGTATATTCAGATGAACTTACTCCCATGAATCCCCCCTCCCAGACACCCCCCAACAATAATCCCCTGCAGTACCCATTGTAACCCTTCTGTGATCTAAATCTTCCATGAACATGTAGCCCATATAATAACTCTTATGGTACCTTGAGTTGGACTCTTTAGGGCCTTGTGGCTGTAAGCTTCTACCCCAAATAAATACCCTTTATAAAAGCCAACAGAGTTCTGGTACTTTGCATCAGCACCCCTTTGGCCAACCAAAATAGAAACTCTGTACACTCTAAACATTAACTCCTTTTCTTAGTTTTTCAAAGAGCTGCTGATGTAAAGTATCAGAAATTGGTTGGCTTTTATAAAGGGTATTTATTTGGGATAAAAGCTCACAGTCCTGATGTGAAATGTCCAAATCAAGGAACCATTAGAGATGATTTCTCACCAAAGTCAACTACTGGTGATACTAGCACACATGGCAATCAGGCATGATGATGGGTCTGCTGGTTTCTCTCTACTTTCTCCTTGAACTCAGCTATGGCAGATCAGTTATTTCTTCCTGGGCCTTAACACCTTGAGCTTCTTGGGGCTTCTTTCCTTGAGCTCAGCTGTGGGTGAACCTGAATCCCTTTCTCTCACATGGCCGGATCAAATATGAATGCTACCTTTCTCTGTGTGTCTGTCTCTCTCTGTGTCTCCATTTATATCAGACCCAGCAAGAAGGTAGAGACTGAGTCATGCCTCACTGATGTAGTCCAATCAAAAGTGTCTCACATGGGAGTAGGTGTAGCTCAGTGGTTTGATCACCTGCTTCCCATGTATGAGGTACTGGGTTCTACCCATGGTACCTCCTAAAAAAAAGTGTCTCACACCCACAAGAAAGGATTAGTTCAAAACATAATCTTTCTCTTTTTGTGATTCATAAAAGAACTTCAAACTGTCACATTCCCCACTCCCTACCCCTACTCCAGCCCCTGGATATCCATATTCTAGTTTCTGACACTATGAATTTTCTTATACTAATTGTTTCATATCAGTGAGATCATACAATATTTGTTCTTTTGTGTCTGGCATATTTCATTCAACAGGACGTCTTCAAGGTTCATTCACATTGTCATATGTATCAGAACTTTGTTCCTTTCACAGAGAAAAATATCCCATTGTATGTCTATACCACATTGGTTTTTTTTTTAAGATTTATTTATTTATTCCCCCTCCCCCATTGTTTTTGCACTCGCTGCCTACTCTCTCTGTGTTCTTCTGTGTCTGCTTGTCTTCACTTTAGGCGGCACTGGGAACTGATCCTGGGACCTTCCAGAGTGGAGAGAGGCTGCCCAATCTCTTGTGCCACCTCAGCTCCCTGATCTGCTGCATCTCTCATTGTCTCTCTCCTGTGTCTCTTTTTGTTGCATCATCTTGCTGAGCCAGCTCTCCATGCGAGCCAGCACTCCACATGGGCCAACACTCCATGCAGGCCAGCACTCTGCATGGGCCAGCTTGCTTTTCACCAGGAGGCCCTGGGAATTGAACCCTGGACCTACTATATGGTAGACGGGAGCCCAAACACTTGAGCCACATCCACTTCCTTATACCACATTGTTTATCCATTCACCTGTTGGTGGATACTTGGATTGACTTCATCTTTTGGCATTTGTGAATAATGCCATTATGAACCTCTGGTGTGCAAATATTTGTTCAAGTCCCTGCTTTCAATTCTTTTGGGTATATATATAAGAATGGAATTGCTAGGTCATATGGTAATTCTATGCTTTCTGAGGAACTGCCAAACTGTTTTCCACAGTGGCTGCACCATTTGACAGTCCCACCTACACTTGTAATTTTCTAGTCTGTGTGTGTGTGTGTGTGTGAAATGGTATCTCATTGTGGTTTTGATTCACATTTTCTTAAAAGCTAATGATTTTGAGCATCTTTTCACATGCCTTTTGGCCATTTGTATAACTTCTTTGGAGAAATGTCTATTCAAGACTTTTGCTCATTTTTTTTTTCTTTTCATGGAGCTGTTTGTCTTTTTTGTTGCATTGTAGAATTTCTTTTTTTTCTTTCTTTTTTTTTTTTTAAAGATTTTTATTTATTTATTCATTTATCCCCCCCTTGCTGCTTGTGCTCGCTGGGTCAGCTAACCACGCCATGTGGGCAGGCTTGCCTTCACCAGGAGGCCCCGGGAACTGAACCCAGGGCCTCCCATATGGTAAACGGGAGCCCTACTGATTGAGCCACAGCAGCTTCCCTGTAGAATTTCTTTATATATTCTGGATATTAAACCCTTATAGGTATGTGGTTTCCAAATATTTCCTCTCATTGTGTATGCTGACATTTTACTTTCATGATAAAATCCTTTGATGAACAAGTTTTAAATTTTGATGAGATCCCATTTATTTACTTTTTATTTTGTTGCTTGTGCTTTGGGTGTAAAGTCTAAAAAACCATTGCCTATAACACAAATTATTGAAGATGTTTCCCTAAATTTTCTTCTAGGAGTTCTATTAATTCTGGCTCTTATATTTAGATATTTAGTCCATTTGGAGTTGATTTTTGTATATGGTGTGAGGTAGGGATCCAAATTCAATCTGTTGCAAATGGAGATCCAGTTTTAACAGCACCATTTGATGTAGATACTGTTCTTTCCCAATTGAGTGGCCTTTGCACCCTTGTCAAAAATTAGTTGGTCATTGTGTGTCTCACCCTGTAGCATGCCTGCACCCAAGTCTTGGGTGTGTAATTTTCCTTTTTCTCATTTCTTAATAAATTCTTGTTACTGGCCTTATTAAACTGGCACATCTCTGAATTATTTCTTGCAATGAAGCCAAGAACCCAGAACTCAGAGTGTTCTGCTAACATATTTGGTGAGCCAGCCAGGAGACAAAGATGTGAGTAACACTCCCCAATGCCTGACAAAGACTGAAAGAGCCTTTGCAGTTTTCAACAATAAAGACCGTGCTACCAAAGTAAGGAGGGGAAGGCAAAGGGCCCAGCAACAGGCCCACCTTTTAGCTGACACCATTAAAGATACCCTGTCACCTCAGGGCCACCTGAATCCAGGCTTCATGTCAGCAGGAAGCTGCTTCAAGTATGGAGAGGTGGGCTACTGGAAACATGACTACCCCAAGCTGCCTCACCACTGGGACCCACCAGAGCCTTGCCCCAGGGGAAGACAGAAGGGGGCCTGAGGCCAGGCAGGGCTCCCTGGTCAACAACACAAACCATCAACTAAGAGGAGCCTTGGGTGACACTTGATGTGGCAAATAAGATAGTTAATTTCTTTTTTAAAAAATATTTATTTTATTTATTTATTTCTCCCCATCCCCTTGTTGTTTTTCACTTGCTGAGTCTTTTCATCTTCCTTGTTTCTTTAGGAAGCACCCAGAGCTAAACCTGGGACCTCTGATGTGGGAGGGAGGTGTCTAATCACTTGAGCCACCTCCACTCCCTGCTTTGTTGTGTCTCTTATTCTGTTTTTCCTCCCCACATCTCTTGTTGTGTCATCTTGTTGCATCAGCTTGCCACACTTGCTGGTCGTGTCATCTCACTGTCTTTAGGAGTCACTGGGAGCCTCTGCTCCCTGCTTTGTTGTGTCTCCCATTATGTTCTTTTTCTTCTTGTGTCTCTTGTTGTGTCAGCTTGCCACACCTGCCCGTCACACCAGCTTGCTGTCTTCTTTAGGAGGCACCGGGATCTGAACCAATGACCTCCCATGTAGTAGGTGGGAGCCCAGTTCCCTGAGCCACATCCACTTCCCAATTTCTTGATTAACATGGGAGCCACTTACTTGGTCCTGACTTGCCACTTCAGAACTCTCTAGCTTCGGTTGTGCCTAATATGGGGAGTGAATGGGGAATCAAGATCTAGGCCATTACTAAATTACCTCTCCCCCATAGAAAAGGAAACCTCCTCATAAGCCCTCAATTAGGTAGTATCCTCTCAAGGCAGAAGCTATTAAAGGCCTCTGGTCCATGATTTTAAAAGTTACTGGAGAATGGCCTCCTAGTTGCTTGCCAATCCCATTGCAACACTCCAATTCTTCCAGAAAAAAAGACCACAGGACTTTACCCCTTGTGAGAGGTAGCTAATGGGGATGCAGCCCCAGAGCAGTCAGGATTCATGTCTCATCGGCCACAAGACTTCCCTGAACCCCTTATTTCCATGCCTTGCAGCTGCCCAGGGATTTCCCTGCATGAATGAAGCTAAACATTTCCAGGCGAGGTTTCTGCCATGGGAGAACACTGGGGTACTTTATTTGAAGGTGATTCTAAAGTCAGGTCTTTCCCTAAGCTAAGTAAGTGTGTAAAATTCTTTCTTCTGTTCTAACCTGTGCTTACTTTAATTTTGTCAGTCTGCTCATGCCTAGGAGCTCATAAATCAGATTTGGGGTTCACCTGTTACAAATTGGATAATGGTGAGAAGATGTGGACTCCAATTTACCTACTCTGGGCAAAAGCCCAGAGGGACCCCATGACCTTTGAGGAGATTGTTGCCTGGTGGAATCCTCGATCCTTGGGGTTGGACGTCCACTCTTCCAGTCTAGTGCCACTAGAATCTTGTTATCTCTAAGGACTGGGGAGTGGGGGGCCTCCCACTGTGAGCATCAAGTATCCTGAAAGCAGCAGGTCATGAGAGAAACCTGTTTTCCCTGAGACTTCAATGACCTCAAATCAACGCCTTCCAGAACAAGGTATTAGTTACATGTGGGTTTCATCCAGTTCCATCCATGGTGCCCAGACCTGCCTTCCCTCAACCTCAATAGACTACCCAGAGAGTTTCACACCCCATCAGGCAGGGACTACTGCCCCTGACCATCAGGAAGCAGCTACAGAAGAATGACCATCACCCTTCAGCTCCCCCTTAAGAATAAGGGTGTAAACTCTCTGAGGGGGAAGTTGAGGCAGGTTAGTATAGAGAATGAAGGAAGATGGCTGGTCAGAATAAGGCTATAAGAGCTGAGATCCCCCTGGTCAGAACATAGACACGAGATCCCACCAAGAAACCCCCTAAGGGGAGGCAGCATTTGAGAACAAAGCCATAATCATTTCAGCCAAAAAGCCCACCAATACCCTGGTCACAAGGTTGTGTTTGAAACTCCCCAGCTCAAAAGAAGCCCCAGATAACTCCAAACAGAAAGAACTCACCATTAGTCCCCTGAAAGCTAACAGGTGAGGATAGATAGGCAATCAATCAGAACAGCAAATAGCTGGGGACCCTTCCCAACATAGAAGGGGGAGGAGGAAAGTCCTTAAAAAGGCCTACCCCAGGGCCCCATATGCATGTCTCACTCCTGTAGCACGCCTTCACCCATGTCTTAGATGTGTACTTTTCCTTTTTCTTGTTTCTTAATAAACTATTTTTACTGGCTTTATTTAAAAAAATCAGTTGGCCATAAATATGATCGTTGTTTTTTGAACTCTTAAAAAGACCAACTCCTTTGGTCTTTATGGCTGCCTTGTACAGTACAATGCTCCTTTGAGTACAGTGACTTTGTAATAAAATTTTAAAATAAAACAAAAGGAGTTTTGCGGCAATATATTCATGTCCATCCAATGTGTACAATCAATGGCTTTTAGTATAATCAAAATTGTGCATTCATCACCACAGTATTAGAACTTTTTCATTATTCCAAAAAGAAAACAGGGAAAGTTTTACTTCTTCCTTTCCAGTATGGATGCTTTTTATCTCTTTTTCTTACCTAAGTGCTTTGGCTAGAACTTCCAGTTCAATGATAAATAACAGTGGTGACAGTGGGCATACTTGTCGTGTTCCTGATCAAAGAGGGAAAGCTTTCAGTCTTTCACCACTGAGTATGATGTTAGATGTGGGTTTTTTCATATATGCCCTTTATCATGTTTATCATGTTCCTTCTATTCCTAGCTTTCTAAGTGTTTCTATCAAGAAAGGGAGCTGGATTTTGTCAAATGCCTCTTCTGCATCAATTTAGATGTCATGGGTTTTTCCCCTTTCATTCTGATAATGTGGTGTGTTTGCTAGTATTTTGTTGAGGAATTTTTCATCCATAGTCATAAGAGAATTGTTCTGTAATTTTCTTTGCTTGCGATATTTTTGTCTGGCTTTGGTATGAGGGTGGGATTGGCCTTGTAGAATGAGTTAGTGAATATTCCATCCTCTTCAATTTTATGGAAGACTTTGAGCAGGATTGGTGTTAATTCTTCTTGGAATGTTTCATAAAAGTCCCCTGTGAAGCCATCTGATCCTGGCATTTCTTTATTGGGAGGTTTTTGATTATTGATTCAATCTCTTTCAGTTATTGGTTTGTTGAGATTTTTCTATTTGTTCTTGAGTCAGTGTAAGCTGTTTGTTTCTATTTCTCCCATTTCATTTAGGTAATTGTGGCAGTTTGATATTATTTATGAATTCCAAAAGGAGATATTATGTTTGTGAACTGGTCTGTTCCTCTGGGTGTGATACTCTTTGATTGTATTAAATCCAAAGGTTTTACATTTACTTGATTAAATCAAGATCAGGGCTTTGATTTGGCCACTTCATTAGGGCAACTCAGGGTTGAGTTCTTGCCCCCTTGGTAGGCTATATAAATGGACACTCACTCAAGGAGAACACAGGAGAAGAAATACACAGAGGAAGAGAGTGCCATAGACACATAAGAGGAGAAGCTTTGATCCTACAGCACCAGGAAGAGAAATGAGCCATTCACCTGATATTTTGTAGCTGAAGAGAACAGAGCAGCTGAGCCCTATGCCAGCCTACAGCTGAGATCTGCAGAAGCTGGGCCCATGGAGCCTTAAGAAGAAAGAGGAAGGCTGAACCCTCACAGATATCACCTGCCATCTTGCTTCAACACATGACAACAGACTTGGGTGAGGAAGTAACCTTGAGCTGGACTCTTTAGGACCTTGTAACTGTAAACTTTTACCCCAAATAAATATCCTTTATAAAAACCAACAAATTTCTGGTACTTTACATTAGCACCTCTTTGGCTAACTAATGCAGTTATCTAATTTTTTGGCATACAGTTCATAGTATCATCTTGTAGTCCTTTTCATTTCTAATTTTAGTTATTTGCATCTTTTCTCTTTTTTTCTTTGTCAGTCTAGCTAAAACTTTGTTGATTTTATTGTGTTTTATTTTTCAAAGAACCAACTTTTGTTTTTTTTATTTGCTCTATTTATTTTATTTTATTTTATTTTAATAATGGAGTTTATATGCCTTGAGAGTTGTAGAGCCCACGGCTAGTTGGGGTGGTCAGTCAAAAGGGGAAGTTATGACAGGCAAAATGACACAGCACTCTATTTTCTCTCTTTTTTTTTAAATTCTCTATTTCATTTGTCTCCACTCTAATCTTTGTTATTTCCTTCCTTCTTCTCTCTTTGGGTTTAGTTTACTCTGCTTTTTTAGTTTTTCCAGTCTTGGTATTAGGCCTCTGGTTTGAAATCTTTCCTCCTTTTTAATGTAAGCATTTAGAGTTATAGATTTCTCTTTTAGCACTACCTTTGCTGAATCCCATAAGTTTTGGTATGTTGTATTTTAATTTTAATTTGTCTCAAGATATTTCCTAATTTTCCTTATGAGTCCCTTTTTGATCCATTGGTTGTTTGAGTACATTTATAATTTCCACATACTTGTGGATTTTCCATTTCTTTCCCTGTTATTGATCTTTAGGTTCATTCCATTGTGGTTGGATGAGCTACATTGTGTGATTTCATATTTTTGTGACCTAAGATATGATCTACCCTGGAGAATGATCAATGTATACTTGAGAAGAAAGTGTATTCTCTTGTTATTGGGTAAAGTGTTCTATATATGTTCTGTTAGATCTAGTTGGTTTAGAGTATTGTTCAAGTCATCTTGTATTTCCTTATTGATCTGTCTAGATATTCTATTCATTATTGAAAGTAGTGTATTAAAGTCTCCTGCTACTAATATAGAGCCATCAATTACTTCCTTCAAATCTGCAGTATTTGCTTTATATATTTTGGAACTATGCTTTCAGATGCATATATATTTATAATTGTTACATCTTCTTGTTGAAGTGACCCCTTTATTAATATATAATGACTATCTTTTCCTTTGTAACAACTTTTTAAGTAAAGTCTATTTATCTATTAGTATAGCTACCCCAAATCTATTTTTGTTACTATTTGCAAAGTATGATTTTTCCATTCTTTCACTTTCTTTTTTTGTCAATTTTATTGAAATATATTTAAAAACAATACAATTCATCTAAAGTGTACAATCAGTGGCATTTGGTATAATCACAGAGTTGTGCATTCATCACTTCAATCTATATTAGAGCCTTTTAATTATTTCAAAAAGAAAAGAAAAAAAAACAAAAACACACAAATGAACACAAAGACCCTACCCCTTAGTAGTCACCTCTCAATTTTCTATCCTTCCCCTGCCATTCATAACTGCTAGCCTATTTCTGTCTCTATAATTTATTTGTATTTACATTTTGTATAAATGGAGTCAAACAATATGTGATACTTTTTGTCTAGTTTCTTTCACTTAGCATGCTTCCTTTTTTACACTGATGGAAGATTACTGATATATTACTATACACTACTGTCCATAGTTTGTTTTGGTTGTATTTGTGCCCCCAAATCACCCTGGTATTAATCTCTTATAACATTAATGTACATTTGTTCTGTTTCCTAGAAAAACATTCTGATATATGCACTATTAACCATACTCCTTTTTCACAAGGTTTACTATGCTATACAGTCCCATGTTTCATTATTTAGCTTTTCTTTTAGTGATATACACGTCCTTAGATTTAGCTTTTCTTTTAGTAATATACACGTTCTTAGATTTTCCTTTTCAACCACTATCATACCCTATTAGCACTATTAATTACAAACCCTATTATGTGCTTTCACTATTTCTATTCATTTCCAATCATTTACAAACAACCTTTTTACCAATTCTGCCCAGGTGAAACCTCAGCTTTCCATTTTCTAATTACATTCTATTTTCTTGAGACTTATATTCTTGCTATTAACTCCATGGGTTTACTCTTTATACTTAGTTCATAATAGCAAAATCATACAATATTTGTCCTTTTGTGTCTGGCTTGCTTCACTCAACATAATGTCCTCCAGGCTCATCCATGTTGTCATACACTTCACGACTTCATTTTTTTTTTGAAGGTAACAGGGAATGAACCCAGGACCTCATACATGAGAAGGAGGCGCTCAACCACTTGTGCTACATCTGCTCCCTGACTTCATTTTTCCTTACAGCTGAATAATATTCCATCCTGTGTATATACCACAGTTTGTTTATCCATTAATTGGTTGATGGACACCTGGATTGTTTCCATCTTTTGACAATTATGAATAATGCTGCTATGAACATCAGTGTGCAGATGTCTGTGTCCCTGCTCTCAGTTCTTCTGGATATATACCTAGTAGTGGTATTGCTGGATCTCATGCCAGATCTATATCTAACGTCCTTAGTAACTGCTGAATAGAATTCCACAGCAGCTGTACCATTCTACATTCCCACCAATAGTAAATAAGCATTCCTATTATTTCACATTCTCTAACACTTGTAGTTTTCTGTTTTTTAAATAGTGGCCATTCTAGTAAGTGTGAAATGATACTCATTATAGCTTTGATTTGAATTTCCCTAATAACCAGTGATGTTGAACATTTTTCATGTGTTTTTTCATCATTTGTATTTTTTCTTTAGGAAAATATCTATTCAGGTTTTTTGCCCATTTTTAAATTAGGTCATTTGTCTTTTTATTGTTATTTGTAGGATCTTTATATATATCATGGTTATTAGGTCTTTGTCAGATGTGTGATTTCCAAATATTTTCTATGATTGAGTAGGCTACCTTTGTAATTAAAAGTGTTTAATTTTGAGGAGGTCCCATTTATCTACTTTTTCTTTCATTGCTTGTGCTTTAGGTTGTAAGGTTTAAGGGACCCCAACCTACCACAGGACCTTGAAGATTTCCCTACATTATCTTCTAGGAATTTTATGGTCCTGGTTTTTATGCTTCGGTCTTTGATCCATTTTGAGTTGATTCTTGTACATGGAGTGAGATAGGAGTCCTCTTTCATTCTTTTGGTTATAGATATCCAGTTTTCCCAGTACCATTTGTTGAAGAGACTGTTCTGTCCCAGTAAAGTGGACTTGATAGGCTTATCAAAAATTAATATAAAATAATGAAAAACAAAAAACAAGAAAAAAAATCAGTTGAGGGGAGCAGATGTAGCTCAAGTGGTTGAGTGCCTGTTTCCAATGTATGAGATTCCAGGTTCGATCCCCAGTCCCTCCTAAAATCAAATGAAAGAAAACATCAGCTCTCATTGGGGAGTGGATGTAGCTAAGTGATTGAGTGCCTGCTTCCTATGTACAAGGTCCTGGATTCAATCCCCGTCACCTCCTAAAAAAAAAAAAAAGAATGCTTGGCAATTTTTCTCTTTCAGTATCTTAATTATATCATACCACTGTCTTCTCACCTCTGTGGTTTCTGAAGAGAAATCCACACTAAGTCTTACTGGGCATCCCTTGTATGTGATGCTTCACTTCTCCCTTGCTGCTTTCAGAATTTCCTCTTTCTCTTTGAAATTTGACATTCTGAATATTAAGTATCTTGGAGTAGATTTATGTGGATTTATTCTAATTGGTGTGTGCCTTGCTTCTTGGACTTTTGTATTCATGTCTGTCATAAGCGTTGGGAAATTTTTAGCCATTATGTCCTCACATGCTCTTTCTGCCCCTTTCCTCTTCTCTTTTCCTTCTGGAACTCCCATGACACATATGTTGCTGTGCTTCATGCTATCATTCAACTCCATGAGCCCCTGCTCATTTTTTACCATTCTTTTCTCACTGTTCTTTTCCCTTTTCAATTTCAGCTGTTCTGTCCTCTGCATTGCTGATTCTTTCTTCTATGATTTCAAATCTGCTGTTGTATGCCTCTATTATATTTTTAATCTCACCTATTGTGTTCTTAATTCCCACAAGCTCTGTTATTTTTGTATTCAAACTTTCACAATTCTTCTTTGTGCTCACCAGGTACATTTTAATGAATTTTATTTCTTTAACCATATTATCATTTAACTCTATGATTTGATTTAGGAGATTTTTTTGAATGTCATTGATTAGTTGTATCAAGTCTTCTGTCTCATTTGGAGCTTTGATTTGTTTCTTTACCTGAGCCATAGCTTCCTTTTTCTTAGTATGGCTTGTAATTTTTTGCTGATGTCTAGGCATCTCATTATGATGGTAAGTTTACTATGACATCAGTTTCTCTCTTGCCTAGGGATTTACTGCTAAGTAGCTATGTGCTACCATTGTTCTTTGATTCTTGGTTCACCTTGTTTTAGGTCTTTAGAATTACCCCTGTTTAAGTGCTCAAACCAGAGCTATGGAAAAAGTAATGGATGCAGGCCAGTTTCCAAGGGCCATGGAAAGGAGAGCTGTAAAGGTGCCAGATTGCCTCCTTTATTTATTTATTATTTTCCCCCTTCCCGGATCTGCTCTCAGATGGTGCTTTTTGGCAGACCTCTTCTCTCAGACTCCAGATGCTAGAGGGGAATGCATTCACTGTAACCCTGCCAGGGTGGGCAGTGCAGAAGCAATGTCTCTCAGGGTGGGCTATTCAGAGCCAAGCATCACAAATCAAAATCTCTCAGAAGCTACTCTCCTCATTTGGCTGGCCGCACCCTCCCTCCCTCTGAGTTGTCAGCGACCAGTCTGGGTCAATAGGGAAGGTGTTTGAGAAGGCAGGTTCTCTTTAGGTCCCTGCCAGCTCTCAGGACAAACAATGTTGTGGCTCCAGCCAACCTGAAGGTGTGCAAACTCTGGGATGCAGCAGACTAAGTTTTGCTGGCCTGTTGGAGAAGATGCTGAGAGTCAGAGCATAAAGGGTTAAGCATCTAAAAAGCATGCTTGCTGGAAAAGAAACATTAGCAAATGTCTCCAAGGACTCTGCACACTTCAGACATCAATGGGAGGAAGCAGAGCGGAATGAACCCACCACTAAGAAGTTATTGTGTAAATTCCTAAGAAAAATTATCTAAAGCTACAGGAACCGGCAGTGCTCTTACGTGTCATGCAGAGGAACTAGCAAAGGATGCCCTACTTTTGTTATCAGCTTTGTAGTATAAAAAAGCAGCTTCAGCCTAAATAAATTTGCCTGCATTCCACATGGAGTGAGGTCCCCTGATCCCAATCTTTCTTTGGATTATTCCCTGCATCGTCTACCTCCACGTTGATTTACAACAGATGGGACTCAACTAGACTTCTCTCATCGTCTTTTTCTCTGGATCAGTGCCGTGGAAGTAAGGACTGTTGTTGCTGGGTCGGACGGTCCTTGAATCTTATAAGGTGAGTCAAATAATTTGATCATCAGGGTAATGGGTAATCAGTTGACTCGATTAGAGGAATATTCCGAAGTTTTGAAGACCCTGTTAAAGAATACAGGGGTATCTGTAACGACCCACGAGTCACTAGAACTCTTTTCTCTTGTACGTAAATATTGTTATTGGTTTCAGCCACAAGGGCGGAATGTGTTAAATTTGAAACAATGGAAACTAGTAATGAAATCACTGCAACGAGCTTATCAAAAAGGGGAAACAGTTCCTCTTCAAGTATGGTCTTTGTATAGTTTTATTTCTGTTGCTCTTGAACCATTACAGTCAGATGAAAATAAAGATATTAAAATGGATACTGCTATTGTTAAAACTGTAGCAGAACAAGCTAAGAATGATTTTAATGAAAATATATAAGAAAAAATTAATGAACAGGCAAAAACAGATAAACTCATGTCTAATAAAAAGGAAAAAAAAGAAAAAGGGAGTTTACGGAACTTTTCCAGCGGTCGTTAAGCCGTCCACTCCAAAAGATAATTTATTGTCTTTTGAACCAGCGTCTGCACCTCCTAGGGTATCTACTGATCCATTCTTTACAACAAAAGTTTCTGTTTTTGTGCCTGCACCATCCTCTTCAATTATGAAAAGTATAGCACAGGGAAGTAGAGAAGGAAATTCAGAGGCTATGCAACTTTATTTTACTTTTCCAGTAACAGCAACTCAAATTCCAGTAGATGCTGACAATCCCCAAGGGGGTGTACAGTATGAGCATGCTCCTATTCCTTTTAAAACTATCAAAGAATTAAAACAAGCATGCACTCAATATGGTGTATATTCTCCTTATAGACAAGAATTGGTACAAGAAATGTCACAAGCAAGCAGATTAATACCCTGGGACTGGGATTTGTTAGCTCAAGCTGTTCTTAATTCAGCAGAATTTTTACAATTTAAAACTTGGTGGGCTGATGAAGCTAATATTGTAGCACGATGAAATCAACAGCAAAATCCACCAGTGCCTATTACTGCTGACCAAATATTAGGAATAGGTCAATGGGCTGGGGTTCCTTGCCAAGCTCAATGTGATGATATTGCCATTGTACAAGTTCGATTGTGCTGCCTAGCTGCCTGGCAATGAATCTCCACCCCTGGACAGGCTGTACAATCATTTTCAAAAATTGTTCAAGGAAATACTGAACCCTATGCTGAATTTGTATCGAGGCTGGCAGATGTAGTCAACAAGACAGTAACTCAACCTAATCTTAAAGAAATGCCTATTCCAAAAGATTTGGTGAGATTAATATTAGGAAAATCTAGCATCAGTTACAAAAGCATCACTATTCTGCCAAAAAAGTTAACTAAGATAAAGAAAACATTCCAGCAACTTTGTAAACCTCCTACTGCCTACATAATGATAAGGCTGTGGGACGATAGGGGTTAATAGAATTAAGCCACTGGAAGAGTAGGAAACCTTGGCAACTTTGGTGTTTTCTGTTTTGTTTCCATACTGATTCTGGTTGGGCCAATGTGGCCAAATTGATAAAACTAGTGCATAATTTTTATTAAGGTGTTAAAAGGAACTTTCAGTTTTAAATCACTAGCTTACTCCTGAATTTTGAGCCTAAGTGTACTCCGAAAGAGTAGTAATCCAAAAATTACATGTTAAATATCTATATAAACTGGTAAATTAGAGCTTGACTGTATTTATGCTGTATAAGTTGTCCTGGCTGGTTGCTGATTATGAACAAAAGTGTTTCAAAGAACAAGCTTATATATTACAGGTAACACAGATTCCAGAAAAAATCTTAGAAACAGGAAAATCAAAGATGTGAAATGATGGAGGGCTTGAAGACAGCCATACCAAAGGAGTGAAAAGTATGGGTCAAATTATTAAGCTTTATGTTTCTGTTAGTGGGTCATAATTCTTTTTGTATTTGTCTGTTTGTTCAGTGTCAGTCTATATTTTGATACCTCCAGATGGTAATATTAAATTAATAAATGAAAATTATTATAAGAGCTCTATTCAAATGGCCAAAAATTAAATAAGTGCTTATATTAATAAATAAATATGGATATTAGTTTAAAATGATAAAAATAGTTATACTCAAATTAAACCATTATTCTAACAAGTTTGTTTAATGTTGATGGTAATTATATGTTGTCAGAAGTTTGCTTGGAAATAGTTTCCAAAATCATTGTGGTAACTTGAGTATGGAAGGTATATAGAATGTGCCTTTATTATTAAAGAAAAGAAAGTAATTTTATCCTAAGATAAAATAACTAGTTATTAAAACAAAGTAAAATGAAACCCTGAATAAATATAAAAGTGCAAAAGGCTTGTGAAAAGGGAATTTTTGTGGTCAAAGCTAAGTAAAATTTAAGCAGTCTATCTATAAAAATTTAAAAGCTTTAATGTCAAACAATATAATAACATAAAGTTAAAGTTTTATTCTTTCTCAAAGTTTCTCAAGTCAGTAGTCTGTTTTAGTAAAACTTTACAAGGTTTTTCTCCTAAATAATCAGTATGCAATAAAGAAAGTCTGTTTTATCAAAATAGCTTCTTGTACTTTAACCTTATCATTTCCATGGAGAAACAGGTCTTATCACTTTTAAAAAGAACACAATGTTCAAACCTGCTTTCTCAAAGTCAAATTCTGAAGAGTAGCTTTTATTTCAAACAGTTACAAATAATTTGATCTTTTACCTAAAAAAAAGGTAAAATACTAAAAATAATTAAGTTCATGTGATATAAGTTAAATGAAGTATTTAAAATTATTGTATAATTAAAAGAAATTTTCTAATTTTATAACAATTAAAGTCATATGAATAAAAAGTTCATATGAATACTATAAAAGTGTATAAGATTCCTGAAAATATAATAATGTTACAATATAATATTAAATAAAATATAATGTTATTAATCATAATTTTTAGTTATAACTACAAAAAGAAAGCAGCCATTAAAGGCTGCTGGGGTAGTGCTAACAGTAAAATATAGTAAAATAAAATAACACCCCTGCCGCATGCAGTGGTCCCAAATATTGCTAGTTTATTGCAAAAAAATAATATCCGATTATGTCACTATCATTTTGTTTTAAACCTTGCTAAAGCTTTCTTTAATATTTTCTCAAACAAGTCAAGCCAGCCCACATTCCCCTTCCTGTAAAATAGCCAACAATAAATCAAGTTTATATTCAACATGGTAAGCAACAACCCCAATTCTAATTATAATCTTAAAAACAAAACCAATGCGAGTATTAAAATTATAAGTTAATGTATTACCCCACAGCCCAAATAGGAAATACTAATTTGTTTTTACCTATGCCTCAAACTATACAAAATAAAAAAAAAAATTGAGGTCATTCTAATCATGCTACTAAGAATCTTAAATGCTTAAAAAATAAAAGTTTATTCATTGGATATCTGCTTGTTAAAACTCTTATTACTGTCTGTTGTTATATAATCTACTATAGTTATGAATTATGTATAATATACTTACATACTAATCAAAACTTCAGTACAATACATTGCATTCTTAAGTGATTTAATAATTTGTATATTACACATAGAGGTATTTTATTAAGTATATATATAAATCTCTTGTTTTAAATTTAAACAGTCTTGAAACTGAATGTATTAAGAAAAAGTTTGGTAAGTATTGTTCAAGTCTAAAAGTAAAGCATCATGCAGAAAACTTTGTTGGTCAACAAACCAATACCTTAATAGTTAACACTTTTCACATTTCAGGAAACATATTGAAAATTAAAATAATAAACACATCAAGGATGTTTTGTGACAAATAAAATTTAAAAAAAATAAATAAAGTGCATTTCAATGGGTGTTGTATTCCTCCCTGGGGGAGCTGGCCACTCTCCCGGGGATTGATGCATAAACCTTAAAATGTACTGCCCAGAGAGTTTGTGTTCCTTCCTGAGGAGGCTGGCCCCTTCCTCAGGAACTAGCAAAATACTCACAAGTTGGCATCTATAGTATCAAATTCATTAATCCTAAACAAGTCAACCAAAACTCTAATATCCGTTACTGATTCAACACTTTCCAGCTAAAAGTTAAATATTGGTAAGTATAGACATATATATAAAACTGCTCTATTTATCTGTCATTCTGTAACTTTGTTCAATATTGACTTAATCTTTTAATTAGTTATGTTATTTATGTTTCTCACTCTAATTGTCATATAAGCCTATTAAACTAAATATACATATTAACATTTATCTCATATCTATCCAGAACTCTATCCCAAAATAAGCCAAGTATATCATATATCCCCTGATTTAGTAAGCCTGTGAATGTATGTACACTTATCATAAAGAATTAACAGTTAAACCTCTATTTATAAATGCTACAAAAACAAAAAAAGGGGAGGGGGAGGAATGGTGAGGTGTGAGAACAATTATATCAAGCATTATTTATAATATTTTTTTTAGAACATTTCTGGAAAAAATACAGAAACAAATATTGGACAACTAGTTTAAAAATAATAATGAGAGAAGGCAGAAGTTAAGTTAGGATATAGGGTCGAGGATAAAGGAGAGCAGCTTTGGGTCCTGTCCAGATGTCTGAAACCTAGACATGAACAAGCTGAAGAAACTGACACCAGAAGCAGAAAAGATGGTAACTTCTAAAAGTCAGAATGTCACTCTAACCATTATTCTTTGCTATGCTTACCTTGACAACCTCAACAGTTAGTATGCACCTTCACGTAATTATACATATTGGGCTTATATTACTAATTCACCTCTTTTAGAATTGTTGACTTGGGGGGACAAATCCTACCCTGTTTATATTAATTAGTCTTTTCATTTTCCTGGGCCCGTTGATTCTCGCCTTCCTCTAAAACCTGAGGAGGAAGGGAAATTTATTGAAAATTTAACCTTGCCTTTTCTTGAATGACCTATCTGCATAGGATCCATCAATCCATGTATGCAGCCCCAAAATCATAGTAAAAAGTGATAAATGGCACACATGCCATGTTTCATCTGAAGTTGTGCTCTTTAATAATTCCTATAGAATTGTAAATAATTGGGCCCTTATAGGGATACTGAAACCTAATGTAAACATAACCATAAGTTGAAAAATTAGTAATTCAACAAAAACAACTATGTAAGCTATCGTTATATTTGGAATTTTGGGGATGTCATAAGTATAAATATGTCACTAAATTGGTCTCATCAGGGAAGATTTATCCCACAACTATGGGACACTAAACTTAACAAAACTAAAAATTATTTGTGGAAAATATTTTTGGGAACTAGCCCAATTTTTGGATGGCAAGGCAGTAAAACTAATATTACCAGCTTAAAAGGAAAATCCACTTAATTTCTTAAAGTATGTGTACGAGATACCATTATAGTAGGAACAGTGAACATTAATCAAACATAGTTTTTCTGCAGCAATTGCTCCCTTTACCCTTGTCTATCAGAATCTGTTTTACAGGAGAATTCTACTGCAGTTCTAATGGCATGATGACGTCATGGAATATGGCTTCCAGTTCACCTGAATTGCTGCTGGCAGTCTTCCCCTGAGAGCCAAATCCTTTGGCACTTTTAAATCATTATTTGAAAAGAACCAAATGTTTGATTAGATTAATTATAGCTGCTGTATTAGGGCTTATAGGTATTATTACAGCTGCTGCTGTGGCAGAAACTGCCCTACATGAGAATGTCCAAACACAACAATATGTTAAAAATTGGCATCATAATGCTAGTGAGCTATGGCATAGTCAAGCATATATAGATGAGCAAATTAATAATAGGCTTAATGACTTAGAGATGGCTGTTACACAAATGGGAGATCAAGTATATAATCTAAATTTAAAACAAGGTTTGAAGTGTGATTGGAATGAAAGTGCTTTTTGTATCACTCCTCTCCCATACAATGACTTCCATTATGAATGGGAAAAAAATTAAAAATCATTTAATAGGACATCACACAAATTTATCTATAGAAATTACAGATTTGCAAAAAAGGATTTTGAGCATGTCTCAGAATCAACTCTCTACACTTCCAGATAGCGAATTTTGGCAATCAGTGACAGATCAACTGAATAACATAAACCCCTTACATTGGTGGAAATCAACCTCTGTACTTGCTAACTTCAGTATGGTGATCATTGGTGCTCTGCAACTCTTAATGGTATTAGGAGGCATTCACAAAGCCCTGCTATCCCGCATCAATAGGGCTGAAAAGGCCAGCCATGCCAATAACTTGATTCTGCTTAAAACCCTTAACTCTCAAGACCCCTGTTCATGGGGCTTGGCTGGTAGCCAGAGACGGGTAAGACCTTCAGAGGAGGGCAACCTAAAACAGGCACAGTCACCCTGAACAAAAAACAAAAAAGGGGGAATTGTTGGAGAAGATGCTGAGAGTCAGAGCATAAAGGGTTAAGCATCTAAAAAGCATGCTTGCTGGAAAAGAAACATTAGCAAATGTCTCCAAGGACTCTGCACACTTCAGACATCAATGGGAGGAAGCAGAGTGGAATGAACCCACCACTAAGAAGTTATTGTATAAATTCCTAAGAAAAATTATCTAGAGATACAGGAACCGGCAGTGCTCTTATGTGCCATGCAGAGGAACTAGCAAAGGATGCCCTACTTTTGTTATCAGCTTTGTAGTATAAAAAGCAGCTTCAGCCTAAATAAATTTGCCTGCATTCCACATGGAGTGAGGTCCCCTGATCCCAATCTTTCTTTGGATCATTCCTGGCATCATCCACCTCCACGTTGATTTACAACACTGGCTAAAATCTGAATTTGCTGTAGACTGTGTCCCTCCCTCTCCCCTTTCTTTGGGAAGAGGTCCCCTTCAGTGCCCTCACTCTGTAGCTTCTGGCCAGGGGCTGGAAGAGTCACTGCTGTTTGCTCTGAGGGTGGGGGGATGGGTGCCAGAAGCTGCTGCTGCAGCTTTACCTACGAGATCTTTCCTGCCAACCAAATTTCCTTTCCTTTATCCCTCTCTCTCTTCTTGGTGGTGGCTAGCCTTTCCCTAGTGTCTTAAGCCCTATAACAGTTTTCTGTACAGTTTCTGCCTGTCCTTTAGCTAATTTTCTGGAAGAAAAGTGAGCCCTTGTTTCTCTAATCCTCCATCTTCCTGGAAGCCCTGCCTTTCACTTTCATTCTATTTACGTCTTTGAATTTAAGGTGAGTCTCTTGTAAACACCATATAGTTGGGTCATGTTTTTTTCCCCATTCTACCAATCTCTGCCCTATGACTGGAGAGTTTAATCCATTTACATTTAAGTCACTACTGATAATGCAGGGCTTTCTTCTGCCATTTTGCTATTTACTGTTTGTAAGTTTTATACATTTTTTTTGTCCCTTAAGTCTTTCATTAATGCCTACTTTCATATTTATTTATTTTTTTCTATTGTACCATATTGAGTCCATCTCATTCTCTGGATGTATTTTTCAACTGTTTTCCTTTTGGTTACCATGGGGTTAAATTTTTTACATCCTAAATATATGAAAAATCATATTTGCTTTGATACCAATTTGACTTTAATAGCATACACATACAGTGTTCCTATATCCCTGTCCCTCCATCTTAATTTGTACTTGTTACAAATTATATCTTTATACACTGTAAGTCCAAACCATAGACATCATTGATTTCTATGCATTTGCATTTTAGCACCTGTAAGAACTAAGAAATGACATTACATACCAAAAAATACATACAAACACTGCTTTCTTGCCTCCATGGTTTCTGATGAGAAACCAGCACTTAATCTAATTGGTACTCCCTTGTACATAACTTGTTGCTTCTCTCCTACAGCTTTCAGAAATATTGAAGATCATTTTTTTTAAAGTCTTTGGTATATCCATAGTCTTATCTTCTTTGTTGATGATTTCTGGATTTTTAATCCTCTTCCTTTGGATGGGCCATTATTTCCTATTTCTTTGTTTGTCTTGTAATCATTTCTTGCACACTGTACATTTTAATATTTTAAAATGTTAATTCTGGGCTTCTTGTTATTGGTAAAATGAGGTATGTTTCTTTTCTAAGATGCTCCCAGAAGAGTAACATTAGGGAGCCATCTCCTTCAAAAATTTCCCAAGTTTTAACCATGGTGGGCTTGGGAAAGCCTGGCATGTTTTGTAGTACTAATCAATCATAAGTATGTGGGTATCAGATGAGAAGGAGACACTCTCATGCAAAATGAAGTTAGGTTTCTCCATGGGACTTAACATTTTTCATATGAATTTTCTTTTTTGAAAACCTAAGAGCTATGATTATTTACTGTGAGGAACCAACTTCGTAATTGCTGTAGCACTCTCTGCTATTGAGAATTATATAAAACTTGCAGTTTGTAGTGTGAGATGGTTAGTTTAGGGAATAATTCTCAAACTGGTTTTAATCCCTGATTTTTAGGTATGCCTTGGTCCAGGTAATATTATGTTGTATGCATTATCTTGAATTAGCTTGAATATATTGATTAATGGCCAGTAAAGAGGTCCATGGTAAGGTGCCATGGCCATTTGGTTAGTGCAATTTCTCTTTGTCTTAATAATCGGGGCTTATTCTGGAGGAGGAAAAGAGGCCAATAGTTGTAAGGGTGTACAGTGTTAGCAGGATTTAAATTTATCATCAACCCAGGAATTATTAGGGGCTATAATTTTATCTCTGTAATCTTGTAGGGTTTATTGGCTCTGGATTATATCATTTTTTATTTGGTTGTACCAATCATAAGCATCCTGGTTGGATTACTGAGTTCATATTATCTCTGGCCATTCCTTTATTGAGACTTGATAGGTCGTGGCCCATTTCTCTGTTTGTTTGATGGCACTATTTAAGAAGAGTGGATTTGATTTGATTTGAAGTAAAAGTCGACCCCTATGGCTTAAAGGTATTTATGAGTCACAACGTCAAAGTCGGACTTAGCTGGAAAGGATGCTGTTAGTAAGAGTAGAGATTGAAGGGGGGCTGCTAGCCTCAGTGTTGATGCCTGTGGTTGTGTTAGTAGGAAGGACCAACCTGAATAGCCAATAGCATGGTTCCCATTGTCTCCAGTACAACCTGTGTTGTGTGTCTCTCAGTGGTGTGCCCATTTCATGTTGCTTCCAGAATACCAAGGTTTGTTCCACAGTGCTTTCAGTGGAGCAAAGTACAAAGGTAGCAGCTAAGGATGCTGTTTTAGTCTGCTAAAGCTGCCAATGCAAAATTCCCAGAAAGGGCTTAGATTTTATAAAGGGAATTTATTTGGTATAAAGAGCTTATAGTTCTGAGGCCGTGAAATGTCTAAATCAAGGCACCATCAGAGATGCTTTCTCACCAAAGGTCATCTGCTGGCAGATCCTGGAGTCCTGCCACGTGGCAAGGCAAGATGGCAGCTGAGCTCTGCTGTTCCTGAAGTCCTCTCTCTCTCTCATGGTAGGGTCAAAATGGTGGTGGCTCTCTTTCTCTGTGCGTTTCTGCTTTCATTTCTTATTTTATATAAGATCCCAGTGTTACCGGATTTTGTCTAGGGTCTTGACTTATGCCGCAGAGATGAATTTCAAGAGCACGTTGGGTTAGTTAGGCCAGTAATGTATTAAGGTAGGGAGGGAAGAGAAATGGGAGAAAATAATAGATCACAGGTCCCCGGTAGAGAGGAAGGGGCTGAAGAGTGATAAAGAGGACTGGTTTATAGACAACAATTTCCATTATAGATTATAAATGCCCAGGTTTTACTTGCATGTTGATTCATGCAGGGGGGACTCGGCAAGAGCAGGGCACAGAAGGCAAGAAAACTATTCGGCCATTGCTGTCTTGCTTTTTGAACCATTAATTATTCCACCCCTTTGCTAATGGCATGGGAGGAGTCCCAGCTGTTTGCTGTTTTGATTGATTACCCCACCCATCAATCCCCCAGGTGGGCCCAATTATAAGGCCCCGGGAGAATATCTGGGGCTTCTCCTGGCTTCTGGAGGAAACCTCATTCCGAATAGCAGAAATCTCATTCTGAATGGAATTCTCGTGAGGGTCTTCCAGCAGCCATCCTGGGGGTATCAATATCCACGTGGACCTCTTGCCAGGTTCCAGTTCCATCTATAATACCCTATTTTACTAGCCTGCTTCACCAGGAAGAGGGTGGATACCTAACCTGGGTCATACTTCACTGACATGGTCCAAGCAAAGGCCCTAAAGCAATCTTATCAAAAGTGATCTAATTTAATGCAATCTAATCAAAAGGCACCATCTACACTGCATTTATAGTTTAAGAACATAATTTTCTGGGGTCCACAAAAGACAAACCAGGACAGATGCCTTTCTGGTGGCTTGTCCAGTTCATGCCAGAGGATGAGTGGGTGCAGGCTGAGGATGGTCATAGAGTTGGAGGTCCACATCAGGTCCGCATCAGGATCAAAAGGAAAGTATCCAGGCACTGGATTTGCTAATGAGGGAAAAGGGAAACCTGAAAGTGCCAGGTGGGTGTTCCTTTGGTGTGGACATAGTGTCAGCACTCCCATGTCTATGAAGACAGGTAATTGAGTTGTGTCAGGCATGGGTGTATATATTAGCAGAGATCTCTATTATCTGTCTTCTCATCTGTTGTGAATTAAAATGGGTTATAGTTGTGCCAGATGGGCATGAATTTAGAGTGATTAAATCTATTGGGAGTATTTTTTTTTTTTTTGGAAAATAATTAAAATATATTTTATTAGAGAAGTTGTGAACTTACAAAACAATCATGTACATGTGTGGAATCCCCATACAACACCTCTCTACCAACACATTACATCATTATGGTACACTTGTTATAGATTATGAGATAATATCAGATTATTACCACTAACTATGGTCTATAGCATTTTTTTTTTTTTGGTATATTTTTCCATACCTCCCTATTATTATTATTATTTTTTTAAAGATTTTATTTATTTATTCATTTATCCCCCCCTTGCTGCTTGTGCTCGCTGGGTCAGCTAACCACGCCATGCGGGCGGGCTTGCCTTCACCAGGAGGCCCCGGGAACCGAACCCGGGGCCTCCCATATGGTAAACGGGAGCCCTACTGATTGAGTCACAGCCGCTTCCCGATACCTCCCTATTATTAACACAGTGTCACCTTTGGCATTGATGCAAGAATATTACAATATTGCTGTTAACTATAGCCCATAGGTTACATTAGTTGTATTTTTCCCATGCTTCTCCACATTCTTACCACCTTGCAAAAGTGATGTACATTTGGTCTAGTTCATAGAAAGACATCCTGTATTAACTACAATTCTCATCCACCTTTGGGTTCACTATGTTATTCAGTCCCTAGATTATTCTCTAGTTTTCTTTCAGTTGACATTTATTTCCCTAGCCTACCCTTTTCAGCCACAATCCCATTTATAAACCAGCTGCGTTAGTTCTACTCACTATAATGCGTTACCATCAACTCTACCCACTTCCACACTTTTACAGTCAAGTTAATTAAAATGTCTACATACATTAAGCATCAGTATCCCTTCTCAGCCCTCCTCCTATCCCCTAATAACCTATACTCTAGGTTTTAACTTCATGCATTTATTCTTCGTATTTAGTGCATATTAGTGAGACCATGCAATATTTGTCCTTTTATATCTGGATTATTTCACTTAGTATAATGTCTTCAAGTTTCATCCATGTTATCATATGTGTCCCAGATTCATTTCTTTTTACTGCAGCATAGTATTCCATCGTACTTATATGCCACATTTTGTTTATCCATTCATTGGTTGATGGACGCTTGGGTTGTTTCCATCCTTTGGCAGTTGTGAATAGATCCTCTATGAACATTGGTGTGAAAATGTCTGTTCATGTTACAGTTTTCAGTTCTTCTGGATATATTCTTAGTAGAGGGATTGCTGGATTATATGGCCATTCTATCTTTAGCTTCCTGAGAAACTGCCAAACTCTCTTACACAGAGGCTGCACCATTTTACATTCCCACCAGCAGTGAAGGAGTGTTCCTATTTCTCCTCTTCCTCTCCAGCACTTATTGTTCCCTTTTTTTTTTTCTGAAATAATAGCCATTCTATGTGGTATGAGATAATATATCATTGTCATTTTGATTTGCATTTCCCTAATAGCAAGTGATATTGAACATTTCTTCATGTGTTTTTTGACTATTTGTATTTCCTCTTTAAAGAAATGTCTATTTAAGTCTTCCCCCCTTTTTAAAAAAATTGGATTGCTTGCTCTTTTATTGTTTGAGTTGTATGATCTCTTTATATAGAATGAAAATCAAGCCCTTGTCAGATATGTGGTTTCCAAATATCTTCTCCCATTGAGTGGGCTGCCTTTTCACCTTCTTGATGAAGTCCTTTGAATTACAGAAGTGTTTAAGTTTGAAGAGGTCCCATTTATCCATGTTTTCTTTTGTTGCTCATGCTTTCAGTGTAAGGTTTAAGAATGCACCACCTGCGTGGGCCTCCAGGCCCCGTGCGCAACGCAGCAAGATGATGATGTAACAGGAGAGTGACACAAGGGAGAGCCAAGACGAAACCCACTGAAAAACCAGGAACTAAGGTGGTGCAGGCAGTAGGACGCCTCTCTCCACATCGGAGTTTCCAAGGATCAAATCCCAGTGAAGACAGGAGGAGAAGGATGAGAAGAGAGGACAGGAAACGGACTCAGAGAGTTGCCCAGCGAATGGATACAAAACAGCAAAAATGGGGGGAGGGATAAAAATGGATAAAAGTAAATAAATCATGTATAGGGGAAGAAGATACTTTGATGATGCTCTTTCATGATTCGTTAACAAATGTTTCACAACAATGCAGGGTGTTTGATGTGTGGGAGCCCCGTGATGTTATGCATGTTTGTTTTCTAAGATCACGATGTTTACTGAACACTTATAGTTTATGTATGTTCATGTATGAATGATAGACTTCAATAAATTGTTTAAAATTTTTAAATTAAATTAAATTAAAAAAAAAAATGCACCACCTACCACCAGGTCTTGAAGATGTTTCCCTACATTTTCTTCTAGGAGCTTTATGTTTCTAGTTTTTACATTTAAGTCTTTGATCCATTCTGAGTTAATTTTTGTATAAGGTGTGAGATAGGGGTCCTCTTTCTTTCTTTTGGATATGGATATCCAGTTCTTATTGGGAGTACTTTTGTCCATCTGGAGAACACCGTTTCCTGAGTTCTCTCAACAGCCCTTTTTAAAGGCCATTGTGTATTTCTATGCTATGTGTTCCTGTTGGATGATAGGGCAGGTGAAAAACCAAAACAATATTATTTTGCAATGTCCGTTGTTATGTTTTGATTTGCAGTGAGGTGGGAGCCTTGTTCTAACTGTATAACTTGTGGTACTCAAAGGGTGTAAGAGAAGCCTGTGTAGGCATATACCATCATTAAGACATATTTCATGGCTCCTGTCACTGCAGGGAGAGGCCCAAAAAAAAAATTTTTTTTTTTTGGTACCGGGGCCCGGGTTTGAACCCAGGACTTTGTATGTGGGAAGCCGGTGCTCAGCCACTGAGCCACATCAGCTCCCCTGAGTTGCTTTTTTCACTTATTTGCTTGTGTTTTTAGGAGGAACCAGGGATTGAACCCGGGACCTCCCGTGTGGGAAATAGGTACTTAACTGCTTGAGCCACATCTGTTTCCCAATTTTTAAAAAGAAAATTTAAAACACTTTATTAAAAATAGCAAATTTCACAAATACTCATTAACATTTTGTAAAGTCACAGGCCATTGAAAAACACACCACAGTGTGTGCTGATTATCTAATGGAAACTGAAGCTACCCTGGGCGTCATCAATTTATGACTGACCTTGGAATAAGTCTGGTGAGCTCAGGAAGGATAAATCCTTCAGACCCATCAACAACACTGAGCAGAACGCATTTCAAGTATAACCCCATAAGGAAACAACCTAAAGCAGAGCAGCACAATCTTGCATCGCATTTCCTGATTAACCTTCAAAAGACCTTGGCTCCAAGTTACGATGAATTACATCAAGTCAAATTCACTAAAAGCAGAATGTGAAAGCAATCATTGCACTTTAATCGTTTTAATTCCTAGATATGGAAGATGATTCTGTATTGGATTCAGCTGAAAAAGTAAAGAATTTTTTTTTTTTTTTTTCCCTTCAAATCACAAGAAAGCAAACTGCACTTCATTTTAGCTGGTAGAAGTATTTGGAACATCTTGTGCATCTGCCAGATGGAGTTTTTGTATGGAAGAATTCAATTCTTCTCAATCAAACAGAAGCCAATCCAGATTGGAATCACTAGCTGTTTTTCTCTTATCCTCAGGAAGTTCCTCTAACTCCCCAAATTTAAGCGAGCTGCTGCATTCCCCAAACATGTTCCATCTGTTCATTAGAATCACTCATTTCCAAACGCTTGCAGTTTTCCAGAGTGGATATCATTCAGAAGGCTCAGGAGCCCTCTCTCCATCTCCTGGACGTCGGAGACATGGGTGAGAAAGGAGTCCTGAATCCGGTGAACTGAGCGCCTTTTCCTTCTCCACCCTGAGGCTTACTCTTCTCTTTCATCACTCTTTTAAACTTTGGCCGCTGTGAGGTTGACTGTGCTGCAGGGTTTGAAAACCCTGTGCTTTTACTAAATAAATGGCATTTGGAGGTGGGGGGGCATTAGCACCTTGAGTACAGTGGGCACTAAAAGACTTACGGCTCCTCCTCTTCACTTTCTGCTCTTCCATCTTTTTAAAATTCTTTCTTGCACCACGGCCAGCTCCTTAAGACCTGAGGAAGAAGGAGTTGGGGTCCCCCTCCTCGGCCTGCAAAAACCCAGGAGCCGCCACCGCCTCCTGCGCGGGCAGCCCGGGCACGGGTCACGTCGTGGCCCCAGCCCCTCAACAGCCTCTTTTTTTACACACTTACCAACTGTGATGTGACCCTTTTCTGTGAATTTCTCCTTGATTTCTGGCAAGGGGTGCAGTCCCTAATAGCTTTGAGTAAATGTTTCTCTGCTGGTTGACTTCTCTATTGACAATCCATTTTTTTTTATATATATACTTTTTTTTTTTTTATTGTGGGTAAAAATCAAAATTTTCACAATACATACCAACATTTGCAAAATGATATATAAATATATATGCATATATGTGCATTTGCTTACAAAAATGTTATATATATATATATATATTTTTTTTTTTTTTTTTAAGAGGTGCTTAGATTACCCAAAATATTACACGGACAATCCATTTTTGTAACCACATGATACCCAAATACGCTGGACCACTCATGAGCACCAGTAGAAGGGAAAATGTGGCGGGTTCCAAAGCTTGGCAGATTCACCTTTCTCCAAGAGGCTCATCTTCTTTAGTAGTTTTGTTAGCTCATTGGCTTTTAAAAAATAAAAAAGAGAGATATGGGGTATTGAACCTGGGACCTCACACAGGGGAAGCAGGCGCTCAACCACTGAGCTACACCCCCTCCCCAGCTCATTGGCTTTTGCCTCCTCTGCGTCTCGTTTGGTATGGGCCAAAGAGTGGTGAACAAGGATGGGAAAGCAGGACCCAATGTGGTGACTTTTCCCCATATCTCCTTACCCCAAATGTCTTGGCCTTATATTTCCCAGCTTTGATTTTTCCAAAGTCCTGACCAAGTAGTCAGCCTATTAGGCACTGACCAACAGTTGGTAAAAATGTGAACCTTAGGAAAATATTTATCAAGAGCATAGTCTTATGTCTAGAAGGATTGCACGCTGTTCAGCTCATTGGGCGCTTTGGTCTATCTCCTATATGGAAATTGGGGCAATTGGGTAGGGGTGATAGGCGTGGCTGCCCATTGTCTGGCTTCCTTATATCCAGTGCTCCCTCCAAAAGTAAAGACAGACCATTGCTTTTCTTGTTTAGAATGTGATGACCACCATCCTCCTTCAAGGCTCTGTTGAGCAAGAGGATGAGACATCTCTGGGATTTTTGGCAAGTTAATCTCAGGGCCAGAGCATTTGGTTATTTCTCCATGAAGCTGTGACACTCCACTAAGGCTGGACTTTTCTTAATCCTGAAGATACCATTTCCATTTTAACAAGGAGACCCCTGTTGCTGATCCAATTTTTTTTTTAACTTTATTTTGCACATTTAATAATTGAAAACATAAGCAATTAAAAACTAAAAAGTAAACACAGATGAATAAATATATACATTTCTCAATTAAATGTAATGGATACATGTAAATTTTTTGTTGTTGTTTTTTTGTTTGTTTGTTTTTTTGTGAATCAAACAATATATTATACAATATATTTGGTTCATAGTAACACATTCATACAATATTTGTCCTTTTGTGTCTGGCTTGCTTCACTCAACATAATGTCCTCCAGGTTCATCCATGTTGCCATATGCTTTATGACTTCATTTCTTCTTACAGCTGCGTACTATTCCATCGTGTGAATAGACCACAGTTTGTTTATCCATTCATCTGTTGATGGACACCTGGGTTGTTTCCAGCTTTTGGCAATGGTGAATAATGTGGCTATGAACATTGGTGTGCAGATGTCTGTTCGTGTCACTGCTCTCAGCTCTTCTGGGTATATACCCAGTAGTGATATTGCAGGGTCACATGGCAAGTCTATATTCAACTTCTTTATTTTTTTTTTATTTTTTTTTTTTTTTAATTTTATTTATTTATTCATTTATCCCCCCCCCTTGCTGCTCGTGCTCGCTGGGTCAGCCAACCACGCCGTGCGGGCGGGCGGGCTTGCCTTCACCAGGAGGCCTCGGGAACCGAACCCGGGCCTCCCATATGGTAAACGGGAGCCCCACTGATTGAGCCACAGCCGCTTCCCAATATTCAACTTCTTTAGGAACTGCCAGACAGTCCTCCATAGTGGCTGTACCATCCTGCATTCCCACCAACAGTGAAGAAGTGTTCCTATCTCTCCACATCCTCTCCAACACTTGTAGTTCTCTGTCTTTTTCATAGTGGCCATTCTGATAGGTGTGAAATGATATCTCATTGTAGTTTTGATTTGCATTTCCCTAATCATGAATGATGTTGAGCATTTCTTCATGTGTTTTTTTGCCATTTGTATTTCTTCTTCGGAGAAATGTCTATTGAAGTCTTTGGTCCATTTTTTAATTGGGTCATTTGTCTTTTTATTGTTGAGTTGTAACATCTCTTTATATATCCTGGATATTAAACTCTTATCAGATATGTGATTTCCAAATATTTTTTCCCATTGAGTTGGCTGCCTTTTCACCCTTCTGACAAAGTCCTGTGAGGTGCAAAAGTGTTTAATTTTGAGGAGGTCCCATTTATCTACTTTTTCTTTTGTTGCACGTGCTTTGGGTGTGAGGTCCAAGAAACCACCACCTACTACAAGGTCTTGAAGATGTTTCCCTACATTTTCTTTCTTATTTTTTTTTTTAAAGATTTTATTTATTTATTCATTTATCCCCCCCTTGCTGCTTGTGCTCGCTGGGTCAGCTAACCATGCTGCGCGGGCGGGCTTGCCTTCACCAGGAGGCCCCGGGAACTGAACCCGGGGCCTCCCATATGGTAAACGGGAGCCCTACTGATTGAGCCACAGCCGCTTCCCAACCCTACATTTTTTTCTACTAGTTTTATGGTCCTGGCTTTTATATTTAGATCTTTGATCCATTTTGAGTTGGTTCTTGTATAGGGGGTGAGATAGGGGTCCTCTTTCATTCTTTTGGTTATATGCTGATCCAATTTTGCGGGGAACTTTTTCCGAAGCCCAGGTCATAATAGGAATCTTGTTTATTGGGTAATCAGCTCTGGCCCAGTAAGAGGGTGAGTCTCAGTAGGGCCTAGCATGCATCCAGGAGTTGCCTCTCTAGTGGTGAATACCTTTGGGATGAGTCTGCTTCCATCAAAAGCCCACGGGTATTTCACACCTATTAGAATGGCCACTATTAAAAAGACAGAGAACTACAAGTGTTGGAGAGGATGTGGAGAGATAGGACACTTCACTGTTGGTGGGAATGCAGGATGGTACAACCGCTATGGAGGGCTGTTTGGCAGTTCCTAAAGAAGTTGAATATAGACTTGCCATGTGACCCTGCAATACCACTACTTGGTATATTCCCAGAAGAACTGAGAGCAGTGACACGAACAGACATCTGCACACCGATGTTCATAGCCACATTATTCACCATTGCCAAAAGCTGGAAACAACCCAGGTGTCCATCAACAGATGAATGGATAAACAAACTGTGGTCTATTCACACGATGGAATATTATGCAGCTGTAAGAAATGAAGTCGTAAAGCATATGGCAACATGGATGAATCTGGAGGACATTATGTTGAGTGAAGCAAACCAGACACAAAAGGACAAATACTATATGAATGTTTTACTATGAACCAAATATATTGTGTAATATAGTGTTTGATTCACACACACACAAAAAAACAAAGCAACAAACAAAAACAAAAGAACAAAAAAAAGAAATTTACATGTATCCATTACATTTAATTGAGAAATGTATATATTTATTCATCTGTGTTTACTTTTTAGTTTTTAATTGTTTATGTTTTCAATTATAAAATGTACAAAATAAAGTTTAAAAAAAAAGAAAAAAAATCAATTTTATTGATTCATATTAATAAAGCATACCAAAAAAAAAAAGCCCACGGGTAGGCACTTACCTGTCCATTTGGTCCAGAGGCTCCAAGAAGCAAATTTTGTAGTAGCCACAACTTAATTGTAAGTCCTGCCCTTGAGGCACTAGTAGTTTATCTAGTTGCTCAGGTTCCCACTGAGAAGTGAAAGACTTAGGGGTGACTGGAGAGATGGGGTAAGGAATATGTTAGCACCGGAATCCAAACATTTCTACCAAATGATGTGGGAAGTTGGAGCTTATCTTTTACCAATTGGGAATAGTTTTTCCTTTTGAGCTCAAAATGTAGTCTCCAAACTTTACAGACTGGGAAGGACCTTGTACCGTATGCAGCTCTGCAGGGCACTTGCCCATCCCCTCTCAGGGAGGTTTTTACTCATGATCGTGATGGCCTGTGAGACAGTCTTGGTCAGATCCAGTGAGGAGGATGTCATTGGTACAATGCCAAAGCCAAGTTTCTGGTAAAAGGGCAGAGCAGGCATCTAGGTCCTGCCTGCAGAGCCTGTGTGCAATCACAGGGCTATTTAAATATCCAGTAGGCAACCTGTAAAAGTTGTACAGTTGTCCCTCAAAAGTGAGGGCAAGTTGTGGTTGACTCTTTTTTTAAAAAAGATTTATTTATTTATTTATTTACCCCCTCCCCATTGTTTTTGCGCTCGCTGTCTGCTCTCTGTGTCCATTCCCTGTGTGTTCTTCTGTGTCTGCTTGTCTTCTCTTTTTTTTTTTTTTTTTTTTTTTCCTCAGAGGAGCCAGGCTTTATTTCGTGCGCAGGCCGAGACGAAGGTTCGGTTTCCAAATTCTGGGCCCTCAGCCCTAGTTCTCTGGATTTTTTACTGGGGTCTGCAGGCTCCTGCTCGTTGGCTAGTGAGTTGGTGGGTGGAATTTTTCCATTACCTTAGGTAACTAAGCAAGCTTGTTACAGAAGCAGAACTGCAGGTTACGAAATCAAACAGGCAGCATTACAGAGCCAAAAGTGCAGGTTTCAGTTCTACGGCGGGAGATTCTTGTCAGGAAAAGGGGGAGGAGTAAGGCTGCAGTGATTTTCCTTATCATTTCCCCCCTCTGATGCCCTTAAATTTCCCATAAGTCATCATCTGTACTCAGGGGACGGTATCCCCTTAGGGCTAGAATCTTGGTTGTAGTTATGTGTGATATCGTTGTTTCAAGAACTTGATGAGTGCCTTGATCAGGCATGGGCCAAAGATTGCCACTATGAGCAAGACGAATAGGGGTCCAGCCAGGAGCAGAAGCCAGGAGGTCCTCTGTCAGAGGTTCCAGCACCCGAATCCATTTAAGTGGATTTTTCTCTTTTGGATTTGATCTCTAAGTTCTTTCACTTTGGTAGTGACTATTTCTGTCTCATTAACATAATAACAGAACTTTTCCCCCAGGAAGATACATGTCCCCCTCTCCTCACAAAGCGAGGCTTCGGATAACTTATAACATTCTGCCAGCATATGGGTAAGGTGGGTAAAGGAAGAGGAGGGCTGGTATTTCCCTGTGAACTGTTTCAACCTTTGTTGCTGAGAGAAGGGCAGCTTGTAACAACTAGAGCAGTGCTGGGTAATGGCGTCAGCCCTGAAGGAGAATAGGAAAAACAGCCTAAGACACAGAAACATCCTACTATGTACCAGTATGCTATAGCAATTAGGGTTCTATTCACAACAGTCCAGTCCATGGGGGCCAAAGCCCTGAGCCCAATTCCAAACACCAAGGTGATCCGGCCACGTAAGACATGCCCCACCAGGAGCTGGGGTCTATTCAGCTGGCGGGGTTGGTACTCGAGGATCTCGGGTGATTCACACTCTCAGGGAGTGGTCGGGCACGGGTTGGGATACCCAGCTGTTCTGGCCGTTATCGTAGAGGGACTTCTTGACCCTGGAATGATGAATCCAGGGGGTGACACCTTGTTCACTGGGAAATCGCTGTTGGCCGTGCACTTCGGTCCCGAGCCGGAGGCACAATGGGCCTGCTTGGTTGGGTTTCCCAGTCAGGGAACCAAATGTTGCAGCTGTCACGATGAGAAACCCAAACAGCACTCCTATTTTTTCCATGCGTCTCATCTTGGCTCTGCCTTTTGTCACTCTCCTGTTAAGTCATCATCTTGCTTCGTGTCTCCCTGCTTGTCTTCTCTTTAGGCAGCACTGGGAACCGATCCTGGGACCTTCTGGAGTGGGAGAGAGGCGCTCCATCTCTTGTACCACCTCTGCTCCCTGGTCTGCTGCATCTCTTATTGTCTCTCCTCTGTATCTCTTTGTTGCGTCATCCTGCCGCGCCAGCACTCCACACGGGCCAGCTCGCCGCTTAGGCCAGCTTGTCGCTTGGGCCAGCTCCCCTTCACCAGGAGGCCTGGGAATTGAACCCTGGACCTCCTATATGGTAGATGGGAATTCAATCGCTTGAGCCACATCCACTTCCTGTGGTTGACTCTTAATAGAAAATGTTAGCCAAATCTATAACTCCAAACCATTTACTTATGTAGTTTTGCATGTTATCCACTAAGGCAGTGATATCTGGCAGGTGTGCTCTAATAAAGAGAACAGTCTTATTTTTTTTTTAAGTATCTACAGTCTATCGTGAGCTTTCACTCATTAGTAGCACCTTTGTAGACAGATCATATCCAGAAATTTAAAGGAGAGATGTTAAGAGTCATTACTCCTTCTTTAACTAAGTCTTCTATGACAGGCCATAGACCTTCACTACCACATCTTAGCTGGTATTGTTCTGTATTGCTGACCTGCTTGGGTAGGGGAAGACCAGCTGGTTCCTACTGGGCAGCACCCACCATCAGCATAAAAGTTTCAGACTTGTCCATAGGTTTACCTGCCTTCTGAGGAATCCATTCCGATAGTGGAAAAAGGGATAGAACCTGGGGAGGAGACAACCAGGGCAGAGGCATCTTTTACCAAATCTGGGACAATTTTAAGTTATGTGGGTGTGGCAGTGTGAGATTATTTTATGAATCCCCAAAAGAGAAAGATTATGTGTTTAAACTAATCTATCCTGTGGGTGTGATACCTCTTGATTCCGTTGAGGGTCTTTTTCTTTTTAACTTTATTTTGCACATTTAATAATTGACAATATAAACAATAATTAAAAATGAAAAAGAAAACAGTTGAATAAAACCATACATTTCTCAATTAAATGTACTAGACACATAACTTTTTTGTACTGGATACATATAATTTTTTTTTTAATCATATAATATGTTACACAATATATTTAGTTCATAGTAACAAAATCATACAGTATTTGTCCTTTTATGTCTGGCTTGCTTTGCTTAACATAATGTCCTCCAGGTTCGTCCATGTTGTCATATGCTTTATGACTTCATTTCTTCTTACAGGTGCATAATATTCCATCGTGTGAATAGACCACAGTTTGTTTATCCATTCATCTGTTGATGGACACCTGGGTTGTTTCCAGCTTTTAGATAATGAATAATGCCACTATGAACATCAGTGTACAGATGTCTGTTCGTGTCACTGCTCTCAGTTCTTCTGGGTATATACCCAGTATTGGTATTGCAGGGTCACATGGCAAGTCTATATTCAATTTCCTTAGGAACCGCCAAATAGTCCTCCACAGTGGCTGTACCATCCTGCATTCCCACCAACAGTGAAGAAGTGTTCTTATCTCTCCACATCCTCTCCAGCACTTGTAGTTCTTTGTCTTTTTAATAGTGGCCATTTTGATAGGTGTGAAATGATATCTCATTGTAGTTTTGATTTGCATTTCTCTAATCGTTAGTGATGTTGAGCGTTTTTTCATGTGTTTTTTTGCCATTTATATTTCTTCCTTGGACAAATATCTATTCAAGTCTTTTGCCCATTTTTTTTTTTTT
>JAKSZT010054236.1:125271-139182 GCA_026826555.1 Tolypeutes matacus | reverse complement strand
AATAAAAATAAAATCTTTTTTTTTTTTTTTTTAAGATTTTATTTATTTATTCATTCATCCCCCCTTGCCGCTTGCGCTCACTGGGTCAGCCAACCATGCCGCGCGGGCGGGCCTGCCCTCACCAGGAGGCCCCGGGAACTGAACCCGGGGCCTCCCATATGGCAAATGGGAGCCCCACTGATTGAGCCACAGCCGCCTCCCATCTTTTGCCCATTTTTAAATTGGGTCATTTGTCTTTTTATTGTTCAGTTGTAACATCTCTTTATATATCCTGGATATTAAACCCTTATCAGATATGTGATTTCCAAATATTTTCTCCCATTGAGTCTGCTGTCTTTTCACCCTTTTGATAAAGTCCTGTGAGTTGCAAAAAATGTTTAATTTTGAGGAGATCCCACTTATCTATTTTTTTCTTTTGTTGCGCGTGCTTTGGGTATAAGGTCTGAGAAACCACCACCTACTACAAGGTCTTTAAGATGTTTCCCCACATTTTCTTCTAGTAGTTTTATGGTTCTGGCTTTTATATTTAGATCTTTGATCCATTTTGAGTGGATTCTTGTATAGGGGGTGAGATAGGGGTCCTCTTTCATTCTTTTGGTTATAGATATCCAGTTTTCCCAGTGCTATTTATTGAAGAGATCGTTTTGTCCCGTTAACACAGACTTGGTAGGTTTGTCAAAAACCAGTTGACTGTATAAGTGAGGGTTTATTTCTGGATTCTCAATTCTATTCCTCTGTCAATGTGTCTATCTTTATGCCAGTACCATGCTGTTTTGACCACTGTAGCTTTGTAATATTTTTCAAGGTCAGGCAATGAAATTCCTCTCACATCAGAATGTAGAATGGTACAAATACTGTGGAGGACTGTTTGGCAGTTCCTAATGAAGTTGAATATAGACTTGCCATGTGACCCTGCAATACCACTACTGGGTATATACCCTGAAGAACTGAGAGCAGTGACATGACATGAACAGACATCTGCACACCGATGTTCATAGTGGCATTATTTATGATTGCCAAAAATGGAAACTATTCAGGTGTCCATCAACTGATGAATGGATAAACTTTGATGCATACACACGATGGAATATTTTGCAGCTGTAAGAAAAAATGAAGTTGTGAAGCAATGACAACATGGATGAATATGGAGGACATTATGTTGAGTGAAGCAAGCAAGACACAAAAGGACAAATACGGTATGATTGCACTATTATGAACTAAATATATTGTGTAAACTCATGGAGTTAATAATTAGAATATAGAATATAGGACATCAGAGAATAGAATGAGGGTAGAGAATGGAAAGCTGAGGGTTAATCTGTGCAGAACTGGTAAAAAGTTTGTTTGTAAATGGTGAGAGCACATCATGGTGTTTGTGACTAGCACAGCTATTATATGAGTATTACAGTGGTTGAAAAGGAAAGTCTAAGGATGTGTGAAATACGAATATGAGTAATATTGCATATATGACAGGTTTTTTTAGTTACTGTTTTTTTGTTTTTCTTTTTTCTTCCTTTTTTTTTTTTGTTTATGACAGTTTTTACAAAATATAAACACAAATAAATGAGAGAGACAGAAATAGAATAGCAGCTATGTACAGTGGACACAGAGAGATTGAGAGGTGATGAGTTTTATTTTTGTTTTTTATTATTATTACTATTGGAATAATTAAAATGCTCCAATAATGATTGAAGTGATGAATGCACAACTATGTGATTATACCCAATACCATTCATTGTACACTTTGGATGGATTTATGCTTTTTAAATATGTATCAATAAAATTGATTTGTTTTTTTTTTTTAAAAAGACATTCCTCCCACATCACTCTTCTTTTTTAGAATGCTTTTGGCTATTCTAGTGCACTATCCCTTCCAAATGAATTCAGTAATTGCCTTTTCTAATTCTTTAAAGTAAGCTGTTGGGATTTTGATTGGTATTGTATTGAATCTCTAAATCAGTTTGGTAAGATTGACATCATCACGATATTTATTCTTCCAATCTATAAACATGGAATGTCTTTCCATTTGTTTAGTCCTTTTGAAATTTCTTTTAGCATTGTTTTGTACTTTTCTGCATATAGGTCCTGTACTTCTTTGGTTAAATTAACTCCTAGGTATTTGAGTCTTTTTGTTGCTATTGTAAATGGAATTTTCCCCCTGATTTCTTCCTCATATTGTTCGGTACTAGTATACAAAAGCATTGCTGATTGTTGCGTGTTGATCTTGTATCCCGCTACTTTGCTGAACTCATTTATTAGCTCGAGTAGCTTTGTCATGGATACTTCAGAATTTTCTTAGTAGAGGATCATGTCATCCACAGTGAGAGTTTTACTTCCTCTTTTCCTATTTGAATGCCTTTAATTTTTTTCTTGTCTAATTACCTAAACTAGAACTTTTAGTACAATATTGAATAACAGTGGTGACAGTGGGCATCCTTGTCTTGTACCAATCTTAGAGGGAAAGCTTTCAACCATTGAGTATGATGTTGGCTGTGGGTTTTTCATATATGCCTTTTATCATATTAAGGAATTTTCCTTCTATTCCTATCTTTTTCCTATCTTTTTTCTTATCAAAAAAGGATGCTGGATTTTGTCGAATGCATTTTCTGCTTCGATTGAAATGATCATCTGTTTTTTTTCCTTCAATTTGTTAATGTAGTTTATTATGTTGATTTTCTTATATTGAACCAGCCTTGCATACCTGGAATAAATCCCACTTGGTCGTGATGTATAAGTCTTTTGATATGCTGTTGAATAAGGGTCTTTGATTAGGCCCTTTGATTGGATTATGTTAGTGAGGTGTGACTGAGTTTGAGACTCTGCCCTTTTGCTGGGTCTGATTAAACAGGAGACACAGAAAGAGACAGACAGAGAAAAAAGAAGCCACCATATTTGATCCTGCCATGTGAGAGTAAAAACTCCACTTTTGCCCACAGTTGAGCTGCAGGGAGAGATGCTCCAGAGAGGCTCAAAGAGCTGAGATCAGGGAGAGGAGCCATATGCCCAATAGCTTGCAGCTGAACTTGGGAAGAATGCAGAGCAGCCGAGACTATAATGGGGGCATGGGAAGAGAAAAGCCCTATGCCTCGTTGTTCTCAGCTGAGCTCAAACTTTGGCAGAGATCAGCAGCCATCTTGCATCAACACATGGCAGCTGACTTTGGTGAGAAAGCACCTCTGATGGCATTTTAATTTGGATATTTCACAGCCTCAGGACTGTAAGCTTTTACCCAAAAGTAAACCCCTTTTATTAAAACCAGCCCATTTATGGTACTTTGCATGAGTAGCCCTTTGGCAAACTAAAACAGAAATTGGTACCAAGAGAGTGGGGTTGTGCTTCTGCAATTACCAAAAATGTTAGAATGGTTTTATAAATGGGTAAGGGGTATTTTTGGAGGAATTGTGAGATGCTTGATAATAAAGGCCTATATTGCTTTGAAGAGACTGTTGGTAGGAACATGGACCCTAAAGTTATTTCGAGTGAGGCTTTAGAAGGAAATGATGAAACTATTATTGGAAACTGGAGGAAAGGTAATCCTTGTTTTAAAGTTGCAGAGAACTTGGCAAAATTGACTCCTGATGTTAGATGGAAGGGAGAATTTGAAAATGATGAGCTTGGACATTTAGCTGAGGAGATTTCCAAAGTAAATGTGGATAATATGGCCTGGCTTCTCCTTGAAGCTTATAGCAAAATGAGTGAGTAAAGAGATAAGATGAGAACTAAACTTCTGGGCACAAAGAAACCAGAGACTGATGTGGGAAATGCCAAGCTTCCAGAAAACAAACCCCCAGAAGATAGTGCCCCATGTGAAGACAGTTTAAGTAAACTTGGAACTTGTAAGTCAGGATTGAAAATGCAGTTATCGTAAGGACCCATGGAAAGTCCTACTGACTGATAGCTTAGATCCCTGTTCCCTGCATGTTAAACCAACAAGTTTTTGCATCATCTGTATGAACAAAACCATTGTCAGCCTGGACTAAAAGGGACAGGGAGAGGAGAGATTGAAGGAAAAATGGCTTAAGGAGGAAAACCGTGGCACACACACAAAAACTTTCATGTCCTTCATGTGGCATTTATGTTGCAAATTTGAAGCCTTCAGCTTATCCCTTTCTTTTATTACTGTATCCAGTGTATTTAGTAAAAACCAGCCAACATCATTACACCTTTTAACTCCACAAAACTCTGTTGTCAAAAACACTCTTACCTTCTTACAAGCATTTGAGTAGCTGTATCCAGCGGTGATATTTTGCATCTCTATTGCCAACTCATGCCATGGGCTATCAGTGCCATCTTGATTATTGGAAATAGTCATTAGTGCATTTGAATCTAATCAAGAGTAGAGAACCAATTCCCAAAACCCCAGAACTGAATGAAAAATCCAATTTTTAAGATTCTGTTTCTCAGGAACACCTCCCTGTATCACAGCTGTATTAGTGAGGGCCCTCTAGGGAAACAGAACCAACAGGAGATCTCTGTAAATATTCTGAGGCTTTATAAAATTGTCTCATGATACTGTGGGCATGCACAAATACAAATTACATAGCGTAATAGTCTGATCATGTTCTTTCATAATCTGTAACAAATGTTCCACAACAATTTAAGGTGTTGGTGGTAGGGTGATGTATGGGAATTCTGCACATTATGTATGGTTATTTTGTAAACTTACAACTTCTCTAATAAAAAAAATTAAAAAAACATTATGACCATATATATACCAAATGTAAGCTATAGACCATAGTTATTAGTAATATTTTGATGATGTTCCCTCATACTCTGTAGAAAAAGTTCCACAACAATGCAAGGTTTTGGTGGAGGGGTGATGTATGGGAATTCTGCATGTTATGCAGAATTGTTTTATAAGGTCACTTCTCTAATAAAAGGTATATTAAATTTTTTTTTTAAATTACATAAGGTAGGCTGCAAGCTGGGAACTCCAATGAAGGTTTTCAATGAATTACCCAGGAGAAGCTGGCTGACTGAAGTAGAGATGAAAAATTTCTCTTCTAACTGCTGAAATAATCACTTCTCCCTTTAAGACTTTCAGCTGATAGGATGAGATGTCTCTAGTTGCTGAGGGCAATCTCCTCAGTTGATTATAGACATATAGCCATTGATACAATCAACTTACTGATTATTTAAGTCCATGAAATGTTCTCACAGTAACAATCAGGCTAGTGCTTGCTTGACCAAACAACTGGGCACCATTACCTGGCCAAACTGACACATGGACCTAACCATCATATTGATGTTCATATCAGCATTATTCACAATTGCCAAAAGATGGAAGCAATCCAAGCACCCATCAATAGATGAATTGATAAATAAAATGTTTTATATACATATGATGGGATATTTTTCAGCTCGAAAGGAACAAAATTCTGATACATGTGACAGCATGAGTGAAACTTGAAGACATCATGTTGAATGAAATAAGCCAAACATAAAAGGACAAATATTGTATGAGTTCACTGATATAAACAATAAGAATAAGCAAACTCAGAATATAGGTTAACAGGGGCCAGGGTAGGGTTATCAAATGGGGAGTTTAATGCTTAAACTGTACAGTTCCTATTTTGGTTGATCATGAAGTTTTGTTAATGGATGGTGGTGATGGTAGTACAACATTGTAAATGTAATATAAACAGTATGAAATTATCTATTTGAATGTGATTAAATGGGGAGATTTTAAGCTGTATATATGTTACTAGAATAAAGTTTTTAAAAATCCATGTTCACAAAGAGTGAACCCTAAAGTAAATCATGGTAGTCAATAGTACAATTATTAAAATATGCTGTCATCAATTGTAACCATACTAATGCAAGGTATTAATAATAGGGTGGGAACTTCTTGTATTTTCTGCATGATTTTTCTGTAAACCCACAATTTCTCTAACAAAAAAAAAAAAAAAAAAAAAGGGCAACACATTTCTACAAGGAAGACATACAAATGACCAGTAAACATGAAAAGGTGCTAGACATCATCAGGGAAATGCAAATCAAAATTAAGTGAGATACCACTTCACACTCACTAGGATGGCTAAACTCAGAGGCAGATAATAATGTGCTGGTGACGATGTGGAGTAATTGAAACCTTCATACATTGGTGGGAATGCAAAATGGTGCAGCAATTTTGGAAAAGAGTCTGGCAGTTTTCCAACGATAAAACATAGAGTTACTCTTTGACTTAAAAATTCCAAGCCTAAGCATTTATACCCAAGAGAAATGAAAACATATGTCCACATAAAAATTTGTACATGAATGTTGGTACATGCATGCATTTTCTATAATACCCAAAGATGGAGAAAAAAGCAAAAGTCTATCAATTGATGAATGGATAAACAAAAATATATATCATACAAAGGAACAATATTTGACCATAAAAAGGAATGAAGGAAAAGTGATGGATGCTACAACATAGATGACCCTGGAAAACATTTTGCTTTGTGAACTAAGCTAGTAACAAAGATAGTAACATATTTTATGATCCCATTGATATTAAATTTCAGAACAGGGAAATCTATATAGACAGAAGAAAAATTAGTGGTTGCTTAGGGCTGGGGGCAAGGGCGGTGGTTGATGTGGGGAAGTAAAAGGGTGATTGCTAAAGGGTAAGGGCTATTTTTTTAAGGTGAAGAAATGTTCTAAAATGTGGTGATAGTTGCACCTCTTTGTGAATATACAATATAAAAACCTGTGAACTGTACTCTTTAAATGGATGAATTGTATGGTATGTGAATTATATCTCAATACAGCTTTTAAAAAATAAATAAATAAGGAAAGAGAGAAAGAGAGGACAAGGGAAGAGAAGGGAGAAGGATGAGAGCTAAAGGAGGACAGAAAGAGAAGTTTCGACCCAATCTATTAAGAGTATTAAAATTTTCAAATTTCTATAAGCATTTAATGTTTTATATTATATCCATGAAAACAGAAATTCAATTGTCTTTTACATTAAAAATCATAGCCTTTTTACACTTCAAACTTCTCTAGGGACACACTAATTTTTTTTTTTTACCAAAACAAGTATCTTTCCAGAGTAAAATGTACACATGAGAATTTTAAAAACACATGTCATATTTTGTGGCTGGTCTGAGATGAGTTCCTGCGCCCAGGCTCTGCCGACGGGGTTCATACTCTATCGGAGGCCAAGAATTTCTTGATTTAAAGTATCAGATGTGTGTCTGTCAAAGGTCAAACATCAAAATGGCATCAGATTCTTTATCACACTTGGTGACATCACTTTTTAAGTGCTGGTTTTCGTAAACAAGTGGCACAGTTCCATGGGTGGACTCGCAGGCGCATACCCAGAAGACCCTCGATCCCTGGAGGACATCCCTCCGTCCTGTCCACTCTGGCCTGCGGGTCCCTTCTGTTTGGAACAAGGGGATCGATCCATCTGGAAACTGAGCCTGGAATTCCCTGCGCAGCAGGGACCGCAGAGCGGCAGGAAGACGCTGGTGCCTGCCACCGGAAGCCTGGCACAAGATCCGCTTAACCACCAATAACCCCGGGCGGGTTCCCGGAAGTCCCTCCTACTCAGTGACGTGCCTTCCCTGTCACTCACGCTCGGGAGGTCAGGCCTGGGGAACTGTCCAATCAGGGGGAGTGCTAGGGGCGGGGCAACGCGCCGCAAAACTTGTGGACGTCACTAGTCGCCCCCGGTGCGATCGCGACAGTTTCTCCCCAGCCATTTACGGCCGAAGGGTCCCTTATCCCATCCCCGTCGCTCTGTCTCCTCCACGGGCCGCGGAGCCGGGCGAATACCCGGGGACATCGGGCAGCAGGAATGGTGAGTGTGCGGGACCAGGGGGCCCGACCCTAGGAGGGGGAGGGCGCGGCTGAAAACCGGCTGGAATCGGCTGTGGGCGCGGGATCCCCGGTCGCCACCGCGCTTCAGGCCGGGGTCGTTCGCGGGGCAGCTCGGACTCCAGCCCCGTTGGGCCGCAGGAGCGTCCTGTGCGGTCCTTGCGCGCCGCGACCTCGTCCCGGGTCGGGAGTCCTCCCTAAGCAGCTCTGCGCCCGCTGCTCGGTGTCTTACAGGACTCTGGGGTGAGGACGGAGAGTATCAGGAGCGGGTCCCCACACGGTCTGTGGGGGGGTTCGCCGATGGGGAGGTGCTGTCAGGACCTTCTCACCCCCCACCCCCACGGGGATCCGCTTGCCCGAGTCTTCCTAATGCGTGGGAAATAGGTTCGGCCTGGTCCTCCTAGGATCTTCCCAGGGCTGATGTCAAATCCCTAAAATTCCAGGTGCCTTCCCGCGTTCCCAGACGCCAACTTCTCCAGGTCATATCATTGTCCCTTTCCGTCCCCCATCCATTTCAGTTGCAGTATTTTAATGACTGTTTTTAAATAGAGCAATGCCTGGATCTTTTTAAGGATTTATTTTTTTGTAAATATTTACATGAAAGGAAAGTAGAGAATAACTAATTAAGACCTTGCTGTATAAATTCCTTGGGCCTCCCCTCCCAGTATCTATCCTGAGCACAGTTTTCCCATGGGACCCTCTTTGGGTTGAGGTTCCTTTTTGGAAACATCTTGGGTAGTCTTGTCATTTCAACAGTTTCAGTTCAGCACTATCCCTCCCCAGGTTTGTGGTCTTGAAAAGATTCATTCACTGAGGTGAGCCACGGTTTTTCAATAATTATAAAATAAGTTTGCTTAATAGAGTTTGAAAGATAAGATTAAAAAATTTTTCCAAAGTGTCAAGAAGGAGAATTGCAGGGAAAAAAAAGATACTCCAGTATTAGATTCCATTTGTTAAAAATTATTAACCTTTTTTCTTCCCCAGAGCTTATGTAGTAAGGTTCTCAGATCTGCTCTTTTCTTTTTGGTGATAACAAATGGAATTCCAGGGATTAGCTTTGAGAACCAGGCGGGAGAAAATAATTCAGAGAAAAAGAAAATCACTGTTCTATTATGGATGCGGAAAAATGAACACAACTCACACACATACCCCAGAATATTTATGGTCGATGAATTGAAGGACAAATATTCACTAAAATATCAGTTCCTCTCCCTTGCAGAGTGGAGAATTTGTGTCAGTGGATAATTCTGTTGTTTTCTGTTATCTGAACTTTGTAGATTAATGTTACATCCTATGAGCATTACCTTAAAGTATTCATTGCTGTGAAATAATAAACTTGAAATTTTTATTTTCTAAAAAAACTATACTTGTGGGTTTTCTTGTTGAGCTATAAAAAAGTGCCTTACAGTTTTCTTCACACCTTTATGCAAAACAGTAGATGAGTGATTTTGCTGCATTCTTTAGACACAAGATTTGTCTCATTTAGAATATTAATGGGAGTTTAAAGGAAGTGAACAACTTTGGGGAGCAAAGGCCTGTGTCCATTGACTCCAAGGTGAGAGCAATCAAGCTCACAAATGGAGGTCAGTGAAGGCCAAGTGTTTCTCCCTGGGAGGCTCCCTCTGCAGGATTCTGAGCCTCTTCCCCCCAGCAGAGGAGGAGCCTTCATCCTTAGGAGCTGCCAAGCACTGGGCGCTGGAAATTACATGTGGATGGAGTTGAGGGGTGATACCCTTTCTGAGGTTGGCACTGTGGTTTCCTTGGGTCTGTTTCTAGACAGTAAGTTTAGTTTTTGCATCCACATTGTTGGTACATTTGGAAAGTAATTTGTACATATTGAGAAAATCTGTGGAGGTCTGACTGAGAGTAGTCCTCCTTTGTATCTCTCTTGGTTTATGAATTTGGGAGTTCATTTGGGTCAGAGCGTTAAACTGAATCCAATTGGGCTTTTCCTCACTGTGAGAGTTGAAGCCTAGAAGAGGGAGCATTTTCACATTGCAGGGGAGTGGAGGAGCTGGAGCTCCCAGGGTTAATTCCTGTGGCTGCTCAGGTCTCCTCCTTTTCATTCCCAGAAACTGATCCATCCCAGGGGTTGTATTTCAGGGGTGAGATCTGGGCACCAAGCTTGGGAATATGTTTAACCTTCTGATTATGGGTTTTCCTAGTCAACTGTGGGTGGAGCAGGCTGCCACAATCATATGTTGTTGGGTTTTCTTTCCTTTCTATTTCTTTACCTGATATTGATGCCATATAATTCTAATTTCCCTAATCATTTGGTAGTTTTATACCTATATTAGTCAGCCAAAGGGGTGCTAATGTGAAATACCAAAAATGGGTTGGTCTTTATAAAGGGTATTTATTTGGGGTAGAAGTCCACAGATACCAGAAAATAAAGCATTAAGTTTCTTCTCTCACCACAGTCCATTGCCACGTGTTAGAGCAAGACAGTTGCCGGCGCTTGCCAGGGTTCAGGCTTCTGGGTTCCTCTCTTCCCGGGGCTGTGTTTCTCTCCGGTCTTAGCACCTGTTTCCTCCACAAGGTCAGCTGTAGATGATCAGGCAAACAGCTTGCTTCTCTTCTCTTCTTTCCAACATCAAAACTGCTTCTCAAAAGACTGCTTCAACTGTCCTTTGCCTTGCCTTTTATATTCAATTCCCCACCCACCAAGGGGTGGGGCTCAACGCCCTAATCCTAACCTAATCATGCCCAGATTAACAGATCAGTTTACAAGCATGATTCAATTATATTTTTGGAATTCATAATTACATCAAACTGCCACATTCCACCCTCTGAATTCCAAAAATACATTACAATATTTAAAAAAACTTAAATCAGTAACAATCCAAGTACAAAATCATATCAAAATCATTTTAAAGAAATACAGTTTGTCTTCAGGCAAAATCCCATCTGCTATAGACCTCTGAATCTTACAAAACCATTTAAACTGCTTCCAATACACAAATGGAAAGACAAAAGATAAACATTTTCAATATTATAAGGAGAAATTGGGATGTTAACCATGAGTCATGGATCCTTTACAGTTCAGTAAACTTGCAGGGCATCCTCCATTCGATTTCAAAGTCTGAGAGTCATTTTTAAGAAGATGTTTCTTCTCCTTGGGGCCACATGGGGACCCACCCTTTCCACAGGCTTGCCCGATGGCCATTTTCTTGGTTCCACCCTCATCAAGCATCTGGGTGTCGACCTGTTATAACCCAGGAGATCGACCACACTCAGACTTTAACCACTTTTATGAAGTTTATTGAGCTAAGCCCGCGGGCGTCTGCAGCACCTCTCATGCAGGAGAGAACTGCAGCACCCAGGTTTTAAAATGGCTCCTTTTTATAGGGGGTTGCTGTCGCAGTTTGCAAGCAAGCGCAGTTTGCAAGCAAGCAGGATAAACAGAAGCGGATTTTGGCAGTTAGCTAGCGTTTGCACAGAATGCCCTGATAGTCTGGGGCACAGCTGCAGGGTTGAGATGTCCTTGCAGGATTGTTCAAAGGAGGGGAGGTTGTATGCTTGTCTGTCCTTGCGAGATTGTTCAAGGGAGGGGAGGGTGTGCTTTTCAGATAAGACACTTAGGAGACAGTGGGAAACTTTTCTTTTCTACGTTACTCTGGTTGCCATGAAGGCCTATGGGTAGGCTAATTCAACAGACCAAGCTCCAGATTTCACCCTCCAAGAGTGTTGGGGTGATTGCCACACCTTACCCAATCTTTGGGTTAGAGTCTTAGCCCCCTTAATACACTGAGGTAAAGACAACATTCCCCCTAACCTTTGGAATACAGGTTCAACGCTTTCAGAGAAACGAGTTGACCACCTGGCCGTCTCTAACCTTTGGCATACAGGCTCAACCCTCTCAGAGCAATGGGTTGACCACCTGGCCTTCCCTAATCCATGGGGGACAGGTACACCCCTCCCAGACCAATGGGGTGTTGACCTTAACCGCCCTAAACTTTGAGGAATGTGCTCCACCCTCCCTGCACCCTGGGGTGGCAAAACTCTTCCTGAACATTGGGTGGGGACATCCACCCTCTTCAACTGCTGGGGAAAACTCACCCTCTCTGTACACATGGGTGGGGCTCCTCTCATGGCCCAAGAAGATGTCTTAATCCCAGATCTCTGCTTCCATGGTTTTCTTCTTAAAGCTTTTTCTCCTTCAGTCTCTCCTTTCCATGCCCTCTTTTGTCCAAGCTGACAGTGGTTTTGTTCATACAGCATTCTCAAAAACTTTGTTGGTTTAGCATGCAGGAAGCAGGGGTCCAAGCCATCAGACAGTAGGACTTTCCACAAGTCTTTCTGAGATAACTGCATCTTCAATTCTGATTTACAAGTTCCAAGTTTAGTAAAGTCTTCAAATAGGGCATTTTCATCTGGGAATTTGATTTCCAGAAACTTGGAAGTTCCGGAATCAGTTTCTGTTTTCTTTGTGCCCAAAAGTTCAGTCCTTAGTGTATTTCGCTCATCTAGTATTTTGCTATAAGCTGCAAGGAGAAGCCAAGCCACATTCTCCGAGTTTACCTTGGAAAGTTCTTTAGCTAAATGCTCTGGTTCACCATTTTTAAATTCTGTCTTCCATATAACACCAGGAGTTAATCTTGTTAAGTTCTCTGCAACTTTAAAACATGGATCACCTTTCCTCCAGTTTCCAATAAAAGTTTCATCATTTACTTCTAAGGCATCATAGAAAGTCTCTTTAGCGTCCATATTACTATCAACAGTCTCTTCAAAGTGGTCTAGGCCTTTTCCATCAAGCATTTCACAATTCCTCCAAAAAATACCCCTTACCCATTTATAAAACCGTTCCAACATTTTGGTATATGCAAAAGCTCTTCCCCACTCCTTGGTACCAAATTCTGTATTAGTCAGCCAAAGGGATGCTAATGTGAAATACCAAAAATGGGTTGGTCTTTATAAAGGGTATTTATTTGGGGTAGAAGTCCACAGATACCAGAAAATAAAGCATTAAGTTTCTTCTCTCACCACAGTCCATTGCCACGTGTTAGAGCAAGACAGTTGCCGGCGTTTGCCAGGGTTCAGGCTTCTGGGGTTCCTCTGTTCCCGGGACTGCGTTTCTCTCCGGTCTTAGCTCCTGTTTCCTCCACAAGGTCAGCTGTAGATGATCAGGTGAACAGCTTGCTTCTCTTCTCTCTTCTTTCCAACATCAAAACTGCTTCTCAAAAGACTGCTTCAACTTTCCTTTGCCTTGCCTTTTTTTTTTTTTTTGAAACACTTGTTTTTAATATAGCTTTTTACATAGCATAAACTGACTGATTCAAGAAGCAACTATGTGCCTAGTACTGTGCTAGACACTAGATGGCTTATCTTAAAACTCCTTAGGTTTTTGGTTTCATGCAATAAAAAATGAGTTATAATCTGCTTTATACTTTTTTTTTTCCTATTTGGTTTTTTTTTTTTTTTTAACTTTATTTTGTACATTTAATAATTGAAAACATAAGCAATAAAAAACTAAAAAGTAAACACAGATGAATAAATATATACATTTCTCAATTAAATGTAATGGATACATGTAAATTTTTTTGTTGTTTTGTTTTTTGTTTGTTTTTTTGTTTTTTTTGTGTGTGTGAATCAAACAATATATTACACAATATATTTGGTTCATAGTAATGCATTCATACAGTATTTGTCCTTTTGTGTCTGGCTTGCTTTACTCAACATAATGTCCTCCAGATTCATCCATGTTGCCATATGCTTTATGACTTCATTTCTTCTTACAGCTGCATAATATTCCATCGTGTGAATAGACCACAGTTTGTTTATCCATTCATCTGTTGATGGACACCTGGGTTGTTTCCAGCTTTTGGCAATGGTGAATAATGTGGCTATGAACAGTGTGCAGATGTCTGTTCGTGTCACTGCTCTCAGTTCTTCTGGGTATATACCCAGTAGTGGTATTGCAGGGTCACGTGGCAAGTCTATATTCAACTTCTTTAGGAACTGCCAAACAGTCCTCCATAGTGGTTGTACCATCCTGCATTCCCACCAACAGTGAAGAAGTGTTCCTATCTCTCCACATCCTCTCCAACACTTGTAGTTCTCTGTCTTTTTAATAGTGGCCATTCTGATAGGTGTGAAATGATATCTCAT
>JAKSZT010054236.1:100038-124871 GCA_026826555.1 Tolypeutes matacus | reverse complement strand
CTTCACGATATTTATTCTTCCAATCCATGAACACGGAATGTCTTTCCATTTGTTTAGGTCTTTTTAAATTTCTCTTGGCATTGTTTTGTAGTTTTCTGCATATAGGTCCCGTACTTCCTTGGTTAAATTAACTCCTAGGTATTTGAGTCTTTTTGTTGCTATTGAAAATGGAATTTTCCTCCTGATTTCCTCCTCAGATTGTTCAGTACTAGTGTACAAAAACATTACTGATTTTTGCGTGTTGATCTTATATCCTGCCACTTTGCTGAACTCATTTATTAGTTCAAGTAGCTTTGTTGTGGATACTTCAGGATTTTCTAAATACAGGATCATGTCATCCGCAAACAGTGAGAGTTTTACTTCCTCTTTTCCTATTTGGACGCCTTTAATTTTTTTGTCTTGTCTAATTGCCCTAGCTAGAACTTCTAGTACAATGTTGAATAACAGTGGTGACAGTGGGCATCCTTGTCTTGTTCCTGATCTTAGGGGGAAAGCTTTCAACCTTTCCCCATTGAGTATGATGTTGGCTGTGGGTTTTTCATATATGCCTTTTATCGTATTGAGGAATTTCCCTTTTATTCCTATCTTTTGAAGTATTTATCAAAAAAGGATGTTGGATTTTGTCGAATGCCTTTTCTGCATCTATTGAGATGATCATGTGGTTTTTTTCCTTCAATTTGTTAATGTGGTGTATTACATTGATTGATTTTCTTATGTTGAACCAGCCTTGCATACCAGGTATAAATCCCACTTGGTCGTGATGTATAAGTCTTTTGATATGCTGTTGGATTCGATTTGCAAGTATTTTGTTGAGAATTTTTGCATCTATGTTCATGAGAGAGATTGGTCTGTAATTTTCTTTTCTTGTGGAATCTTTATCTGGCTTTGGTATTAGGGTGATGTTGGTTTCATAAAATGTGTTGGGTAATTTTCCCTCCTCTTCAATTTTTTGGAAGAGTTTAAACAGGATTGGTGTTAATTCTTTTAGAAATGCTTGGTAGAACTCACCTGTGAAGCCATCTGGTCCTGGACTTTTCTTTGCTGGGAGATTTTTGATGACGGATTCAATCTCCTTAATTGTGATTGGTTTGTTAAGTTCTTGTATTTCTTGTTGTGTCAGTGTAGGTTGGTTATGAGTTTCTAGAAATTTGTCCATTTCATCCAGGTTGTCTAGTTTGTTGGCATATAGTTTCTCATAATATCCTCTTATGATTCTTTTTATTTCTGTGAGGTCATTTGTATTTTCCCCCTTTCATTTCTGATTGTATTTATTTGCATCTTCTCTCTTTTTTTCTTTGTTAGTCTAGCGAGGGGTTTGTCAAGTTTACTGATCTTCTCAAAGAACCAGCTTTTGGTTTTGTTGATTTTCTCTATTGCTTTTTTGTTCTCATTTTCATTTATTTCTGCTCTAATCTTTATTATTTCTTTCCTTCTTTTTGCTTTGGGATTGGTTTGCTGTTCTTTCTCTAGTTGCTCAAGTTGTTCAGTTAAATCTTTGAGTTTAGCTCTTTCTTGTTTCTTAATGTAGGCATTTAGGGCTATAAATTTCCCTCTCAAGACTGCCTTTGCTGTATCCCATAAGTTTTGATATGTTGTGTTCTCATTTTCATTTGTCTCAATATATTTACTGATTTCACTTGTAATTTCTTCTTTGACCCACAGAACATTTAGGAGTGTGTTGTTCAGTATCCACACATTTGCAAATTTACTTTTTTCCTGTCTGTTATTGATTTCTAGTTTCATTCCATTATGATCTGAGAAGGTGCTTTGTATAATTTCAATCTTTTTATATTTATTGAGAGCTGTATTGTGACCTAACATATGATCTATCCTGGAGAAAGATCCATGGGCACTTGAGAAGAATGTATAACCCGCTGAGTTTGATGCAGTGTTCTGTATATGTCTGTTAGGTCTAACTTGTTTATCATATTGTTCAAGTTCTCTGTTTCCTTGTTGATCTTCTGTCTAGTTATTCTATCTAATGATGTGAGAGGAGTGTTGAAGTCTCCAACGATTATTATAGAGATGTCTGTTTCTCCCTTCAGTTTTGCCAGAGTTTGTCTCATATATTTTGGGGCACCCTGGTTAGGTGCGTAGATATTTATGACTGTCATATCTTCCTGGAGGATCGTCCCTTTTATTAATATATAATGGCCTTCCGCATCTCTTATCACTTTTTTGCATTTGAAGTCTGTTTTGTCTGATATTAGTATAGCTACCCCTGCTCTTTTCTGTTTACTATTTGCATGGAGTCTTTTTTTCCAACCTTTTACTTTCAGCCGGCTTGTATCCTTGTGTCTGAGATGAGTTTCTTGTAAGCAGCATATGGATGGCTCATGTTTTTTTATCCATTCTGTCAGCCTGTATCTTTTGATTGGGGAATTTAATCCATTCACATTCAATGATATTACTGAAAATGCACTATTTATTTCCTCCATTTTATTCTTTGGTTTTCATATGTCATCTTATTTTTGTCTTTCTTTTTACTCTTTTGGTTATCCTTTCTGCTTTTCTTTCTTCTATACTCTCCTCCAAGCCTCTCTCTCCTGTCTTTTTCTTTCAGGTTCTAAGGCTTCCTTTAATATTTCCTGCAAAGGTGGATTCTTTTTTGCAAACTCTCTTAGTTTCTGTTTGTTAGTGAATACTTTATATTCACCTTCATATTTGAAGGTCAGTTTTGCTGGGTAAAGAATTCTCGGCTGGCAGTTTTCCTCTTTCAGTTTCCTAATTGTATGATACCACTGTCTTCTCGCCTCCATGGTTTCTGAAGAGAAATCTGCACTAAGTCTTACTGGACGTCCTTTGTACGTGATAGTTTGCTTCTCTCTTGCCGCTCTGAGCATTTTCTCTTTATCTTTTACATTTGACATTCTGAATAATATGTGTCTTGGCGTAGGTCTATTTGGATTTATTCTTATTGGGGTATGGTGTGCTTCTTGGACATGAAAGTTCATTTCTTTCGTGAGAGTTGGGAAATTTTCAGCTATTATTTCCTCAAATACTCTTTCTGCCCCTTTTCCTTTCTCTTCTCCTTCTGGAACTCCCATGACACGTATGTTGTTGCGTTTTGTGTTGTCATTCAACTCTCTGAGCCCCTGCTCAATGTTTTCCATTCTTTTCTCTCTCTGTTCTTTTCTCTCTTCAATTTTAGCTGCTCTGTCTTCAGTATCACTTATTCTTTCTTCTATCATTTCGAGTCTGCTGTTGTATGCTTCAAATGTATTTTTTACTTCACTTATTGTATCTTTCATTCCTATGAACTCCGTTACTTTTCTGTTCATGATTTCAAATTCTTCTTTACGTTCGCGCAATGACTTCTTGATGTCATTGATCTCTTTATATTCTCTTTCATCTCATTAATTTGATTTTGGAAATGTGTGCTCATCTCACTGATTAGTTCTCTCAAGTTCTGCATCTCTTCTGGGACTTTGCTGTATTCCTTTTCTTGGGCCATGTCTTCTATTTTCTTAGTATGGCCCGTAATTTTTTGTTGGTGCTTAGGCATCTGGTTAGTTTGTATTTTACTTAGATGCTCTATCTCTTTCTCTTTTATGGGGTTTTAGTGGCAGGCGGCTCTGAGTTACCACCGCTCTTTGATTTTTGACTCAACCTTGATTGTTAGGATTGTTCTGCTGGTTGCTCAAAACTGGGCACTGGACCCAGTAATTGGTTGTAGAGTCATTTCCTAGGGTCTTGGGCAGGGAGGCTATAGAGGCCAGGAAAAAACTCTCTTACTTATTAATTTTCTTATGTGTACTTCCTTGGTCTGCCAGGAGATGGCGCTTGTTGACTGCTCTCAATTCAATGCCTGGTCGGAGCGTATTTGTTGTGACACAGACCAGATCAATGTGATAGAGCTTCCTGTCTGGGGGCCTAGGAGCCCTGTGATTCAAACTTTCTGAGACAGTTCTCCAGACTTCTCTCGTAGCGCCCCACTTTTCCCAAATACGAAATATTTCCACTCCCTTCTGAATCCTCAACAATCAGTCCCTGTTAGCAGAGGATGAAATTGGGAGGTTTGTATATCTTTAGCCCCTTGCAGGCTCTAAGGCAAACAATGGCGCAGCCCCACCCAGCCTGGAAGGACTTTCGGGACAGGGCAGACCAAACCCGGGAGTCCAAAGCAGGGTCTGCCCCATGCTCTCTCTCTCCTCTCCCGTGGTGTCCTCAACAATTAGTCCAGGCTAGAAGAGAGGGAGGTTGCGAGGATCAGATTTCTCCAGTACTTTCCGGGCTCCCAGGGCAAACCGCCGTGTGGAAGGGTCCTTTCCAGGCTCCCAGGGCAAACTGCCGTGTGGAAGGGTCCGTGGGGCTCTGCAGCCCGAATTTCAGGTCCGAACCTGAGTCAGCCTAAGGCTGTGTCCCTCTCTCTCCCCTTTCCGGGAGTGGCAGATCCCTGAAGCCCCCTTTGTCTGTGGTTACAGACCCAGGGGCCCGAGAATTCTGAAGAGTGTGGGGGAGGGTGCAGGCAGCAGCAGAAGCTGCTACTTGCAACTCACAGTTCTGTAGTCGCGATTTCCCTCTTCTGTCCCTCTCTCTTCTGGGTGGTGTGCAGCCTTCACCTGGTCACCTAAACTCTAGAAGATCTTTTTCGGGGCTGTTTCAGCTTGTCCTCTAGGTATTTTTCTGGAGAAGAGATTCCCGAGTCTTACTAGTCCGCCATCTTCCCGGAAGTCCTCCCTTGCCTTTTATATTCAATTCCCCACCCACCAAGGGGTGGGGCTCAATGCCCTAATCCTAACCTAATCATGCCCAGATTAACAGATCAGTTTACAAGCATGATTCAATTATATTTTTGGAATTCATAATTACATCAAACTGCCACAATACCCTTGTTAGAATATAAGATTTGTATTTTCTTCAGTGAAAATCTGTGTAGATTGAGAGGTAAGATGGAAAGCAAGAAAATTCTGGAAGCAAACAGATGTTGTTCCTTTTAGGCAAGAGTACCTCGAGATATGAAATGGGTCTATTTAACTTCTCAGGTACATTTTTTATTTTTTAGATCAGTTTTTTTTTTTTTTTTTTTTTGGGGGGGGGGTGTATGTTTGTTTTTGTTTTGAGTTTACTAGGTTGAAAGCTTCCATACTGAGGCCGTGAAAGTGTCAAGGCATCATAAGAGATGGTGTCTCACTGAAGGTAGGCTGCTGGTGATCCTGGACTCGTGCCATGTGACAGGACACGTGGAAGCATCTGCTTGTCTGGGTTTCTGCCTTCTCCTCTGGGCTTACTTTGTCCCCGAGCTCAGCTGTGGGTGGTCAGGCACATGGCTTATCTCTCCCTTCTCCTCCAAGCTTCCTCTCTTTGAGCCTCTCAGGGGCCTCATTCTGAACCTCTGTGCTTCTCTGCTTCCAGTCTTTGGCCTCTGGGACCTCTTTCTCAGCATCTCCGAGTTTCTCTATCTCTGCTACCTTTTTCTGTATGTCTCTGCATATCTAGATCAATTTTTGTATGTGGAGATCCCTAGAAAATTTTGATATTTAAAAGGATCTATTATTCCTAAGGCAATTGCATTCCTATTTTAAGTGATAAGGAAAACTACTAAAATTTCTGTAATCCTTGAAAATCCTAATCCATTTAATAATTTAGGCCCAAGCCCTAATGCATTAAGTAGGCTACTCATTCCTGAAAATACTACAAACTATGATGTCATTTGAGTTACAAAGAGATTTGAACATCTTCATTTCTATGGTTTGTACTTTCATAAACATTAGTGTTTAAAGGATTAAATCTTTAGGAAACCATACTAAGTTAAATTAAAATTAAAAAAAAAAAAAGCTAAGTAAAAATAAAATATTAAAAACTAAAATATTGTTTATATAAATTTCTCTGTTTAAAGAGTGTATCCAAAGTTTTAAAAAAATATGCAAGACAAAAGTCTAACTGCCAATTGACTCATTGCAATATATCCTGTTCCACTCTACTGTTCTTGCTCTAGTCACCCCGAATAACCAGTTTTAAGAATTTATGTATCCTATCAGTGTCTCCATATATTAAAACAACTCTGAATGTGTATTTTTCCCTTTTTTGTTATAGTAAAGGTAAGTTGTTGTACACATTGCAAAGCACTTTGTTTTGATAAGCCCTGCAGTTCCATTTATATCAGTACCTGCACCCTTTTTATAAAGGTGCCTGTGATGAAGAGTTTATGTAACAAACTCTTTCTAAATAGACACTTGGCCTGTTTTCAATCTAAGTTTAATAGTAATAACAAGGGAAGCAGATGTGGCTCAAGTGACTGAGCTTCCACCTACCATATGGGAGGTCCTGGGTTTGGTTCCCGGTGCCTCCTGGAGAAGACGAGCAAGACAGCAGCTGGCATGCTGGGCAGGCGTGGTGAGTGGACGTAACAAGATGATGCTATAAGGAGACAAAGAGGAAAGATAATGAGACACACAACAAAGCAGGGAGCTGTGGTGGCTCAAGTGATTGAGCGCCTCTCTCCTACATGGGAGGTCCCAGGTTTGGTTTCTGGTGCCTCCTAAAGAGAATATGAGCAGACACAGCACATTGCAAATGGACACAGAGAACAGACAGCGTGCCTAAAACCATGGGGGGGGGGGGACTAAATAAATGAAATCTTTTTTAAAAATGCATTCATTAAAAAAAAAAAAAAGCAATACTTAAAAAAAACAAACAACAACAGTAATAACAATATAAACATCCTTGGGGTCACCATCAAGATTTATAAATGGACCTTGGGTGGTTCTTAGAGTCTCCCTGAGCTTATCTCTGTCTTTACCCCACAGATGGACCTTGACCTGATTTTTTGGTTCTACTTCATTCCTTTCCCATCTGTTTTTCACTAAGAAATAGTCTGTTTAGTTTTACCTCTGTTGAACTTTCAATAAATGAATATTAAAGTTTATTTTTTGCTCTTGTGAAAAATACCATGACTGTCATTCTTGTTTTGGTCTCCAAGTACAAATGCACAATAAATTTTCTGCACACTGGAAAAACATTTGCTGTGCTGTACGTAGATTATGGCCAAGTTGAAATGTACAGAAAATGACAATGGAGTATATCGATTTTAGTAATATCACCATCCACACATAACTATTTGTTACCTATGATCATCACCTCATGGAATTGTCTACTTTATTAATTTTTGCCCTTATGATCAGTATGAAATATTTACTTAAGGGTTTTTTTTTGCTCATTACCAATTAAATTTGTCTTTTCTTCATATGCTATCTTTTATCTTTTGTGAAATATGTATTAGTTAATCCCCCATTTTAAAAATCATTTGTTCATTCATTTTTACTCTGCCCAATAATTCTTTGTTATCTGTATGCATTGCAAGTATTTTTCTTCCAGATAGTGGTTTATCTTTTCACTTGCTTAATTTTAATATATTTGGATTTGTCAATCTCTAATCTTATGTCATAAAAACACTTCCCGTTAACTTCTGAAATTGTTCGTTTTATCTTTCACATTTAAAGCTACGGTAAATTCATTATCATCAATTAAGCAAACAGGAATACAGTGCATCCTTCCCATTTAGGTACCAGTATATCCTGCCTCTTGTATTAAAGTCAAGGTCATTTATGCCACTGCTTTGCAGTGCTTACTGTTATTAATCAAATTTCTGCCTGCATAGGAGCCTGTTCGATTCTTCTCTTTTCCATTGGTCTATTTGTTTATCTCTCTTCCAATACAATACTTCTGGGATACTATAATTTTAAAATACTTGATGTGTGTTAGGCAAGCCCTAACCTTGTTGAACACATACATAAACATATATTTATATATATAAAGTGATAATGATAGTTACACTTATCCAAATATGTGTACTTATTTTTAAACAATTCAGGTATCAAATTTCCAAATTATGTGAAATAATTATTTTGCCCTTCTCCTTTCTCTTCCCTGCAAGCATTCACACTCACACAAACACACATGTACACATATGTCCCTTCTAGTTCCCTCACTATGTCAAATATTCCCATGGGACTTCCTTCCTTCCTTCCTTTCCTCCCTCCTTCCCTCCCTCCCTTTCTTTCTTTCTTGAAGCTGCAGGTTTACAGAAAGAGCATGCAGAAGATAAGAGTTCCTATATACCCATCCCCATTTTTAACATTTTGGATGAGTATGGTACCTTTGTTACAATCGATGAGAAAATAATATTGTAATTATACTATTAACTGTATTCCATAGTTTACATTGGGGTTCACTGTTTGTGTTCTATAGTCCTTTGGCTGTTTTGTTTTGTACTTACCAACATATATAACACCTAAAATTTCCCCTTTTAATCCATTCGGATATACAGTTCAGTGGGGTTAATTCCACTCGCAATGTTGTGTTTCCATCACCACCATCCATTACCAAAACTTGTTCACCCCAAACAGAAACTCTGCACCAATTAAGAATTAACTCCCGGGGGCGGATGTGGCTCAAGTGGTTGGGCGTCCATCTGCCATATGGAGGGACCTGGGTTCGATCCCCGGGACCTCCCGGTAAAATTTAAAAAAATAAAAATAAGAATTAACTCCCTACTCCCTACTGGATATTCCCTACAACCACCCCGACCCCTGGGAACCTGTATTCTAGTTTTTGACTCAGAATTTGCTTATTCTAATTATTTCATATCAGTGAGAGCATACAAAATCTTTTTTTTTTTTTAATTAATTTATTTATTTTTAAAGATTTTATTTATTTATTCATTTATCCCCTCCTTGCTGCTTGTGCTCGCTGGGTCAGCCAACCACGCCGTGAGGGCGGGCTTGCCTTCACCAGGAGGCCCCGGGAACCGAACCCGGAGCCTCCCATATGGTAAACGGGAGCCCTACTGATTGAGCCACAGCCGCTTCCCAAAATCTATCCTTTTGATTCTTATTTCACCCAACACGATGGCTTCAAGGTTCATCCATGTTGTTGCATGTTGCGTTTGGCAGACCTCTTGAGTTCTCAGGTTTGGTGAAGTAAAAGCTCCTAGGCCTTCAATATGTATTTATTCGTTAAAACTTTGACCCTCTTCATATAGTGATGAGTGATGTGTTGGTTAATAAGAAGATGAAAGAGTTTTCCTCACAAGTAACTTAGGGTCTCAAAATGGAATTATTTGTTTCATGTGTATACCATTTCTCCTTCTCAGAGGTACTCTGGACCCTGCTGTTAGAGAACAATAGGGCTTGAAGCTATCACAGAAAATTGTGGAGATAAGTTCCAGGACTTCTTGGTGCTGTTAAATTTATGAGGAAGTAAATGTGGACATACAGTAAGAGTTCTAACAGACAAATCCCAGAGTAAATTTTGGGAGTCCACAGAATCTTATCTGAACTTTCTATGAGTTGAGTATAGATCCCTAGTGCTGAGGGTCTCACCCATCCTCCTTATGTGGACTGTTTTAGGACACAGTGACCTTTGAGGATGTGGCTGTGGTCTTCACCCCGGAAGAGTGGGCTTTGCTGGATTCTTCTCAGAGGCATCTCTACAGAGATGTGATGCTGGAAACCTTCAGGAACCTGGCTTCAGTAGGTAAGGATGACATTATTCCTTCACTAATTCATTAGGAGATACAAGTATTTCTTGATCAGTACTGTTAAAAGATTTGAAATGTAGGAATGGAATACATTGGTAAATAAGATAGGCATGGTCACACCCTCACAGACCTAGCATCTAATAATTTTTCCATGATATTGAATAAAAATGAAAATCTTATATAGTAAATGAAGTTTGCTTTTTGTCTTGCTTATAATACTTGATGCTCTTTTCATATCAGCAATATGACTACAGACTTCATGGGTCATCTTGGGGCATTCAGAAGCTTTTTGACCCTTGCCATTGTTTGTTTTTATTAAATTGACTAATATTTTCTACCTCTAGTGTCAGTTATTGAAAACAATTTAACAACTAAATCCATTCTTACCATCTTTCTTTGCTTCAGGTTCCTTTTTCCTTTTTTTTTTTTTTTTAGTTTATCACCAGCATTCTAAAAACCAGACCTAGGGAGAAAAACTAGGTCTGGGGACACATGCATGGTTTCTAATGTAGCGAATGTTTAGCCTGCCCTGATTATCACAGAATCAGGTCAGCGAGAATATTCGCAATCCTTTTTCCTTTTAAGATGTATTTATTTGTTTTGTTTCAGATGATGAGACTCAATTGCAAGTCAATAGGTCAGTTTCTCAGGAGGATATTTTTGGGAAAAATATACCCAAAGAACAGAAAATAACAAGGTTTGCAAAAGATGATTCTGGGGACTGCGTTTTAGGAAAAAATTTGGAAGTTCATAGAATTGAAGATCAGCACAGACACCAGGGGGGAAATCTGAGGTGAGTAATGCTGATGAGAAAGCAGTATCCCAAGACAGATGCATAGTATGTCATGAAATTTTTTAAAAAATTAAAAAATCAAATAGACAAAACCCATAAGCAGAGCTTTAACTTTGTTCATTCTCAGAGAATTTTCACCAAAAATATTTTCTTAAATGTGACATAAAAGTTCAGTGTCTTGGGGTCGGATGTGGCTCAACTGGTTGAGCGTCCGTCTCCCATATGGAGAGACCCAGGTTCGATCCCCAGGACCTCCTGGTAAAAAAAAAAAAAAAAAAAGTTCGGTGTCTGGAACCAATTCAATTGGAAATATCAAGAAACTCCATACATAAGAAACACTGTTTTGGTAATGGCTGTGGTTGAGCCCTCTTCAGAGCATCACTTACTCCACTTTCAAACAATTCAGATAGGGCAGAACACCTTTGCTTTCATTGAAAATGGTAAATATATAATTCTAAATCTTAAATCATTAATAAACCATTAATAATTTTCTTATTTTTAACAGAAATCATATGGTAGAGAGACTCTGTGAAAGTAATGAAGGTATTCAGTATGAAGAAAACTTCAGCCAGATTCCAAATTTTAATCTTTATAAGAGTCCTACTGGAATACAACCATATGGATGTAGTGTTTGTGGAAAAATCTTCATGGATCATTTATCCCTTTTGGGACATATCAGATCTCACAGTGGACACAAGCCATATGAATATCAGGAATGTGGAAGCAAACCCTATGACTATAAAAAATATGGGGAAATCTTCACTTATCCCCAATTTTTTCAAAGATTTGAAAGAAATCACACGGAAGAGAAAACTTATGAATGTAAGGAATGTGGGAAATACTTCATTTGGCCATCAAAATTTCAAAGGCACATGATAAGACACACTGGAGAGAAACCCTATAAATGTAAACAGTGTGGTAAAGCCTTCAGTTGTCCCACTTCCATACCAAGACATGAAAGGACACACACTGGAGAGAAACCTTATGAATGTAAACAATGTGGGAAAGCCTTCAGTTATCCTCAGTCTTTTCGGTTACATGAAAGAACTCACACTGGAAAGAAACCCTATGAATGTAAGTATTGTGGAAAAGCCTTCAGTTGGCTTGAATCCTTTCAAGGACATGTGAGAATGCACACCGGAGAAAAACTCTATGAATGTAAACAATGTGGTAAAGTTCTTAGTTGTCCCACTTCCTTTCGAAGACATGAAAGCACTCACACTGCAGAGAAACTCTATAAATGTGAAAAATGTGGGAAAGCATTCTGTTATTCCAAATCATTTGAATGTCATGTGAAAACTCACACTGGAGAGAAACCCTATGAATGTAAACATTGTGGAAAAGCCTTCATTTGGCGGTCATCTTTACAAAAACATGTGAGAATGCACACTGGATAGAAACCCTGTAAATAAGAAAAATGTGGGACAGCTTTGAGTTAAAGTAAATCCTTTCAAAGTTATGTGAGCACTCACACTGGAAAGGAAACCCTATAGATGTAAGTTATGTGAGAAAGCCTGATGCAAATTAGTTCAAGTATATGGTCCAGAAAATGCACACTATGAGCAAAGTTATATATAAGAGATATAAATTTGATGTTGTCTCTGTAAGTATCTCATTGTTTAAGTGGACCTCTAGACTTTGAAGGTCCAGTTCTTTCTCAAACAGGTGAGTAGTAATTCTGAAAATTTCCACAAGAGTGCTTAAAGTTTAAGTAGGTAATCTTGTAATTTAATTAATAAAAGTTTTCTCTACCCATGTTGAAGTCTGTTGGATCCATGGGTGAAGTATATTTTTAATATGCAAGTAGGTTTAATGTTTATATAGTTTTTTTCAGAATTATTTAGTAGGGGGCCATTGAAAAATGACAACTTGCTAAAGAGATTTTCTTACACTTTGTGTGGCAGGTAATGAATGTCACTTATTCCTTCTTTGTTACTGAGAAAACTATTTTTTGGCCAGAAGATTTTTTTTCATTACTAAAAAATATTATCCAAAATTTTAAGTATGCAAAGTTCATCAAACAGTATGGTCTCATGTGAATTATTTTCACCTTTGCCATTTGCTCTTTGTCTTTGCATCTGGCTGGGATTCGGAAAATAGACTTAAGAAATGAGACATGTCATATGACACTAAAATGATGGCACTCTTAAATTGTGTTATGACAGTATATGAAATGTTGGAAACTACGTTTTTCAGAATGCATTCCCTTTATGATTCCATGTTAGAATATATCAATAATGTAACTTGCAGGAGATTTGGGAGGCAGAAGTGAAGAAGCCATTACTGAAGTTTTTGCAGCTACCATAAAGATTGACAGACAAATATATAGGTACTTTGCGGACACCAGCTTCCAGCTCATTTTCCTCATTCTTTGCCTTGCCAATCAAAAGTACTCTCAAAATAAAACCATTAAAAAAAAAATATATATATATATATATATAATACCAGCTGATTGGCTTCAGTTTTCTTAGAGGTGTAGGTTTCCACTAACATCTCCACAAGCTCTGCAGCAAAGATCTGCCGGCAGTTTGGTGTTTCTTGCAAGAACTTACTGGTCCACAAGGCCACTTTTTTGGACTGTCATGTTGGGGATGTTTCTGATGCTTGGACTCCCCTCTTTTCTAGACTGTATTTATATAAAGTGTAATCTGTATAATACACATCTTGTTCTGTTAATACTGCTAGTGGCTATGACAGCTGCAATGGTCAGCCAAAAAAAATGCACATAGGAGTTCATTCCTCTCCTTCATTGTAGAGTGACTGCTCTCACTCAGTCCTTCAATGTGAGAATAAGCATTTTCATGGGTACTTCCTGTTACAGCTGAATGAATACCATCAGTATTCAACTATGTTTGATTTTGAGTATTTAAAAAACTGCATTTTCTTGTCAAAGGCATTTGTTAGATGTTTCTTAGACATATCCTATTAACTGTGTTTTTAGTAAGTTGTATACTACCAAATATTATTTTCTTTATTTTTCATTTATTGGGAGATCATATTAAAATATCCCATTGCAATAATAGATGAACTTTGTAATTTTGCCAATTTTTATAACTTGTGAGTCACTATTACCAGGTACCTACAAGTTCAGGCCTTTTTCTTTTGGGCAAATTGTATTTTTTATACTCATATGGTTACAGCTTTGTCATGAAAAGAACTTCTTATTTATTCTCAGTAGCAGAACCTTTAATCATGATTTTCTCATTGCCCTCTTGCCATAGATCAGCAGGAACACACAAGTAGTCGTGGGGGTGGGTAGGTTATTGAATTGTAGCAATAAGGATCACTGTGGAGTGCCTCTGGGTACTAGCTCCACCAAAGACCTGCTTTTGTTCCAGGTAAAATGAGTCTCTACCCAGCTCCACTCTGTTTCCAACTGCAGAGCAGTGCATTGCCTGTGATTTCAATACCCTGATGAATCTAAGAAAAGTTGTTTTTTCAGTTTCTTCAGCATTCTTCTTTTTAGGATAGAAGTGACCACTTCTCAGGTCTTTACACATTAGAGTGGAAATTGGAACACTGTTTACTACATACTGGGCAGTTTTAAATATTATCCATAAAGTAATTCAATTAATATATATATATTCAAGGTAATCCTTAGCAAACTCTATAATGTGGATACTCTTCTTGTCGAATTTGAGAGGAACAGAGGACTATATTTTAGGTGAATTGCCACAGATCACAAATCTACCAAGGGATAAAGCCAGGATCAGGATTCAAACCAAGCCCTTCCTGTTCAGAGATCATGTTCTTTTCTTGATGTTACTTTTTTTGTGTTTGTTTGTTAAAGCATCCCTGTGTGCCAGGAATTCCCGGCTCAAAATTTTATTAGGCTGAAACCTCATCAAGGCACTCTAGGCTCTGCGTTTTGAGGCATCAATAAACAGATCCTTGCCATCCTGGTGCTTAGAGTTTTGCAGAAAAAGTTGGCAAACAAATAGGTAAAGATAGTTTATAGATGAAAACAAGGGCACTGGAGAAAAATAAACATGACAAGGGAACTAAGAATTGTTTAGAATGCAGTGTATATTTTCTCTGGAGGTCAGAGGCCTTGGTAAGTAGGGAGGTCATTGTTAATTCACTTTTCCTTCTACTATCTACTATGTCCTAAGTAAGCTTTGTTTCAGGAACTGCTATGACCTATAGGAGACACTGAAAATTCTAAAACCTTGAACAACATTGGAAGGCATGTATAATTATAAATATGGCATAAAACTTTACAAAAAGGATTCAAAAAGCCATACCATATATGATTCCATTCATATGACATTCTGCTAAAGGCAAAAACACAGATCTAAAGCAGCAGAGGCTGCCAGAAGTTAAGTGTGGGGTGAGGGTTTGACTTCAAATGGGCAGTACCAGTGTGATTTCTGTGGGAGTAATATATATATTTTTTGTATCATGATTTATGGTGTCCAATTCTATTTTGTGAGAATTCCTATAACTGTATACTAAGATTAGTGAATCTTCCTATTTGTAAATAAAAAAAAAAAAGTAAAAAACAAAAATCGCTGTTATGGACTAAGAGGGGGGAGGCGGCTGTGACTCAATCAGTGGGGCTCCCGTTTACCATATGGGAGGCCCGGGTTCAGTTCCCCGGGCCTCCTGGTGGGGGCGGCCCGCCCACACGGCGTGGTTGGCTGACCCAGCCAGCGCAAGCAGCAAGGGGGGGATGAATGAATAAATAAATAAAATCTTTAAAAAAGAAAAGAAAAAAGAAAAGGACTAAGAGGAAGCTAAAACTCAACTGAATGGTTTTTTTTTTTTTTTTTTTTTTTGGGTGACCTGTCAGGCCTTTCTTGGAATTGACTCTTAAAATAGGAAACACCCTCCAGGGTCTCACCTACCCTTTAGTCACATACCCTGAGAAAGTTGAAGGGCACTTGGAATGTGTCCTGGCATCCACTTCAAGTTATTGGGTTCAAAGATCTTAGAACGCTGTGGTTTCTCAAACAAAAACCCATTCCTCAGAAATCCAAAGGGAAACCTCGGGGAATCCTCTTTGCCCGGATCCATCTTAAGCCACTTGTAGCTCTACAATTCCCATTCCAGACCCAGTTTGGCGCTTTCTTGCTCCAAAATTGCATTAGGGATCCTCCTCTGGCTTCTTCCAGGGCTATTTCTCTGCGGCAATCCCAAGTGAGACAGTTGAGAAAGGGGCGGAGTGCGGTGAGGCATAGCAGCGCTCCTTCACGAACATCAGCTCAGCGTCCAATTGCTGGGAATCGGGTACCGATTCCGGCCTCTGACGTCACAGAGAATGTCCTGTCGCACGTGCCCTCACGAACAGGTCCCGCCCTGGCCCACATCTGCTTCTCTCCAACAATGAGGCTGCGGCTGCGGCTGCGGCTGCACCGTCCACGCCCCAGGCCAAATGACTGCCAGCAACCCCCGTATTTCTCCCAGCTCTAAGCAGGGTCTAAAGAGCTCTCCCCACTGCACTCTATCCCCATATCTTTTAGCAGCGAACCCCCTTCCGTCCCAGATTCCCAGTCCGTGAAGAAATAAAGTTTACGGTAAGGACCGCCTCAGACGGTATTCTGTCGCCGCTCAAGTTGCTCCCAGCATGCCCCGCAGACGCGCTCGCTAAAGACGCTGTGCGGCGTCGAGAGTCCGAGCTCGCGAGAGTGCGCAGGAGCAGGCGTGCCTGGCGGAGACTGCCTCTTGCGGCGGAAGCTGTACCCACGGTCTTCCGGAAGGCCTCGCCCTCACTTCCTGCCCCACCACTCGCTTCCGGTGGCTCCTTATCCCATCCAGGCAGGAGGCTAGAATTTACCAGGCCTCTGCCTTACCCGTATTGGGGATGCATTCAAGGAGGTGAAGATAGACTGCGAAAGCCGTTGGTGCGACCGAGCAAGGACTGCGAACAAATGAAGGGATCGGACCCCACGTTACGGCTGTTGAGCGAGCAGACGGGCACCTTTGTGGCTGTCGCTGAGCTCCCAGTCAAGTAAAAGTAAGAAACAAACCCCCTGAGATGACAGTGAGGGGCCCCATCCTGTCAGAAACCTAAGGGAGGGTGAAGGGCTGAAGCATTATATATCCAACCAGGCCACGCACTATTGACCCTAAGCTGTTTTGTTGTGCTGATAGCTCTGGCAGGTTGTTATGGATACACGAGGCTGTGTTTTCAGTGAGAGTGCCAAGTGTATTGTAGCAAGCCTGGTTATTGGAAGCTTTAGGATTCTGAGGAGGCCTATTTGTGGGTGTGATGGCTTGAGTTGTGTATCCCATTTTGGACATTTTCTTGGTCCACAATCTGGTGGGTGTGGACCTGTTGTAAATAAGATCTCTTCAAGATGTTTCTTCAGTTAAGGCATGGTCCAACTGAATCAGTTTGTGCTGTTTTGGATTACTGGAATCTTTTATAAGTAGGATGAAAGACAGAAACCAGGGGGAAGCAACCAGAAGTTGAAGTCAATGGAACCCAAAGAGAAAGAAAATGCCAAAGAGAAAGCATTGCCATGTGATGGAAAATCCAAGGAACCCAAAGATTGCTGGTCAACCAAAAGATACCGGCCTTGGGAGAAATCAAGCCTTCTTGCCTCTGAAACATCAATACATTCCTGTTGTTAAGCCCACCCATTTGTATTAGCCAATGGGAAACATTTGGTAAGGCACCTCCCCACTAAAAGCACATTATGCTCAGGAACCTCTGCAAAGGCCTCTACCTATGTCCCTTGGGTCCTGCCAATAAGCTGCTGTTGAACATTGCCTAGACTGTATTGAAATTTAAAACTATTCAATCAAAGCCAACATTAGGAGAGTGAAAAGGGAGCCCACAGAATGGACAAAGAAATTTGTAATATATATAGATACATATCTGACAAAGGGCTTGTATCAAAAATACATTAGGAGCCCCTGCAAATTAAGAAAAAAATATGCAATGCAGAAAAAAGAAAAATAAGGGAGTGCATGTAGCTCTAGTGGTTGAGCGCCTGCTTCCCATGTACAAGGTCTTGGGTTTGATCCCCAGTTCCTCCTAAAAACAAAGCAAACAAATGAAAAAACCAACACTGTCATTGGGGAGCGGATGTAGCTCAGTGGTTGAGTACCTGCTTCCCATGAACGAGGTCCTGGGTTTGATCCCCAGTACCTCCTGAAAAAAAAAAAAAGTAAAATGGATAAAAAATTTAATGAATCATTCACAAAGAAAGATATCCAAATGACTAATAAACATTTCAATATTCAATTAGTCATCAGGGAAATGGAAATTAAAAGCACAAAGAGATTACACTATATCCCTGCCAGAATTGGTATAGAGAAAAAAATAACCGGGAAATGCCAATTGTTGGTGAAGATGTGGAGTAACTGGAACTTTCATATACTGGTTATGGAGTATAAATTGAATGCAGCCACCCTAGAAAGTTGTTTGCAGTATTTGTTAATGCTGAACATGGCATGCCCTATGTTCTGTGTAGTTATCAAATAGAAATGCATATTTTTACCAAAAAAGGCATTGACTAGAATGGCCATTACAGTTCAACTTATAATAGCTCCAAACAGGAAACTACCCAAATACCCATCAAAAGTGGAATGGATAAATATAGAGTAATTACAGAATGAGAATGATTAAAAAGAGAAAATCTCACAGGGTTGAGTGAAAAAACATACACAAAAGTACATGTTGTATGATGGCAATTACATAAAGTGTGTATATGTGTGTAAAAAAAAACTCACCTATGCTATTATCTTTTGGGGGACAATGACTGGAAAGGAGTAAAAATGCAGCTTTGCAGCACTGGCAATTTTCTGTTTCTTAATCTGGTGCTGATTGTATGGGTGTGTTCCATTTGTAAAAATTCATCTTTTATTTATAAGTTCACTTTTCTTATCCATATCTTTCTATAAAAATTTATAAGAACTAAATGAAAATCATATAACTATATATAAGGGATCCTTAAAATTAAGAACTCAAAGGATCAGGTGGGGAAGGGGCAAGATGGTGGCAGAATAAGGAGCTCCAAGAGTCATTTTGTCCTACAGGGCAGTTAGTAATCACCCAGGGCTATCTAAAGCACTTGTTTAGGGGGCCCAGGAGACCAGAAGAGTATCCTGCAACATCCTTGAAAGAATGGAAGGAGACTGCCCATCTGCAGTGAGGATTCATGAATAGAGCACTACATGCCATGGAGGCCAGTGCCCATCCTCTGGCAGCACAAGCTGCCTCAGCAGTTGTTCTGTGGCTAGAGTTGGAAGTTCCATTTCCCAAAAACATGGGAGGAAGAGACAGTCAGGCATTGCCTTTAGCTAATGATTAGTAAATTCAGCTGGCTAAAGTATAATCCTAAGAACAGCTAAAGTTTGAACCTGTCCAAGTCAAAAAGAGGCTGGTAGCTGCCATTTTAAGTCCACCCCCGGCATGAGGGAGAGTGGGGCTTTTTGAAAATCACAGTGAAGGTAGGAACCAGCTTCTTTCCATCATATTGTATTGCAGCTCTAGCCTAAGCTCCAGCCCTTCCTCTGGCAGGGAGGAAGCCGGTGGGACCTGTGCCAGCCTCTCCAGGCAACTGCAGGTGCTTTCAGCCTGTACAGGCTGGTTGGTTGAGCACCTTTAATTCCATCTCCCACCCCCCTCATAGGATAGGAGGGGGCTGGTATTTCTTCAGCTTCTTTGGGCAACTACAGGCACTTTCAGCCTGCACAGAATGGATACTTGAACACCTGCAGCTCCATCCTCGCCCCCCAATAGGATAAGAGGGGAGCTGTGGTCCCTCAGCCTCTCTAGGCAACTGCAGGTGCTTTTGGCCCACATGGACTGGTTTATTGAGTGCCTGAGACTCCACCCCCACCACCCCCATAGGATAGGAGGGGAGCTGTATTTCCTTAGACTCTCCAGGCAATGGCAGGCACTTTCAGCCTGCATGGACTGGGCTGTTGGGCACCTGTGTCTCTACCTCCATCCCCCAAGAGGATAGGAGAGGCCTGTGTTTCCTTGGCTTCTCTGGGCAACTGCAGGTACTTTTGGCCCAAATGGACTGGTCTATTGGGCGCCTGTGGTTCCATCCCCACCCCTTATAGGGCAGAAGGGACAGTATTCCCTCAGCCTCTCATGAACACTGCATGTACTTTTGGCTCATACAGATTAGATTTTTGGGTACTTCAGAGGGTCCATCCCCACCCCAGGCAGGGGAGGAGGGGAGCCAGTGCTATGTGAGTAACTGCAGTCAGTTTTGACTAGCATGGCTTGGTTTGCTGCCCATACTTGCAGCTCCATCCCTGCCCCAAGCAGGGGAGGAAGGGTTGTGAAGCTTCATCAGTCTCCAGGCACCTACAGATGATCTTGGCCTACACAATTTGGATTACTACACACAGCTGCAGCTTCTTACCTACCCCTGGCAGAGGAGAAAGGTGGGAGAAGCTACATTGGTTCCTGAGGAAATGCAGGAAGCAGCAGCCTCCAGAGCTTATAGTACCAACTACATCCTACTACACAACCAGCAAGGGAGAAAGGGCAAGAAAGTCCTAAAATAAAGAGAGAAACTGTGTACAGAATAAATACATCTAGTAAGCCAGATGCCAAGACACCAATAAAAAAATTACAATCCATACCAAGAAACAGAAAGATATGACCCAAAGGAATAAGATAAGCCTCCAGATGACAGAAATGAGTTGAGACAACTAATCATAGATGTTCAAACAAATCTCTAATAAATTCAGTGAGATGGTTACAGAGATTAGGATATAAAGAAGACACTAGGTGAGCACAAAGAATTTAAAAGCATACATAGAAAAACAACAGATCTTATGGGAATGAAAGTTGCAATAAATGAAATATAAAATAAACTGGAGACATATACAGCAGATTTGAGGAGGCAGAAGAAAGGATCAGTGAGCTTGAAGATGGCCTCCAAAAGCAAACATATGAAAGAACAGATAAACAAAATAATGGAAAAATGGAACAGGGTCTCAGAACTAAATGATGGCAAGAGACATGCAAACGTAAGTGTCATGTTTATCCCAGGAGGAGAGAAGAAGGGAAAAGGGACAGAAGGAATATATGAATAAATATTGGCAGAAAATTTTCCAGCCCTATTGAAGGACATAGATATCTGTGTCTAAGAAGCACAACATAATCCCATCTGAATAAATCCAAAAGACCTACTCCAAGAAACTAATCTGAATGTCAAATGCCAAAGACAAAGAAAATTCTATAGAGCAGCAAGAGAAAAGTGATGAATCACATACAAGGGATACCCAATAAGATTAAGTGCTGATTTCTCATCAGAAACCAGGGACACAAGAAGGCAGTATGATATATTTAAGATACTGCAAGAGAAAAACTGCCATCTAAGAATTTTATATCCAGAAGATTGTCTTTCAATAATGAGGGCAAGTTTTGAATATTTACAGATAAACAGGAACTGAGAGAGTTTGTGTATTAGTCAGCCAAAGGGGTGCTGATGCAAAGTACCAGAAATCTGTTGACTTTTATATAGGGTATTTATTTGGGGTAAAAGCTTACAGTTACAAGGCCCTAAAGAGTCCGACTCAAGGTACCATAATGGGCATTTTCTCACCAAAGTCTTTTGCCACATGTTGAAGCAAGATGGTTGCTGATCTCTGCAAGAATTCAGCCTTCCTCTGTTGAAGTACGATGGCGGACCTGGTTTCACCTTCCTTCTTCCTCTTCTTCCAATCTCAGCCATAGGCTGAAGGGCTCATTTCTTTCCAGGTCTTCTCAGCTGCTCAGGGCTCTGGTCTGTTCAGCTGCAAACTATCAGGTGATTGGCTCAGCTCTTCGTGGGCCTTTAGTTGTTTGAGCCTTCTCCTTTCTATCACATGGCAGGACCGAAATGACCAAGTTCTCTCCTCTTCTATGTCAATGGAGCTCTCTTTCATCCTATACCTTCTTCTGTGTGTCTTCTTGTATGCTTTCAATTTCTGTTTATATAGCCCAACAAGGGGGTGAGGACTTATACTGAGTTATACCCTACTGATGTGGTCGAATCAAAGCCCTAATCTTAACATAATTTAATCAAAGCCATCTCAGCTGAATCTAATACAATGAGAGGGGCCCATGCCCAGCGGAACAGACCAGTTTAAAAAACATAATCTCTTGGGCGGCGGCTGTGGCTCAGTCAGTGGGGCTCCCGTTTGCCATGTGGGAGGCCCCGGGTTTGGTTCCCGGGGCCTCCTGGTGGGGGCAGGCCCGCCCGCACAGCGTGGTTGGCTGACCCAGCGAGCGCAGGCAGCGGGGGGGGGGGTGTGGATGAATAAATAAATAAAATCTTTAAAAATAATAATAATAATAATCTCTTTTTTTGGAATTCATAATCTCAGACTGCCACAGTTTGTAACCAAAAGACACTGGCTTTGCAGGAAATACAAAAGGTAATGCTACAGCCTGAAAAGAAAAAAACAGGAGAGAGAGGCTGGAAGAGAGTTTAGAAATAAAGATCATATCAGTAAAAGTTACTAAAAGTGTAAAAAGGAGTGGTGAAAATAATATATGATAGATAAAACCAAAGGTCAAAATGGGTGAACAAAGAACTGCCTTTACAATAATAGCATTGAATGCTAATGATTAAATGTCTCAATCAAAAGACACAGACTAGTAGAATGGATAAGAAAATATGAGCCATCTGTATGCTGTCTACAAGAGACTCACCTTAGACCCAAGGATGCTAATAGATAGAAAATGAATGGCTGGAAAAAGATATTCTGTGCATGCAGTAACCAAAAAAAAAAAAAGAAAAAGAAAAAGAAAGAAAAGCTGGAGTAGCTATACTTACATTGGATGAAATAGACTTTAAAAGCAAAACTGTTATTAGAGACAAGGAAGGACACTGAATATTAATAAAAGGGGCAATTCACCAGGAGGAAATAACAATCATAAATGTATATACACCTAACCAGGATGCCCCAAATTACATGAGGGAAACAGTGGCAAAACTGAAGAGAGAAATAGATGTCTCTACTAATAGTTGGAGACTTCAATACACCATTCTCAGCATTGGATAGAACATCTAGGCAGAGGATCAATAAAGAAGCAGAGAGCTTGAATAATATGATAAATGAACTAAACCTAATAGACATATTCAGAACATTGCACCCCAAAACAGCAGGATATACATTCTTCTCAAGTGCTCATGGATCTTTCTCCAGGATAGACCATATGTTGGATCACAAAGCAGATCTCAATAAATTCAACAAGATCAGAATTATACAAAGCACTTTCTCCAATCATAGTGGAATAAAGTTGGAAATCAACAACAGGCAGAGAAGGGGAAATTTTATAAATACATGGAGATTGAACAACACATTCTTAAATAATCAGTAGGTCAAAGAAGAAATTGTGAGATAAATCAATAAATATCTCAAAATGATTAAAAATGAGAACACAACATATCAGAACCTATGGGATGCAGTGAAGGCAGTGCTGAGAGGGAAATTTATAGCGCTCAATACTTACATTAAAAAAGAAGAAAGAGCTAAAATCAGTGACCTAACTACACAGCTGGAGTAACTAGAAAAAGAACAGGAAACTATTGCCAAAGCAAATAGAAGGAATGAAATAACAAAGATCAGAGCATAAATAAATGAATAAATGAATTGAGCATAAATAAATGAATAAATGAAATTGAGAACAAAAAATAATAAAATTAACAAAACCAAAAGTTGGTTCTTTGAGAACATTAACAAAACTGACAAACCGTTATCTAGACTGACAAAAAAAGAGAGAAGATGCAAATAAATAAAATAAAAAATGAACATGGGGACATTACTACTGACTCCACAGAAATAAAAGTGATCATAAGAGGATATTGTGAACAACTGTACTCCAAGAAACTAGACAATGTAGATGAAATGGAAAAAATCCTAGGAATGTGCAAACAACGTACACTGACCCTAGAAGAAATAGAATACCTCAACAAACCAATGACAAGTAAAAAGATTGAAACAGTCATCAAACAACTCCCAAATTGAAAATCCCAGGACCAGATGTTTTCACAGATGAGTTCTACCAAGCATTCAAAGAAGATTTAATACCAATTTTACTCAAATTCTTCCAAAAAATTGAACAAGAAGGAACACTACCAAACTCATTCTATGAAGCCAATATCACCCTAATACCAAAGCCAGATAAAGATATTACCAAAAAAATTACAAACTCATTTCTCTAAAGAATATGGGTTAAAAAAATTCTCAATAAAATACATGCTAATTGAATCCAACAAAACATTAAGAGAATAATTTGTCATGATCAAGTGGGTTTTACACAAGGCAAGCAAGAATAGTTCAACACAAGAAAATCAGTGTAATACACCACATTAATAAATCAAAGAAGAAAAACCACATCATCCCATCGATTGATGCAGAAAAAGCATTTGACAAAGTACTGTACCCTTTCTTGATAAAAATACTAGAAAATATAGGAATTGAAGGAAACTTTCTCAACATGATAAAGGCCATATATGAAACAGCCACAGCTAACATTGTACTCAATGGTGAAAGACTGAAAGCTTTCCTGTTGAGATAAGGGACATGACAAGGAAGCTCACTTTCACCACTGTTGTTCAGTATAGTGTTAGAGGTTCTAGCTAGAGCAATCAGGCAAGAAAAAGAAATAAAAGACATCCAAATTGGAAAGGAAGGAGTAAAACATTCACTATTCGCTGATGATATGATCCTATACCTAGAAAGTCCCCAGAAATTCACAACAATGCTGCTAAAGCTAATAAACAATTTCAGCAGAGTGGCAGGATGCAAGATTAATACACAAAAATCAGAGTTGTGACTTCCGGGAAGATGGTGGACTAGTAAGACACAGGAATCTCTTCTCCAGAAAAAATAGCTAGAGGACAGGCTGAAACAGCCCCAAGAAAGATCTTCTAGGGTTTAGGACAGCAGGTGAAGGCTACACACCACCCAGAGGAGAGAGGAACAGAAGAGGGAAATCGCAATGACAGAACCGTGAGTTGGAACCAGCAGCAGCTGCTGTTGCTGGCACCCTCCCCCACACTATTTAGAATTCTCGGGCTTCTGGGCCTGCCACCACAGACAAAGGGGGCTCCAGGGATCTATCACTCCCAGAAAGGGGAGAGAGAGGGACACTGCCTTAGGCTGACTCAGGTTCTGACCTGCAAATTTGGGCTGTGGAGCCCCATGGACCCTTCCACACAGCGGTTTGCCCTGGGAGCCTAGGAAGGACTGGAAAAATCCGACCCTCGCAACCTCCCTCTCTTCTAGCCTGGACTAATTGTTGCTGAGGACTCCACAGGAGAGGGGAGAGAGAGCCTGGGACTGACCCTACTTTTGACTCACAGGTTTGATCGGCCCTGTCCCGAGAGCCCTTCCAGGCCGGGTGGGGCTGCGCCATTGTTTGCCTTGGAGCCTGCAAGGGGTTAAACATATACAAACCTCCCAATCTCCTCCTCTACTAACAGGGACTGATTGTTGAGGATTCAGAAGGGAGTGGAAATATTTCCCAACTGGGAAAAGGGAGGGGCCTACCAGAGAAGAGTGGAGAACTGTCTCAGAAAGTTTGAATTACAAGGCTCATAGCCCCGACAGGAAGCTCTATCACATTGATCTGGTCTGTGTCACAACAAATAC
>JAKSZT010054235.1:625482-655797 GCA_026826555.1 Tolypeutes matacus | reverse complement strand
TTTTTTGTCTATCTGCTCTACTATCTGTTTGATTTCAGCTGTATTGTCTTCCACATCATTAATTCTTGCTTCTGCCGGTTCAAATCTGCTGTTATGTGAATCCAGCATCCTTTTGATTTCTTGGATTGTGCCATTGATCAACATCATATCTGTTATCTTTTTGTGTATGTTTCCAATTTCTTCAGTATGTTCTCCCAGTGTCTTCTTTATATCCTTAATGTATTCCTTCAATTCATTAAGTTGTTTCATGATATTCACTTGGGAATCTTTGATTAGTTGTTTGATGTTCTGCATATATTCCTTGTTTTTAGTTCGTTCATTGGAGTGGTCCATGTCTTCGTGTTTCTCAGTGTGGTTTGTAATTTTTTGTTGCCCTCTAGTCATCATTTTATCTTACTGGGTTAATTCAGTTGATTAGCTTCTCTCTCTCCTCTCGAGTTTTATTTAGTTGGTTGCTCTGTGTGTGTGTTAAGTTTTCTCTTTGAGACTTTTTCTTCTTATTTTGTTTCCTTGCTTCATTCTATGTTACCTTGAAGGCAAAATATTAGTTCCAGAGGAAATGAAAGATGTGAGAAAGGAGGAAGGATAAGAGTAATATTGATAAAAGTTAGACAAGGGGCCAAATAAGACTTATGAAATGAATATTTAACTTGTGTAGACAGTGTACTGTAACATGAAAAAAAGTGGGTACCAACAATGGGCTGGAGAACCAAATAGTGGAATATACATATAATGATTTAGAAGGCTAGAATGATGAGGAGGGAAAGAAAGAGTAAAGAAAAGAGTAAAAGCAAAAAGCTAATATCAATTAAATAAGAAGAAAACAAAATAGATAGAATAGTAATTTGCACCCTTACATTGAGGGCTAAAGAAAAAGCGTAGTGTCTAAGAACCACAACAGAAAGCAGAAGGCATAGTGATGAAGGAAGGAGAAGAGATAGCTTGGGATACAATATCAATATAGACAGAGAATGAGAAATCACTGAAGAAGAAGAATAGCAAAGAAGAGTTAAGCTAACAGCACCTAATTTTTTAAAAATTGAAGGAAAACAGAAAGGAGGGAGGGAAGAGGAAAGAAAAGCAGAGACAACTAATAAACAGAGAAAAACCAAACAACCACACCATCAAGCATACAAAGGATGAAATGTTCCTTCTAGGCTCCTTGCAGATTCTCTCAGCCTGCTTGTAGTTTTCAATTTCCCTTCCGGATTCTATATGCAGGTTTTGAGGCAGATTTTTGGTATTAAACTAAATTAAGAACAGGAATTCATTTTTTAAAGTGACTGTCTCCTATTTTTTTTGGTGATATAAGGGACCAAAAATACGTTCTCTGCTAGATCAACTCCTACACCCAGGGGACCCTTAATAGGTTCATTGAAAATAATCCAGCCCTTCCCACTTCCTGCACTCCCCAGGGGAGTGAAGCTATGATGCTTGTCAGGGCAGAGTGATAAAATTGGCTGACTCCGCTCCTCTGGGGCCCGGCTTCCATGTCAAAGTGCTGCTGGGTAAATCAGGTTTCCTCAGCAGATTCATCTCTCCCCTCAGCCTGGTGCTGTTTCATTCCAGCTTACCTGATACCCAAAGCTCTGAGGCGGCCCAGGCAGCCAAATCCACAGAAGTTAAACTCCTCAACTTTTGTGAGAGCCCTCCCTCCCTCAGAGTATGCTTCCTCAAATCAGGAGCATGAGTTGCAGTTGCAGGATTCATGGTTGAAAGCAGCCATTGTCCCTGTGGGTGGGGCTCAGCCATCTGTGTTAACCACCACGGGCAGTCTCAAAACTCAAGAATCTCCACCGATCACTCCATGCCATCGATCTGCCTCCTGCAAGGTGACCCAAGCTTCTCACTCTGTGTGCCGACAGTACAGACCCTTGGGCAGGACTCCACCCACAATTGGCCATCCACAGAGAGCTCTTCATGAGTATCTTCCTAAACTTATCCTCTCTTGCCTCTCTCCTGTAGCATTTTCTTTTAAGGCATCCCAACCATTTATATTTTTTCAGTTTCTTCACCTGATTCTGATGTGGATTCAAGATTAAGAGTCACTGAACTTCACTTGCCTGCTTTCTATTGAACTCCAATTTTCTTTATTATTTCAAATCAGAAATGATCCTTTCATAATTAGACAATATACCTCTAATCTCAAGTATTTTAAGAAGTTTGAAAATGTATTTATATTTTTACATTGTACTCCAATATTTTTCTCAAATGTGATAAGCTATGGAATGAATGAAACTAGAGAATGCATGTATTAACAAACAGAAATGTGTACCGGAAATAATATTCCTCCGAAGGAGGAATAGGGATTGAGGCTAGAGAAGGAATTTTACTGTTTGCCATAACAGACATAAATTATTTTTATACTATTTGCACGGATAATTTGGTTATAATTTAAAAGAAATTATGAAAATAGTACACAATGAAATCATACAAAGTGGTTGAATTGATGATAGTGATATGTATCGGCAACATTACTGGATTGGGGCACTTCCCCTTACCCTATGCTAATACAGTCACCCATAAAGGAATACAGCTCTCTCCCATGGGCACCCTCCCAATCTGCCTGGATAGGTGGAGGCCACCCTCAGTAAGAGTGAGCACGGAGCATAAGGAGCATGGACGTGACAGTGTGAAGGCCACACTGCTCTCTACACATGTCTTGTTAGAGGGCTGTTAACACCACAGGAGAAGGCAGACTTCCTGCTCCTTATTCCCCAGTGAGGACCAGATAGAGTGACTCACATCTCTAACTGAGGCTGTGAGTGTTGAGCAGGGCTTTCTCCCTTTCTTCCTTTGCAGATCCAGAACCTATGATGATGGCTTTCATTGGGGCTCTGAGAGTTTGGTTCCAAAAATGGACATTCCTTCTCTGGATTGAGTCACTCTAGGAGGTATTAACTGTGGAGTAAGCCACAGGAAGTCCAGCTTCTCCTGTGGTGCTAACAGCTCTCTAAACAGATATGTGAAGAGGGCAGTGCTGCCTTCACATGGTCGCATCAATGATCCTCATGGTCCATGCCCACTCTTTCTGAGTGAGGCCTCCACCCGTACAGGCAGCTGGGGAGGGGTCCAAGGTTGGTGAGCACTTTTCCTTTATGTGTGGCTGTATTTGCAAAGGGTGAGGGGAAGTGTCCTCCCAGAAATGTTGCAGATACAAATCAATATCTTTAAATGAACCACTATGTATGATTTCATTGTGTACTATTTTCATAATTTCTTTCAAATTATAACCAAATAATCTGTGCAAACAGTATAAAAATAATTTATGTCTGTCATGGCAAACAGCAAACTTCCTTCTCTAGCCTTAACACCCATTCTTCTTCCCTCAGAATTATGTGCATTGGCAGATTCTTTTGGGTACAAATTTCTGTTTGTAAATACATGCATTCTCTAGTTTCATCCATCCCACACCCTGTCACATATAAGAAAATTATTGGAGTACAACTTTACAATGTAAATTTTCTAACTTCTTAAAATACTTGAGATTAGAAGTATATCATCCGATTATGAGACGATCATTTCTGATTTAATATAATAAGGAAAATTGGAGTTAAGTGTAAAGCAGGCCACTGTAGTTCAGTGGCTGTTAACCTTGAATCTACACCAGAATCAGCTGAAGAAACTGAAATAATATAAAGGGATGGGGTGCCTTTGAATAAAATGGTACAATAATGGGCTGCGTTGTTTTTAAAATGATTTTTTAAATGCTTACACAGAATGTAATGGACTGAAGAACGTGTGAAAACATCCAGGACAATCTCAAATAAGTGGAAAGCCCATCTTTACATAAACTAAGAGAAATCTTGAGTTCTGATGCATATATTAGCGGTAACAATTGAACACAGAGGAGTGTGGAAGAAGATGTGGGAGGAGCAGATCTCAGAACTACCTGCAAGTCACTTTTCCAGAGGAGAAAAACATCCCGGATTGCACAGTCACAGCCACTTCCTTAAAAGATTGGCAACAAGTTTCACAGACTGGATGTGGACATTCTTTGTACATTCACATTCATTACATTCACAGGATTTCTCTCCAGTATGAATGTTGTAATGTTTAATAGATACTGCCTCTGGCTGAAGCTATTCCACATTCCTTACATATATAGGGTTTCCCTCCACTATGAATTTTCTCATGGTCAGTGAGATTTGATTTGCTAAGGAAGGCTTTCCTAGAGTCCTTTCAGATATATTGTTTCTCCCAGTTTGTCTTCTCTCATGTATTAGTCAGCAAAAGGGATGCTAGTGTAAAATACCAAAAATGGGTTAGTCTTTACAAAGGGTATTTATTTTGGTTGAAGTCCACAGATACCAGGCCATAAAGCACTAAGTTTCTTCTCACCAAAGTTCATTGCCATGTTTTGGAGCAAGACAGGTGCTGACATTTGTCAGGGTTCAGGTTTCTTGTGTTCCTCCCTTCCTGTGGCTGCATTTCTCTCTGGGCTTAGCTCTTCTGATACCTCAAAAAGGTCAGCTGTAGACTGTCAGGAAAATGGCTCACTTCCCCCCTTCGGGAGCCTTTTCTAAAACAAGAAACCTGCTTGTCAAAAAAAAATCTGCTTCAACTGTCCTTTGCCATGTGTTTTATATTTGATTCCCAAACCCAATAAGGGGTGGGGCTCAACGCCCAGCTGATTTGGTCCAGTCAATTCCCCAATGACACCCAGATTAACAGAAGAGTTTACAAGAATGATCAAATTATATTTTTGGAATTCATAATTATATCAAATTCCTCAACAGTTACATCTGGTGTGTAATGAAGCTTGATTTCTGAATGAAAGCTTTCCCACATCCACCACATTCATAGGGTTTCTCTCCAGTATGTGTTCTCAGGTGGTTAATGAGGTTTTCCATCTGGTTGAGGGCTTTTCCACATTCATTGCATATATAGGGTGTTTTTCCAGAATGAATGCTCTGATGTTTAATGAACTATTGCTTTTGGCTGAGGGCTTTTCTGCATTCCTTACATTCATTTTTTTTTTCTGTCCACTATGATTTTTTTCTTGTTCTGTGAGATATGATTTGTACCTAAAGGCATTTTTTTTCACATGCCTTACATACATACAGTTTCTTTACAGTAAGAAATCTCTTGTATCTGAGATTTCACATTAGAATTAAAACTTTCCCACATGTATAACATTTCTATCATTTTTCCCTGTATGACTTTTAAAATGAGGAGTAAAAAAAGACTGCAAAGAGCAGACTACATTCAGGACACTCATAAGGTTTCTGTCTAGTGTGAACTTTCTCACATTCCATGAGTTTTTGTTTCAGATGGAAGCATTCAGATGTTCATTACAATAGTAATTTTCATATGAATATTTCGTGATCAATGAGATTTAATGCCTGGCAGAAGGATTTCCAATATTCCTTATATACACAGGGTTTTACTCCTGCATTGTTATTTGATTGGATTATAGCATTCCCAAATTCATGAAATCCCAAATGGTTTCTCTGAAGGTTTAATTCTCAGATATCTCATGAGGTTGAATTTCCAAGAAAACTTCACACTCATTACACTTAAACGGGAGGACTGCCACGTGGGGAAAACTGACAAAACTCATTGTTTTCATTATTTTTTCCTTACATAGATTCCCTCATGCTTAGTTAACCATGATGCAAATTCCTTCAAATGGAAGTTACATTCATAGAAGTGTTATTTTGAGGAAACAATGATTGCAGTCAGAAAAAAAGTTTTCCCAACTTTCTTACATCATCTGCGTTCATCTTATGTCTAGACTCTTGAGGAAGTGGATATAGCTTCACTCACAGGCCTTTTATTATGTGCTATGATAATGTCCTATGCTTTTCATGGTTTGTGGAGTGCAGAAAAAGCAATGCATAAGGGGAAATTTATATCATTGAATGCATTCATTAGAAAAGACGAAAGATCCAATATCAGTCATCTAAGCATCCAATTTTGGAAGCGCAACAATATCTCCTTTTTATTTGTTCTATCATTCATGTTTCTTTTTTTTTTAATTTATTTATTTATTTATTTTTTTTTATGTGTAAAAATCAAAATTCTCACAATACATACAAACATTTGTAAAATGATATATAAATATATATGCTTATATGTGTATTTGCTTACAAAAATGTTATTTATATATATATATATATACATATATTTTAAGAGGTGCTTAGATTACCTAAAATATAATCATGTTTCTTATTGCTTCAAACAAGCATCACATCCAGATTGGTGAAGTCATAACTAGGAAATGGGGAAGTGATACACAACTTGATTTGTGATGGGGACAAAACAAAACCCTAATAATCAACCCTGGAACCTTCAGTCTTCTGAAGGATAAGAAAGATGCAGCTTCCAAAGATGCACGAGTAAGGTGGCCCCAGAACAAATGCCTAAATGGCAACCCAGGAAATCCTAAATACTCTATTTTGGACTGACTATTTTTGTTCAATTTTTTACTTCTATTTATTTGGATGAGATGCACTATTTAATATTCTTTATGTTTCCTGGGGAAATTATAACACTTTTGCTTGCCTTTCCTAATCTCCATTTATTATTTGTTATTGACTTGCCAAATAATGCATTTTAAAACATTTTATATCCTGTATTAGTCAGCCAAAGGGGTGCTGATGCAAAATGCCAGAAATCTGTTGGTCTTTATAAAGTGTCTATATTTGGGGTAGAAGCTTATAGTTACCAGGCCATAAAGCATAAGTATCTTCCTTCCCCAAAGTCTATTACTCCATCTTGGAGTAAGACAGCTGCCGACATTTGCCAGGATTCAGAATTCTTGGGTTCCTCTCTTCACAGGGCTGCATTTCTCTCTGGGCTCAGCTCTTCTGTTTTCTCCAGAATGTAAGGTGTAGATTATGAGGCTCTCTAAACTTTGCCTCTCATCACAAGACCAGCTCTGAACTGTCAGGTAATGGCTTGTCTCTTTTCCCTGGGGCATTCTGTCCTTGCTCTTCAGAACTCCAACATGAAAAACTACTCTAGCTCTGTCCTTTGCCATGTCTTTTTTTTTTTAAAGATTTAATTATTTATTCATCCATCCCCCCCTTGCTGCCTGTGCTCACTGGGTCAGCCAACCACACCGTGCAGGCGGGCTCGCCTTCACCAGGAGGCCCCGGGAACCGAACCCGGGGCCTCCCATATGGTAAATGGGAGCCCTACTGATTGAGCCACAGCCGTTTCCCTTTTGCCATGTCTTTTTATGTTTGATACACCAGCCACCAAGGGGTTCCTGCCACCCCACCCCCAGGCAAAATCTGTGTGCTCTGGCTTCAGCAATGGGAATAATAGCACACCTCTATGAGTTACACACCTGATTTTGGAGCTAAGATTTGGTGGAAAAAGCACAGTATATTGAATTCATCTTGGGCCCATTCTAGGGGCCAGTGCAATGGTCGTCTGTGTACCATTTTGCTCAATGATGTCCACACCCAAAATACAGCCACTGCATCATAAGTTCCCATTTCTTCCAGACTTAGGAGACCCCTCCTGATCCCTGTGCCCTGGGTTAATGCCCTCGTTTCTATCTTGTGTGGACTCCGGAATGAATATTCTTACTAACACATTGCTGTGTGTAAGGCTTTTGTATGAAGGACGTTTTGGTAAGATTCAGATAAGGGACCTTTTGATTAGGTCACTTTTTGTTAGATTGCTTAATTTAGTTAAGCCCTCTTATTAGATTTCAGGCACCAGTAGGGACACCAATCATTGTGTTGAAGTCCTACATACATGGAACTCACAGAGAAAGTGTGCTGCCATATTTAGCCTGCCATATGGGAGAGGGTCCCAAGATCTCCTGGAGCTGTGGAGAGACACAGAAAGCCTGAGAGGCTGAGGGAGATGCCAGAGGCCGGAGTCATGGAGTAGCTTGAAGCTTAAGATATCCAGGGAAGAGGAGAAGGGAGATATGTGAGCAATTGTGTCTGATGGCCCACTGCTGACCTCAGGGATAAAGTGAGTTTGGAGAAGAAGGCAGAGAGAGAGACAGGCAGGCCCAACATTTGTCTTGGCTGGAGTCCAGGAACAGCAGACCTATGTTAAGACAGCATTTTTGATGATGCCTTGATTTGGATATTTTCACAGCCTCAGCTTTAACCCTAATAAATTCCAATAAAAACCAACTTATTTCTGGTATTTTGCTATGACATCACTTGGCAAATTCAAACAGCTGGGGACACAGATTTGGAGAGGTGCCCTGTTCCCAAATGGCAGTGTGATGCTGCTGCTCAGTGAATTCACCTGTACAGTGTGGGTATCTAGTGTGGGTAGACTAGGTGGGAATGATTATTGGAAAGTTGGAAGGGAAATTGCTCTTGGCCAGCAATGCCTGCAAGACAGGGTGGCAGGCAGGGGAGACACAGGGTTTGAGGACTAGTCTAAAGCAAGAGATGGACCAATATGATGTACCTGCCTAGGGCAGGGGTTGGCCAGTTGGACAGGGGCAGATAAAAGAATGGGTCCTGGGTTCGGTGTCAGCAGAGGAGTAGGGCACAGATCGGAGACTTCCTGCTCCTGCTGCTTTTGCCTTTCCCTCCTTCCCTTGGCCTCCATCATTGACCCTCTGTAGAGGCTGCTCTTCCTCTACCCTCCTGAGTCTCAGGCACAGACTCAGGTCTCCTGCTTCCAGTTCTACATTCATCTTCTCAAATCTTGAGACAGCTAAACAAAGTGCAATGCCAAGATGAAACCTGTTGGTGTCAGGAAGGAAATGTCTAAATTCACATTACAGCATTCGGTAGAGCAATAACATCACCAGAATGAGCAACATTAGGCCAATGACCCTAATGAATAGTACAGGAATCTCAGAAAGTCCTGGGGCCTAGGGCTGACAAGAATAGAAATGATGTTGTGAGATAGTGCCATGTTTGCAGAAAACCTCAGAGGGTGCAGATGCCAGATATTTCTCAGACTAATTAAATATAAAATTTTCAGCACATTTTGAAGAAAGTTGAAAATGATGCTGACCTCTTCAATTCTAGAAGAAAACGGAGGTGTTGGATGGGAAGAAGCTGATGAACACCTGAAGAAGCTGGAATTTAACACGTGTTCACTGCAGTTCTCCAAGCCAGAGAAGGATTGTTTGTTTGGGAAGAAAACTCTTAAAGCCCCAATGAAAACCATCTTCACAGGTTGTGGATGCACAAATGAGGACCGGGATAAAGCCTTGCTCAACAATCACAGTCTCAGTTAGTGATGTAAGTCAGTCTAGCAGTGGGGAGGAAGCAGCAGGAAGTCCGTCTTCCACTTTGGTGTTAACAGCCCTCTAACAGGACACATGTTGAGAGCAGTGTTGCCTTCACAAGGTTGCATCCATGCACCTCATGCTGCTTGCTCCGTCTTGCTGAGGGAGGCCTCCCTGGTCTAGGCAGCTGTCGAGGGGCTGAGGGTATGAGCACTTTTCCTTTATGAGTGAATGTATTTGGAAAGGATGAGGAGAAGCCCCCCAGTAATGTTGCAGATACAAATCAATACCTTCAAATGAACCACTTTGTATTATTTCATTGTGTACTATTTTCAAAAGTTCTTTTAAATTAACACCAAATTATCCATGCAAATAGTATAAAAATAATTTATATGTGTTAGGGAGAAGAGCTAAATTACTTCTCTACCCCAATCCCCATTCTTCTTTCCTCAGAATTATCTGAATTGGCAGATTATTTTGTACAACTTAAGAATATAAATGAGTTTTCTAACTTCTTAAAATACTTGAGATTTGGAGTATGTCATCTAATTATGAAAGGATCATTTCTGATTTAAAATAACAATGAAAATTGGAGTTGAGTAAAAAGGAGGCCACTGTAGTTCAGTGGATTTAAAATTAAATCCTCATCAGAATGAGGTGAAGAAACTGGAAAAATATCAATGGTTGTTGTGCTTTGTTAAAAAATGTTACAATTATTGTAGCATTATTATTTTTTAAAATGTACTTTCTTATATGCTTTCCAAGAATGTAATGGATTGAAGAACCAGTGAAAACAACCAGGATAATTTGAATTAAGTGGAAAGACCATGTTTACATAAAATGAGAAACCTCAAGTTCTGATCCATAATTTATTTTTAACAAATTGAAAACAGATGAGTGTGGAAGAATATGTGGGAGTAGCGGATCTCAGAACAAACTGCAAGTGCACTTTTCCAGAGGAGAAAGACATCCTGAATTGCAGTCATAGCCACTTCCTTAAAAGATTGGCAACAAGTTGCACAGACTAGAGGTGGAGATTCTTTGGAGATTCACATTCATTACATGCACAGGGTTTCTCTCCAGTATGAATGTTGTAATGTTAAATGAGATACTACATCAGGCTGAAGGCTATTCCACATTCCTTAAATATATAGAGTTTTTCTCCAGTTTGTTTTCTCTGGTGTGTAACGAGGCTTGATTTCTGAATGAAAACTTTCCCACATCCATCACATTCATAGGTTTTATCTCCAGTATGTATTCTAAGATGGCTAATGAGGTTTTCCTTCTGGTTGAAGGCTTTTCCACATTCATTGCATATATAGGATTTTTCTCCAGAATGAATACTCTGATGGTTAATGAACAATTGCTTTTGGCTGAAGGCTTTTCTGCATTCTTTACATTCATTTTGTTTCTGTCCACTATGAGTTTTTTTCACGTTCTGTGAGATATGATTTGTACCTAAAGGCTATTTCACATGCCTTACATGCATAGTGTTTCTTTGCACTAGGAAACCTCTTGGACCTGAGATATGACATTTGAGTTAAAGCCTCACACATACATTTCATTTTCCTTCAGTAAGAATTTTCTGATGAATAAAGAAGTTTTCTCTAATGTTGAAAAGTTTTCCACATGTATAACAATTCTATGCTTGTTCCCCTGTATGGCTTTTAAAGTGAGGAATAAAAAACGACTGTAAAGAGCAGACTACATTCAGCACACTCATATGGTTTCTCTCGACTTTGAGTTTTCTCATATTCCATGAGGTTTTACTTCAGATGGAAACATACCCGTGTTTATTACAATACTAACTAATGTATGAATATTTCATGCTCAGTGAAATTTAATGCCTGGATGAAGCATTTCCAATATTCCTTACATTCACAGGGTATTACTCCTGCATGTTTCTTTGATGTGACTCTAGCTTTCCCAATTTCATGAAATCCCAAATGGTTTCTCTGAAGGATTCATTCTTTGGTATCTCATGTGGTTGAATTTCTAAGAAAACTTCACACTCATTACACTTAAAGGGGAGGAGCACCATGTGGGTGAAACTGGCAAAACGCATTGTCTTCATTCTTCTACCTTACATAGATTCCCTCATTCTTAGGTAACCATGATGCAAATTCTTCAAAGTTAAGATACATTCATATAAGTTTTATTTTGAGGAACATATATTCCAAACTTTGTACATTCTCTGCCTTTATCTTAAGTCTGTACTCTTGTGGAAGTGGATATAGCTTCATTCACAAGCCTTTTGTTACAAACACTTTTCTATTTGTAAATACATGCATTCTCTAGTTTCATCCATCCCACACCCTATCACATATGAGAAAAATTTTGGAGTACAACTTAAGAATATGAATAAATTTTCTATCTTCTTAAAATACTTGAGATTAGAAGTATATCAACTAATTATGAAAGGATCATTTCTGATTTAAAATACTAAGAAAAATTGGAATGAAGTAGAAAGCAGGCAGTTGTAATTCAACATGGAGGTAGACGATGCCTGCAATGATCCAAAGAAAATTAGGTACCATTCCACATTCACTCCATGTGGATTGCAGGCAAGTTTATTTTGGCTGAAGCTGCTTTTTATACTACAAAGCTGATAATAAAAGTAAGCGTCCTTCACTAGTTCCTTTGCTTGGTATGTGAGAGCGCTGCATCTTTCTGTGTTCCCAGACAATCTTTCTTGGGAATTCAGACAATAACATCTTTGTGGTGTGCTCATTCCGCTCTGCCTCTTCCTACTAATGCTTGAAGTATAGAGTGTCCTGGGAGACATTTACTAATGTTTCTCTACCAGCAACTATGCTTTTAAAATGCTTAACCCTTTATGCTCTGCCTATCAGTACCTTTTCCAACAATTCCTCCTTTTTTGTTTTTGGTAAAGGGTGACTGTGCCTGTATTAGGTTGCCCTCCTCTGAAGGTCTTACCCATCACTGGCCACCAGCCAAGCTCCATGGACAGGGGTTTGAGAGTTAAGGGTTTTAAGCAGAATGAAGTTATTGGCATGACTGGCCTTTTCAGCCCTATTAATGCAGAACAGCAGAGTTTTGTGAATACCTCCTAATACAGTTAAGAGTAGCAGAGCACCAATGGTCATCACACTGAAATTAGCAAATACAGAGGTTGATTTCCACCAATGTAGGGGGTTTATTTTATTTAATTGATCTGTCATTGTTTGCCAAATGATGCTACCTGGTAGTGTAGTAAGTTGATACTGAGACATGCTCAAAATCTTCTTTTGCAAATCTGTAATTTCTATGGATAAATTTGTGTGATGGCCTATTAAGTGATTTTTAATTTTTTCTCATTCAGAATGGGAATCATTGCTTGGGAGAGGAGTGATACAAAAAGCACTTTCATTCCAATCACACTTCAAACCTTGTTTTAAATTTAGATTATATACCTGATCTTCCATTTGTGTAACAGCCATCTCTAAGTCAATAAGCCTATTGTTAATCTGCTCTCAATATATGCCTGACTATGCCATAACTCACTAGCATTATGATGCCAATTTCTCACATATTGTCATGTTTGGATATTCTCATGTAGGGCACTTCCTGCCACAGCAGCAGCTGTAATAATACCTATAAGCCCTAATACAGCAGCTAGAATTAATCCAATTAAAAGTTTGGTACTTTACAAATCATGATTTAGAAAGTGCCAAAGGATTTGGTTCTCAGGGGAAGACTGCCAGCAGTGATTCAGGCAAATCAGAAGCCATATTCCATGACGCTGATGTCCTTTTTGAACGCCAGTAGAGCTGTCCTGTAAAACAGACTTTGATACACGAGTGTAAAGGGTGAAATTACTGCAGAAAAAATATGTTTGATTAATGATCACTGTTCCCACTATAAAAACAATGGGAAATACATATATAAAAACAATTAAAGTACACATACTTTAAGAAATTATGTGGATTTTCTTTTTAAACTGGTAATATTAGCTTTATTGCCTTGTCATTAAAAAATTGGGCTAGTTCCCAAAAATAATTTCCACAAATAATTTTTACTTTTGTTAAGTTTAGTGTCCCATATTTGTGGGATAAATCTTCCCTGATGAGTCCAATTTAGTGATGTATTTATACTTATGATTTCCCAAGATTCTAAAAATAATGATCGCTTTCTTTAGTTATTTTTGTTAAATTATAATTTTTCAATTTTTGGTTGTGTTTACATTAGGTTTCGGTATCCCTAAAATGGTATGGTTCTTTACAATTCTATAGGAATTATTAAAGAGCACAACCTCAGATGAAACATGGTATGTATGCAATTTATCACTTTGTACTATGATTTGGTGGCTCTATACATGGATCAATGGATCCTATGCAGTTAGTTCTTTCAAGAAAAGGAAATTTTCAATAAATTTCCCTTCCTCATCAGGTTTTAGAGGAAGCAAGAATCAACAGGCCCAGGAAAATAAAAAGACTGATTAATATAAACAGGGTAGGATTTGTCCCCCCAAGTCAACAATTCTAAAAGAGGTGAATTAGTATTATAAGCCCAATATGTATAATTATGTGAAAGTGCAATTCTTGCTGCTGTGATTCTCAAGGTAAGCATAGCAAGGAATAACTCTTTTAGAGTGACATTCTGCCTTTTAGAAGTTACTTTCTTTTCTGCTTTCTGTGTCAGCTTCATTGGCTTGTGTATGTCTAGGTTTCAGACGTCTGGACAGGACCCAAAGCTGGTCTCCTTTATCTGTAATGATAAGAGGAAAACCTCATCCATATATCCTAACTTAATTTTGGCCTTATCCCATTGATTATTATTTTTATGCTTTCAGTAATCTAATTGTACAATATTTGTTTCTGTATTATTGCCTGATTTTTGCCAGAAATGCTCTGCTGTTGATGTATATGATTCTGACCTTTGGCTGAAAAATTTATTATAAATAATGCTTGATATATTTGTTCTCACACTACACCATTTCCACCTTTTTTAGTTTTTGCAGCATTTATACATATTTAACTGTTAATTTTTAATGATAAGTATACATACATTCACAGGCTTACTAAATCAGGGGATATACTGATATACTTGGCGCATTTTTTGTTATAGTCCTGGATAGATACAAGATAAATTTTAATATATGTTAATTTAATAAGCTTATATTGACAATTAGGGTGAGAAACAAATAACATACCTAAGATTAAGTCAATATTCAACAAAGTTACAGAATGACAGATAAATAGAGCAGTTTTACATCTATAATTACCGATATTTAGCTTTCAACTGAGAAGTGTTGAAGTAGCAACTGGTACTAGAGTTTTGGTTGACTGTGTTTAGGATTAATGATTTGATACTCATATAGAGGCCAACTTATGCGTATTTTGCTAATCCCGAGGAAGGGGCGAGACTCCTCAGAAAGGAAAACAACACTCCCTAGGCAGGAAATTTTAATGTTTTTGCATCAATCCCTGGGAAAGGGGCCAGCTCCCCGAGGGAGGAATGCCCCAACTGTTGAAATGCACTTTATTTTTTTTTAATTTGTCACAAAACGTCCTTGATGTGCTTACTATTTTAATTTTCAATAATTTTCCTAAAATGTGAAAAGTGCTAACTAGCAAGGCATTGGTTTGTTGATTAACAAAGATTTCTGCATGATGCTTTAATTTTAGGCTTGAACAATACTTTCTGAACCTTTTTATAAAAAAGATATTTAGTTTCAGGACTGTTCAAATTTAAAACAAAAGATTTATATACATACTTAATAAAAGAACTTTATGTGTAACAAACAAGTTATTAAATTATTTATATATGCAATGTATTGTATTGAAGTTTTGATTAGTATTTAAGTATAATATACATAATTCATAACTACAGTAGATTAAACAGCAGACATCCAATGAATAAACTTTTATTTCTTAAGCATTTAAGATTCTACTTAAGATTTAAGTAGCATGATTAGAATGATGTCAATTTTTTTTTTATTTTGTATAGTGTGAGACATAGGTAAAAACAAATTAGTATTTCCTTTTTGGGCTGTGGGGAAATACATTAACTTGTAATTTTAATCCTTGCATTAGTTTTGTTGTTAACATTATAATTAGAATTTGGGCTGTTGTTTATAGAGTTGAATATAAACTTGATTTATTGTTGGCTATTTTACAGGAAGGGGAATGTGGGCTGGCTTGACTTGTTTAGGAATATATTAAAGAAAGCTTAAGCAAGTTTTAAAATAAAGTGATAGTGATATAACTGGATATTAATTTTTTGCAAAAAACTAGCAATATGTGGGACCACTGCATGCTGCAGTGGTGTTATCTTATTTTACTAAAATTTACGGTTATGCACTACCCTGTCAGCCTTTAATGGCTGCTTTCTTCTTGTAGTTAACTAAAAATTATGATTAATAACATATTTTATTTACTATTTTATTGAAACATTATTATATTTTCAGGAATTTTATACACTTTTAAAATATTCATATAAACATTTTGTTCATACAACTTTAATTGTTATAAAAATAGAAAATTTCTTTTAATTTTACAACAGTTTTAAATACTTCATTTAACTGATATCACATGAACTTAAGTATTTTTATTATTTTACCTGTTTTTAAGGTAAAAGAACAAGTTGTTTGTGACAGTTTGAAATAAAAGCTATCTTTCAGGATTTGACATTGAGAAAGCAGGTTCAAACATTGTGTTCCTTTTAAAAATGATAAGACCTGTTTCTTCATGGAAATGATAAGGTTAAAGAACAAGAAGCTATATTGATAAAACAGATTTTCTTTATTGCATACAGATTTTTGAGGAGAAAAACTTTGTAAACTTTTAATAAAACAGACTACTGACTTGAGAATCTTTGAGAAAGAATAAAACATTAACATTATATTATTACATTGTTTGACATTAAAGCTTTTAAATTTTTATAGATAGACTGCTTAAATTTTACTTAGCTTTGACCACAAAAATTCCTTTTTCACAAGCCTTTTGCAATTGTGTATTTATTCAGGTTTTGTCCCACATTTTACTTTGTTTTAATCACTAGTTATTTTATCTTATGTTAAAATGACTTTCTTTTCTTTAATAATAAAAGCACATTCTATATACCTTCCATAATTAAGTTACCACAATGATTTTGGAAACTACTTCCAAGCAAATTTCTGACAACATATAATTACCATCAATGTTAAACAAACTTGTTAGAATAATGATTTAATTTGAGTATAACTATTTTTATTTTTTAAACTTATATCCATATTATTTATTAATATAAGTGCTCATTTAATTTTTGGCCATTTGAATAGATCTCTCATAATAATCTTCATTTTATCAATTTAATATTACTATCCAGAGGTATCAAAATATACACTGACACTGAACAAACAGACAAATACAAAAAGCATTATGACACACGAACAGAACCATAAAGCTTACTAATTTGAGCCATAATTTTCACTCCTTTGGTATGGCTGTCTTCAAGACCTCCATCATTTCACATCTTTGATTTTACTATTTTAAGGTTTTTTTTCTGGAATCTTTGTTATCTGTAATATATAAGCTTGTTCTTTGAAACACTTTTGTTCTTAATCAGCAACCAGCCAGGACGACTTAAACAGCCTAAATACAGTTAAGTGCTAATATAGCAGTTTAAACAAATATTTAACATGTATATTTTTGATTACTACTCTTTAGGAGTACACTTAGGCTCAAAGTTCAGATTACTGCGGTAGGCCTTATCATTCCTGTTCTTAATTTTGTGTATACTCAGTGAAGGCCTAATAAACTTAGTTTCAGCTAAGGAAGGATTGTCAGCTGTTCCACTTTTGGTAGCTGCCTCTAGTTCTGTTACATGCTGAAGTGGACTGCTCTGTTGCTGACTAGGTAAATTTGGGCCAGGCTGGAAAATGTGCTCATATTGTTTGTCTGGGGGCCTTGAGCAAGGCCCACTTGGAAGTTCCCGACTTATTAATGAGACTACCATTTTTCTGATATTTAGAATGGCATTCCTTGGCACAGTGTAACACTTTTTGGCATTTCAGACATACGACTTGGTATTGATTTATTATTGCCTTGAAATGGAGCTCTTACACTACTTTTGGTTTGGCAATCTTTTTCTCATATCACCTGGGTTTCCCACATTTAAAGCAACTTAAATTAGTAATCATAGGACTATGTCCCTTTAGAGCAGCTGCAAGAAGGTTCATGTTATACATATTAGGCCCACTGTTTTGGCATATTTTTATGTAATCCTGTTAAGTTCTTCCATTTGCCTTGATCAGACATAAAGCCTTTTTACAATCACTGTTAGCATTATCAAAAGCCAACATCAGAATAAGCATTTCTTAAGATCAGATTGAGTTACTGCCTTGTTGACTATATCTGCCAGCCTTGCTAAAAATTCAGCATAGGTTTCAGTATTTTCTTGAACAATTTTTGAAAATGATTGTACAGCCTGTCCAGGGGTGGAGATTCATCGCAAGGGAGCTAGGTAGCACAATTGCACTTGTACAGTGGCCTATCATCATGGGAATCCCAGTCCATTGACCTGTTCCTAATATTTGTTCAGCAGTAATTCGCTCTGGTGGATTTTGCTGTTGATTTTGTCATGCTACAATATTAGCTTCATCAGCCCAGCAAGTTTTAAATTGTAAAAATTCTGCTGAATTAAAAACAGCTTGAGCTAACAAATCCAAGTCCCAGAGAATTAATCTGTTTGCTTGTGCTTTTCCTTGCACCAATTCTTGAGTATAAGGAGAAGTTACACCATATTGAGTGCATGCTTGTTTTAACTCTATGATAGTGTTATAAGGAATAGGCACATGCCCATATTGTACACCTCCTTGGGGATTGTTAGAATCTACTGGAATTTGAGTTACTGTTACTGGAAAAGAAAAAAAAAATGCATAAACTATGAATTTCTTTCTCTACCTCCCTGTGCTATACTTTACATAATTGAAGAGGATGGTGCAAGCAAAAAACAGAAATGGTTGGAGCATCATCAAATGTAAAAAATGGATCAGTAGATACCTTCGGAGGTGCAGACACTGGTTCAAAAGACAATAAATAATCTTTTGGTGCTGACAGCTTAATGAGCACTGGAAAACTTTCATAAACCCCCTTTTTCTTTTTTTTCTTTTTCTTATACATGAGTTAATCTGTTTTTGCCTGCTCATTAACTTTCCATATATTTTTACATTAATGTCATCTTTAGCTTGTTCTGCTACAGTGTTAGCAATAGCAGTATCCATTTTAATATCTTCATTTTCATCTGACTGTAAGGTTCAAGAGCAACAGAAATAAGACTACACAGAGACCATACATAACAATGTTTCTGTAAAAGAGAAAAGAGTTTTAGTAACTCTAGGGTCGTCACATATACCCCTATATTCTTTAACAGGGTCTTCAATACTTTGGAATATTCCTCTCACCGAGTTGACTGATTACCCATTACCCTGACAATCAATATTATAGGACTCACCAACAGAATGCAAGGGCCATCCGACCCAGCAGTCCTTGCTTCCACAGCACTGATCCAGAGAAAAGCCTAGTGGTGCCCCATGTTGGTGGCCATCTGAGGTAGGAAGTGTAGAGAATGATCCAAAGAAAGCCTGGGATCAGTTGATGTCACTCCATGTGGAATGCAGGCGTTTATTTATGCTGAAGCTGCTTTTTGTACTACAAAGCTGATAACAAAATTAGGGCATACTTCATGAGTTCCTCAGCTTGGTATGTGAGAGCACTGCCTGTTTCTGTGTTCCCAGACAATCTTTCTTGTGAATTCAGACAATAACATCCTAGTGGTGTGTTCATTCCAATCTGCCTCCACCAACTGGTATCTGCAGTATGCAGTGTCCTTGGAGACATATATTAATGTTTCTCTATCAGCAAGCATGCTTTTTTTTTTTTAAAGATTTATTTATTTATTTATTCCCCCATTGTTTTTTTTTTATTATTATTTTTATTTTTATTATGGGTGCTTTTTAAATGCTTAACCCTTTATGCTATGGCTCTCAACATCTTTTCCAACATCCCAGGAAGAAATACAAAGGGCTAAAATTCACATGAATATATGCTCAATGTCACTTGCTATCAGGGAAATGCAAATCAAAACTATAAGGAGATAGCATCGTACACCCATCAGAATGAAAGGTATTAAAAAAACAGCAGACTCTAAGTGTCAGAGAGGATGTGGAGGAAGAGGAATCCTCATCCACTGCTGGTGGGATTGTGGAATGATCCAGCCACTGTGGAGGACAGTTTGGCGGTTCCTCAGAAAACTAACAATAGATCTTCTGTATGATCCAGCAATTCCACTGCTGGGTGAGTACACAAAATAATTGAAAACACACACACGAACAGATATATGCACTCCAATATTCATAGCAGCATTGTTCAACATTGCCAGTAGTTGGAATCAGCCCTGGTGCCCATCTACAGATGAATGGATAAGCAAAAGGCGGTATATACATACAATGGAATATTACTCAGCTGTAAGAAGAAATAAAGTGCTAACACACGCAATAACGTGGATGAATCTTGAAGACAATATTTTGAGTGAAGCAAGCCAGGCATTGAAAGATGTACAATATATGTCAGTGATTTGAACTGAGGAAAGTAAGCAGTCTCTGAGAACCATTGTCTGAAATATAGGTTAACAAGAGAGAAAAAGGAAAGAGTAGGCTGTGAGCCATCACCCATATGGACATAATCTATGGTAAATGGATAGAGTATAGTTGCATAATGAAGGAAAGGACAGATGGGTAGTGACATTACTGGGTTTGGTGGTACAGGATTCACAGGTGACCAGATTAGGAAGGCCCAGTTGGAACACCCATGGCATGGAACTATTAATCTTGTCATTCCATGAGTTAAGACAGGGGAGTGTCATATGCTCCAGGGGGATGGGGAGGAAGGAAGAGTTAAGATCAAATGGGGTATTTAGTGGTCATGGGAAAGGTTTTTCATTATCTTACAGTAATGGAGAGAGGACATGGTAAATAACATCAAAACTTGTTAAACTATACCTTCTAAATTGTAAACTATAGTGTAAACCACTGACAATGTTTAGTTGCTATAATTTACTATCTGTATAATTTACTATCTGTATGGGTAGTGACATTACTGGGTTTGGTGGTACAGATGAGTCTTATCTGTATAAGAGTTATAACAATGTTAACATATATTTTTTAAAAAGGTTTAGTATTGGGTGGGGAAGCAGGAGGGAGGTAGTTTATGTGGGAGTACCTAGTATTCCGTGTGTGACTTTGCTGTGACCTAAAACATTTTTGAAAATTAAATGAAAATTTGGGAGGCACTGGAGAATGAGAGGGTGGAGGTGTTACACTACACTAGACTTCTGATAATACAGTGATAAAAGGAAAAAAAATAATTTTTTAAAAAGGAACTTTTTTTGGTTTTTTTTTCCCCATTTTTTGAATGCCCCAATCTGCTAATTATATTTTATTTTTAGTTTAGAGTTTTTTTCTTCTGAGTTTCCTTGTACTTATCCTTTGCATTTAAGCTTATCACTATTATTACTTTGTCCTACTAATTTTATTTGGTTATTATATGGTCTTCATGCCCAAGGAAGGTTTAGATCACAGAAGGGTTACAATAGGGGCTGCAGAGGATCATTGGTGGGGGTTGTCTGGGATGGGGGTTTCATGGGAGTAAGTTCATCTGAATATACATGAAAGATGTATAAAATTGTTCAAATGGTCAAGGCATGGGGCATGTTCATGGTGAGTAGACAATCACTAAATAAATGAGGGAATCTGAATTCCCAGCCTGGAGAGTTCTGCCACATTCTCCAACGGAGCAGCAAGAGGCCCCTCAGTGCAGGAGCAGTGTCTGGCAAAAGAGGATGGCCCACTGTTGGGTTCTTCTTATTGATGACTAACCTCATGAGTCTTTGCTTTTTAATTGAAACTTAGCCTTGTTATGGGGTACCTAAAGGTTGCAACCTTAGAGGCTCTTTGTTACTCAAATATGGCCTCTGTCTAAGCCAAACTCAGCATATGAGTGGATTACCTTCCCCTCAACATGGGACATGACTCCCAGGGATGAGTCTCCTTGGCAACGAGGGGTAAATACCAAGTGCCAACTGGCAATATGTTCGGAAAAAGACCTTGAATAAATGGGGAAAGGGTAAAGATAAATGGGTTCATGTGGCTAAGAGACTTCAAAGAGAGTCAGAAGGTCATCCCAGAGGTAACTCTTATGCACACCTCAGTATGATGTCATAGAACACCAAAGTGGGTATCACCCCACACAGAGGGGCTCCTGAGGACTCTGGAGACACCCAGGTCCTACCTAAATGTAGGAGCCACAGAGATTGATGCCTTATTATGGGCTCTACTTTGGAATCTGTGCTCCTAAGAGTGACAGAGTTGGACTCAAATAAGCCCTCCCTGCACATGGTCCATCAGTCCCTGCTATTCAAACCTATATATGATGCTGGAGTTTTCAGATGTACTCCCAGAGACTGGGGCCTCGGGCCTACCTATGTGCCAGCTGTGCTTGGAATCTCAGTGGAGCTGCAACTCCTACCTCACAGCTCAAAGGACACCTCCAAGTCACCTGGCAAGGAGACGATGAGGTATAGCAGCCTTCCCAGGGAATGGAGAGGGCCTGAAGCTGCAGGCAGGAAACCCCATCCACTGTATCCATGGGATTTAAGCCCTCTCTCACTTGGAGTTGGAGTGGACATCACCATCCCAGTCGCCTCTGGATTGGGGGAAGAACTATGGACTAGAGTGTACTTGATGGTATTCTCTTGCTCACATATGGTGATTCTTGCAATGCAAGAAATTATAACAATGAGGTGGAGCCAGTGGCCACTTGACAGTTTTTGGGTAGGGAGGGGATGAGCAGTTGAAATACAGGGGCTTCTTTGGGAGTTGGAGGTTGTCCTGAGTACTGTTGTGCATAAGCTTTTTTAATGTAGGACATTTTGGTTAGATTCAGATAAGGGAACTTTTGATTATGGCACTTTTTGTTAGAATGCTTTAGTTGTGTTAAGGGCCTCTGATTAGTTTTCAGGCACCAGGATGGACCTCAATCACTGCGCTGAAGTCCTACATACATGGAACAGAGAAATAGTGCTGCCATGTATACCCTGCAATGTTGGAGAGGGCTCCAGGATCTCCTACAGCTGTGTAGAGACACAGAATCCCTGAAATTCTGAGGGAGAGGCCAGGGGCTGGAGTCATTGAGCAGCCTGAATCTAAAGACATAAAGGCCAGAGGAGAAGGGTTAGGTGTGAGCAATTGTGTCTGATGGCCCATTGCTGAGCACAGGGAGAAAGTGTGTTGGGAAGAGATGGCAAAGAGAGACAGGCAGGCACAATATGTTGCCTTGGCAGGATTCTAGCAGCCGCTGACCATTAGTAATTTTTGATGATGTCTTGATTTGGACATTTTCACCGCCTAAGAACTGTAACCTTTTACAATTCTTTTTAAGTGATTTGGTGTTAGCACACTTTATGAGTTTTTACTCATCTTTAAAAGTGTTTATTTCACTTCCTCCTGAAGGATTGAGATGAATTTAATATCAGACCCTCTAAGATCCCTACTGCTTTTGAGAGCAAATTTAGCGTTGAAATTCTGCATTTTGTCGTAGGGTATTCAGTTGTTTGGGGAAGAAATTAGGAGCTGTCATTTGCACACCCTGTTTCCTGCCCCCCAATCACCAGGCAAAATCTGTGTGCTCTAGCTCTGGGAAAAGGAATAATGACACACCTCTCTGAGATACACACGTGAAATTGGAGATAAAATTTGGTGGAGAAAGCACAGTATATTGAGTTCTTCTTGGGACCATTCTAGGGACCAGTGCAATGGTGGTCAGCACACCATTTTGCTTAATGATTAAATTCAGATAAGGGAACTTTTGATTAGGTCACTTTTTGTTAGATTGCTTTAGTTTAGTTAAGGTCCTCTGATTAGATTTCAGGAACCAGGATAGACCCCAGTAATTGTGCTGAAATCTTACATATATGGAACACACAGAGAAAAATTGCAACCATGTTTACCCTGTCATATGGGAGAGGGCTCCAGGATCTCCAACATCTTTGGAAAGACATAGAAACCCTGAGAGGCTGAGGGAGAGGCCCGAGGCTGGACTCATGGAGCAGATTGAAGCTGAAAACATCCAGGCCAGAGGAGAAGGGAGAGGTGTGAGTAGTTGTGCTTGCTGAGCTCTGGGAGAAAGTGTGTTTGGAGTAGAAGGCAGAGAGAGACAGGCAGGCCCAACATTTTGCCTTGACAGGAGTGCAGCAGAAGCTGACCCTTCTTAAGACAGCATTTTTGATGATGCCTTGATTTGGACATTTCTTCAGCCTCAGAACTGTAAGGTTTAAACCTAATAAATCCCAATAAAAGCCAACCCATTTCTGGTATTTTGCATCGGCATCACTGGGGAAACTCTAACAGATGAGGACACAGGGTTGGAGGGCTGCCCTGTTCCCAAACAGAAGAGTGATGCTGCTGCCCAGTGATTTCACCTGTAAACTCTGGGTATCTCCAGACTAAGTAGGAATGAGAATAGGTAAGAAGGATGGGGTAGTGCTCTTGACAAGGGAGACCTGCAAGACAGGGTGTCAGGCAGTGTTGTCACAGGGTTTGGAGACTAGTATAAAGTCACAGATGCCTCAGTATGACGTACCTGCCTCAGGCAGGGGTTGGCCAGTAGGGCAGGGGCAGATAAAATCATGTGACCATGGGTCTGGTGCAGCAGAGATATCAGGGCACAGAGAGGAGTCTCCCTGCTCCTGCTTGTTTTGCCCTTCCCTCTTTCCCTTGGCCTCCAGCCTGGACCCTCTGAGAAGGCTGCTCATACTTTGCCCCTCCTGGGTCTCAGGTTCAGACTCAGATCTCCTGGTCCAGTCCTACATTCACTTTCTCCAATCATGTGGCAGCTAAAAAATAGCAATGGCAAGATTAAACATTTTGGTGTCAGGAAAGAAATGTCAAAATTCACATTACAGCATTGGCTACAGCAATAACACCACCAGAATGATAAACATTAGGCCAGTGACCCTAATAAATAGTTTGGGAATCCCAGAAAGTCCTGGGACCTAGGGCTTACAAGAATGGAAGTGAGATTGTGAGAGAGTGCAATGTTTTCAGAAAACCTCAGAGGGTGCAGATGGCAGATATTTCTTGGAATAATTAAATATTAAATTTTCAACACATTTTTTGCACTGTTTGAAACTCACCCACCAAGGGGCAGGGCACAACTTCCTACTGACTGTGGACCAGTCATAGACTTTACCATAACTTAATCATGTGCAGATTAACAGAGAAGTTTACATGCATATTCCAATATCTATTTGTGGAATTCATAACGATAGCCAACTGCTACATATCCATTTACATAACTTATGGTACATATTATTTTGTGGTGTATTTTAACACTTTCTTGATGTCCTTGGCCACGGATATCCTTATTAATTTTTCCATTCAATTGTCCTTTAGATATATGGAATAAATTAACAGATATTGTCCTTCAATCCATCCTGAATCTTGAATCTTCTGAGATTTTCTTTTCACCTGAAGAATATTCTTTCACATTTCTTTTAAAGTGAGTTTTTGCTAGCAAACTTTATTAGTTTTTACTCATCAGTAAAAGTATTTATTTCATTTCTTCCTGAAGGATGAGATGAATTAAATCTCAGGCCCTCTACCACCTCCACTGCTTTTGAAAGCACACTTAGCGTTGAATTTCTCCATTCTGTTGTAAATGTAATCAGTTCTATGGAGAAGAAATTAGGGGCTTTCAGTTTTACAGCCTGATCCCTACCCACACCACCCTCCAGGCAAAATCTGTGCACTCTGGCACTGGGGATGGGAATAATGGCACACCTCTCTGAGTTACTCACCTGATTTCTGAGCTCAGAATTTGTGGTGAAAGCACAGTATATTGAATTCTTCTTGGGACCATTCTAGGGACCAGTGCATTTGTGGTCAGCTCCTCATTTTGCTCAATGATGGCCACATCCAAAGTACAAACACTGCTTCATGAGTTCCCATTTTGCTCAGACTTAGGATACCCCTCCTGATCCCTGTGCCCTGGGTTAATGCCCTCGTTTGTGTCTTGTATAAGCCCTGGAAAAGTATCATCTTACTAACCCATTGCTGTCTGTGTAAGTGTTTGTATGAAGGATATTTTGGTTAGATTCAGATAAGGGAACTTTCAATTAGGTCACCTTTTGTTAGATTGCTTTAGTTAGGTAAGGGCCTCGGATTAGATTTCAGACAGCAGGATGGACCACAATCATTGTGCTGAAGTTCTACATACAAGAAACACACAGAGAAAGAGTTCTGCCATGTTTACCCTGCCATGTGGGAGAGGGATCCAGGATCTCCTATGGCTGTGGAGAGATACAGAAACCCTGAAAGGCCAAGGGAGAGGCCAGGGGCTGGAGTCATTAAGCAGCCTGAAGCTAAAGACATAAAGGCCAGAGGAGAAGGATTAGGTGTGAGCAATTGTGCCTGATAGCCCAATGCTGAGCACAGGGAGAAAGTGAGTTTAGAGGAGAAGGCACAGTGAGACAGGCAGGCCCAATATTTTGCCTTGGCAGGATTCCAGCAGCTGATGACCATTAATAATTTTTGATTATGCCTTGATTTGGATATTTTCACAGCCTCAGAACTGTAAGCTTTAACCCTCATATATTCCAATAACACCAAAGCTATTTCTGGTATTTTGCATTAGCTGTGTTTGAAAAACTCAAATAGCTAGGGACACAGAGTTGGAGAAATATTCTCTTCCCAAATCGCAGTGTGATTCTGCCCAGTGAATTCACCTGCAAACTGTGGGTGTCTCCAGACTAGACAGAAATGAGTACTGGTAAGATGGAGGGGGTAGTGCACTTGGCCTGCAAGTACTGTAAGACAGGGTGACAGGTAGGGGAGTCAAATCGTTTTCAGAATAATATAAAGTCACAGATGACCCAGTTTGATGTACCTGCCTCAGGCAGTGGTTGGCCAGGTTGGCAGGAACAAATAAAAGCATGGGACCATGGGTCTGGTGCAACAGAGGCATCAGGGCACAGAGGGGAGGCTTCCTGCTCCTGCTCCTTTTGCTCTTCCCTGCTTCCCTTGGCCCCCATCTTGGACCATCTGAAGAAGTTGCTCTTACTGTACCCCTCTTGGATCTCAGACACAGACACACATCTCCAGCTTCCATTTCTACATTCACCTTCTCCAATCTTGGGGCAGCTAAATAAAAAGCAATGAGGGAGAATGTCCTGTTTGGGAACCAAACTCTCAGAGCCCAATGAAAACCATCATCATAGGTTTTTGATCCACAAAGGAGGACAGGGAGAAAGCCCTGCTCAGCACTCACAGTGTCAGCTAGTGATGTGAGTCACTCTAGCCGGTCTTCACTTTGGAGTAAGCAGCAGGAAGTCAGTCTTCTCCTGTGGTGCTAACAGCCCTCTAACTGGACACGTGGAGAGAGCAGTGGGGACTTCACACGGTCGTGTCTATGCTCCTCGTGCTCCATTCTCCCTCTTGCTGTGGGAGGCCACCACATTCCAGGCAGATGGGTGGGGGGCAAGAGAGTGACCACTTTTCCTTTATGGGCGAATGTATTTGCAAATTGTGAGGGTTAGTTCCCCCAAGTAATGTTGCAGATAGAAATCAATATCTTCAAATCAAACTCTTTGTATTATTTCATTTTGTACTATTTTCATAATTTCTTTTTAATTATAATGAAATTATCAGTGCAAAGAGTATAAAAATAATTTATGTCTGTTTTTGCAAAGAGCCAAATTCCTTCTCTATCCTCAGCACCCATTCCTCCCTCCTCAGAATTATATGCATTGGCAGATTTTTTGGGTAGATATTTCTGTTTGTAAATATATGCATTCTCTAGTTTCATTCATCCCACATCCTGTCACATATGAGAAAAATATTAGAGTACAGCTTAAAAATATGAATAAATTTTCTAATTTCTTAAAATAATTGATATTAGAAGTATATCATCTAATTATGAAAAGATCATTTTCAGATTTAAAATAATAACAAAAATTAGAATGATGTAGAAAGCAGGACACTGTAGTTCAATGGCTGTTAAACCTGAATCCACATCAGACTCAGGTGATGAAACTGGAAAAATATAAATGTTTTGGGTGTCTTATAAGAAAATGCTGCAATAATGGGCAGCATTCATTTTACAATGATATTTTTTAAATGTTTACACAGAATGTAAAGGATTGAAGAAACAATAAAAACAACCAAGAAAATCTGAAATAAATGAAAAGCCCATCTTTATATAAACTAAGAGAAATCTTGAATTCTGATGCATAAATTAGTGGTAAAAAATTTAACACTGATGAATGTGGAAGAAGATGTGGGAGGAACAGATCTCAGAACAAACTGCAAGTGCACTTTTCTAAGAGGAGAGAGACATCCTGAATTGCACAGTCACAGCCACTTCCTTAAAAGATTGGCAACCAGTTGCACAAACTGCAGGGGGAGATTCTTGGAGATTCACATTCATTACATTCACAGGGCTTCTCTCCAGTATGAATGTTGTAATGTTTAAGGATATACTGCCTCTGGCTGAAGGCTATTCCACATTCCCTACATACATAACACTTCCCTCCACTATGAATTTTCTCATGGCCATTGAGATTTGATTAGCTATTGATAGTATTCCTATATTCCTTACATATATAGGGTTTCTCTCCAGTTTGTCTTCTCTGGTGTGTAATGAGGCTTGATTTCTCAATGAATGCTTTTCCATGTCCATCACAATCATAGTGTTTCTCTGCAGTATGTATTCTCAGATGGTTAACGAGGTTTTCCTTCTGGTGGAAGGCTTTTCCACATTCATTTTATATATAGGGTTTTTCCCAGGATGAATACTCTGATGTTTAAGGAACAAGTTCTTTTGGTTGAAGGCTTTCTGCATTCTTTACATTCATTTTGGTTTTGTTCACTATGAATTTTTTCATGTTCTGTGAGATATGATTCTTACCAAAAGGCTTTTTCACATGCTTATCATGCATAGGGTTTCTTTGCAGTAGGAAATCTCTTGTATCTGAGATTTGACCTTTGAATTAAATCTTTCCCACATATATATGATTTCTAATCAGGAAGAATTTTCTGATAAATAAAGAGGTTTTCTGTCAGGTTGAAAATTTTCCCACATGCATTACATTTCTATGCTTGTTTCCCTGTATGGCTTTTAGAAAGAGGAGTAAAACATGACTGTAAAATGCAGACTACATTGAGGACACTCATATAGTTTCTCTCTAGTTTGAATTTTCTCATATTCCATGAAGTTTTGTTTCAGGTGTAGCATTCCTATGTTCATTACAATACTAACAAATATGTGAATATTTCATGCTCAATGAGATTTAATGCCTGGCTGAAGGATTTCCAGTATTCCTTAAATACACAGGGTTTTACTCCTGCATGATTCATTCATGTGATTCTGTCTTTCTCAAATTCATGGAAACCAAATGATTTCTCTGAAGGATTAAATCTCATGTATCACATGAGGTTGAATTTCAAAGAAAACTTCATACTCCTTACACTTAAAGGGAAAGACTAAGATGTGGGAAACCTGGCAAAACTCATTGTCTTCATTCATTTTTCCTTACATAGAATCTCTCATGTTTAGGTAAGCATGACACAAATTCCTTCAAAGTGAAGTTACATTCATAGAAGTGTTATTTTGAGGAAACAATGGTGTGGTCAGAGAACATAATTTTCCAACTTTCTTACATTCTCTGCCTTCATCTTAAGTCTGTACTGATGTGGAACATATTCAAGCCTCACTCACAAGCCTTTTGTTATGTGGTTCTTCCTGCTTCTTAAAGTCCTCTGCTTCTTCACAGTTTGTGGGGTGCAGTAAAAACAGTGCTTAGAGGGAAATTTATAGCATTGAATGCATTCATTAGAAAAGAGGACAATCCAATATCAATCATCTAAGCATCCAGTTTGGGAAGTGCAGCAATATCTACTTTTTTTTTTTTCTATCATTCATGGCTCTTCTTGCTTCATTCAGCTTGGCAACTTCATAACTAGGAAATGGGAAAGTGATACAGCACGTGATTTATCATGGGTACAAAACAATCCCTTATTAATCAACCCTGGAATCTTCAGGCTTCTGAAGGGTAGGAAAAGTGCACCTTCCAAAGATGCACAAGTGAGCTGTCTCCAGAACAAAGGAAACCCAGGAAATCCTGAACACTTCGTTTTTGACAGATTTTTTTTTCAATTTTTTTCTCTTCTATTTATTTGGATGAGATGCACTATTTGATATTCTTTAAAGATTACTGGGGAAATTATAACACTTTTGCTTACCTTTCCAAATCTACACTTATTATTTTTTATTGACTTGCCAAATAATATATTTAAAAATTTTATATCTTGTATTAGTCAGCAAAAGTGGAGCTGATGCAAAATACCATAAATCTGTTGGTCTTCATAAAAGATATTTATTTGGGGTAGAAGCTTACATATATCAGGCCATAAAGCATACGTTTCTTCCTTCACCAAAGTCTGTTACCCCATCTTGGAGCAATATAACTGCCAAAATTAGCCCAGGTTCAGCCTTCTTTGGTTCCTCTCTTCCCATGGCTGAGTTTCTTTCTGGGCTCAGCCCTTCTGTTTCCTCCACAAGGTCAGCTGTAGACTGTGATGCTCTCTATACTTTGCCTCTCTCCACAAGGCAAGCTGTGAACTGTCAGGTGAATGGCTTCAATCTATTCCCCTCGGCCCTCTGTCCTTGTTCATCAGAACTCCAACATCAGAAACTACACCTCTGTCCTTTGCCATGTCATTTTTTGTTTGAAACCCCACACACCAAGGGGCAGGGCACAACACCCTACTGACTGTGGCCCTTTCAACACCCTTATCATAACTTAATCATGCCCAGAATAACAGACCACTATACAAGCATAATCCAACATCTATTTTTGTAATTCATAATGATATCCATCTGCTACATATCCATTTACCCATCTTACACTATATATTATTTTACAGTGTATTTTAACACTTTATTGATATCCTAGGCCACGGATATAATTATTACTTTATCCATTCAATAGTCATTTAGAAATATGAATTTAAATAAGAAATATTGTTCCTCAATCCATCCTGAATCTTGAAACATATGGGATTATTTTCTTTCTGCCTGAAGAATATTCTTTTTTTTTTTTTTTTTTTTTTTTTT
>JAKSZT010054235.1:605324-619131 GCA_026826555.1 Tolypeutes matacus | reverse complement strand
CCCCAGTATTATGTACCTGACTCAGGCAGTTGGCCAGGTGTGCATGGTGAGATAAAAGCATGAGACCGGGGGTCAGGTGCACAGAGGAGTCAGGGCCCATAGATGAGACTACCAGCTCTTGTTCCTTTTGCCTTTCCCTCCTTCCCTTGGCCTCCAGCATTGACCCTCTGAGGAGGCTGCTCTTATTGTACCCCTCCTGGTTCTTAAGCACAGACTCTTGTCTCCTCCTTCCAGTTGTTCTTTCACCTTCTCCAATCTTGGAGCACCTAAAGAAAGAGCAATGCCAAGATGAAACCTGTTGGTGATGCGAAGGAAATGTCAAAATTCACATACATGATTGGATGCAGCAGTAACATCACTAGAATGAGCATCATTAGGACAGTGACCATAATGAATAGTACAGAAATCCCAGAAAGTTCTGGGACCTAGGGCTGAAAGGAATAGAAGTGAGGTTATTAGAGAGTGCAATGTTTGAAGATAACCTCAGAGGGTGCCGATGCCAGATATTTCTTAGACTAATTAAATATTAAATTTTCAACATATTTTTAACAGTGTTGAAATGATGCAGACTTATTCAAACCCAGAGAAGAATGGAGGGGTTGGATGGGAAGAAGCTGATGAACAACTGAAGAGGCTGGAATGAAACATGTCTTCACTGCAGTTCCCCCAATCCAGAGAGGGAATGTCATTTTTTGGAACCAAACCGTCAGAACCCCAATGAAAACCATCATCATAGGTTCTGGATCTACAAAGGAGGACAGGGAGAAATCCCTGCTCAGCACTCATAGCCTCAGTTTGTGATGTGAGTCAGTCTGGCCTGTCTTCACTGGGGAGTAAGCAGCATGAAATCTGTTCTCATGTTGTGCTAACAGCCCTCTAACCAGACTCATGTAGAGAGCAGTGTGGCCTTCACATGGTTGCATCCATGCTCCTCATGTTCTGTGCTAACTCTTGCTGAGGGTGGCCTACACCCAGCCAGGCTGTGTGGGAGGGTGCCCAGGGAGAGAGCAGTTTTCTTTTATAGGCAACTGTATTTTGTAAATTATAAAGGTAATGTTGCAGATACAAAATAATATCTTCAATTCAACCAATTTGTATAATTTCTTCGCGTACTATATTAATAATTTCTTATAAATTATAACCAAATTATCCATGTAATGAGTATAAAAATAATTTATGTCTGTTATGGCAAACAGTAAAATTCCTTCTCTAGTATCAACCTCCTTCCTCAGAATTACCTGCATTGGCAGATTTTTTGAATACATATTTCTGTTTGTAAATAAATGCATTCTCTAGTTTCATCCATCCCACACCCTATCAAATATGAGAAAAATATTGTACTACAACTTAAAAATATAAATAAATTTTCTCACTTCTTAAAATACTTGGGATTAGAAGTATATCATCTTATTATGAAAGGATCATTTCTGATTTAAAATAATAAGTCAAATTGGAGTTAAGTAGAAACAGGTGACTGTAGTTCAGTGGCTGTTTAACTTGAATCCACATCAGAATCAGGTTAAGAAACTGAAAAAATATAAACCATTGGGGTGCCTTAAAAGAAAATGCTATGAGAGAGGCAAGTTGACATCAGTTTAGGAGGATAGTCATCGACTAGCTCTCTGGGGATGGCTGAATGTGAGCGGGGTCCTGCCCAAGGTTCTGTGATGTGGGCACATGGATTGAGAAGCTTGGGCTAGTTAGCAGCAGGCAGATCAATGGCGTTGAGTTATGGTTGGAGATTCTAGAGTTTGGAGCCTACCTGTGGAGGTAAACACAGATGGATAAGCCCCATCCACAGGGACAATGGCTGGTTTGAACCATGAATCCTGCAAACGTGACTCACACTCCCGGTTTGAAGCAGCATACTCTGAGGGAGGGAGGGCTCTGACAGAAGGTGTAGAGTGTTTTAACTTCTGTGGATTTGGCTGCCTGGTCCCCCTCATAGCTTTGGGGGTCAGATAAGCTGGCTTGAAACAGTGCCAGGCTAAGGGTAGAAGGGAAACTGGTGAGGAAACATGATATACCCAGCAGCCCGCTGACACTGAGGCCTGGACCAGAGGGGGCAGGGTCAACAAATATTATCGCTCTGCCCTGACACACATCATAACTTCAATCATCTGGGGAGGCAAGGAAGTGGGAAGGGCTTGATTAGTTTTCATGAGCCCATTTAGGGTCCCCTCGGTAAAGGGAATGATGTAGCAGAAAAAATGTTTTGGGTCGCTTATAGCACCAAAAAAAAAAAAAAAGAAGAAGAAGACAGTCACTTTAAAAAATGAATTCCTGTTCTTAATTCAGTTTCATACCGAAAATATGCCTCAAAACCTGCAGAGAGAACCCGGAAGGGAAAATACTAAACACAAGTAGGCTGAGGGGATCTGCAAGGACCCTAGAAGGAACACTTCCTCCTTAGCTTTGTCTACTTGCTGGTGTGGTTGTTTGGTTTTTCTCTGTTTATTTATTGTCTCCTGCATTTCTTTCCTCTTTCTTCCCTCCTTTCTGTTTTCCTTTAATTCTTTTTAAATTAGGTGCTGCTAGCTTAACACTTCTTTGTTGTTCTTCTTCTTCACTGATTTTCCATTCTCTGTCTATATTGATATTGTATCCCCCTAGCTATCTTTTATTCTTCCTTCATCTGCCTGCCTTCTGCTTTCTGTTATGTTTCTCAGTCACCACGCTTTTTCATTAGCCCACAAATTAAGGGTGCCAATTTCTATTCTATCTAATTTGTTTTCTTCTAATTTTATTAATATTAGCTTTTTCCTTTTAGCCCTTTCTTTTACTCTTTCTCTCTGTCCTCACCCTTCTAGATTTCTAAATGATTATATATATATTCCACTATTTGGATTCCCAGTCCATTGTAGGGACTCCACTTTAATTCCTATTACTGTACACTGCTTATGCAAGTTAAATATTCATTTCACTAAGTCGTATTTGGCCCCTCTTCTAACTTTTATTAATATTACTATTATCCTTCTTCCTTTCTCACATCTTACAATTCCCTGGCCCTAATTTTTTGCTTCAAGGTACCATAGAAAGAAGCAAGGATACAAAATAAAAAGAAAAATTGTCAAAGAGAAAACTTAACACACACACAGAAACACCAACTAAAGAAAACACGAGAGGTGTGAAAGAAGCTAATCAACTGAATAAAACCAAGAAGGTAAAATGATGGCTAGAGGGCAACGAAAAATTACAAATCACACTGAGAAACAGGAAGACAGGGACCACTCCAATGAACAAACTAAAAACAAGGAATATATGCAGAACATCAAACAACTAATCAAAGATTCCCAAACAAATGTTATGAGCCAACTTAATGAAGTGATGGAAGAGATTAAGGTTATAAAGAAGACATACTGGAGAAATTGCAAACATACACAAAAAGATAACAGATATGAAGGTGATCAGTGGTGCAATCCAAGAACTCAAAAGGATGCTGAATTCACATAACAGCAGATTTGAACAGGGAGAAGAAGGATTAGTGATGTGGAAGACAATACAGCTGAAATCAAACAGATAGTAGAACAGAGAGGCAAGAAAATATAGAAAATCCATCAGGGACTCAGGGATTTAACTGACAACAAAAAACACAAACATTCACTTTATGGTCATCTCAGAAGGAGAATAGAAAGGAAAGGGAACAGAAGGAGTGTTGAAGGAAATAATGGCTGAACACTTCCCAACCCTATTGAGATAGATGGATGTGACGATCCTGGAAGCAAAATGCAACCCTAACAGTATAAATCCCAACAGGCCAACTCCAAGATTTATACTCGTCAAAATGTCCAATGCCCAACAAAAAGAGAAAATACTCAAGGCAGCAAGAGAAAAGAGAACCATAATATACAGGGGACGCACAATAAGATTAAGTGCTGATTTCTCATCTGAAACCATGGAGGAAAGAAGACAGTGGTATGACATAGTCAAAGTACTAAAAGAAAAAATTTCCAGGCACGAATTCTGTATCCAGGAAAACTGGCATTCAAACATGATGGAGAGTTCAAAATATTCACAGTTAAACAGAAATTAAGAGAGTATGTCAATAAGAAACTGGCACTTCAAAAAATACTAAAGGAAGTTCTACAAGTTGAAAGGAAAAATCAAGTTAGGAGAGTTTAAAAACAACTAAAAAGACCAAAACAGAAACAAAACAACCTATGATATACATTAATCCAAAGAAAATATGGCTGAAGTAAGAAATTCATTGCGAGTAATAACAGTGAATGTTAATGGATTAAATTCACCACTCAAGAGACACAGATTGGCCAAATGGATAAAGAAATATGATCCATCTATATGCTGTCTCCAAGAAACCTACGTTCGGCCCAGGGATTCAAGGAGGCTGAAAATAAATGGCTGGAAAATAATTATACAATCTAACAATAGCCATAAACTTACAGGAGTAGCTATTCTAATATCAGACAAACTAGACTTTAAAAGCAAAACTCTTTTAAGGCACAAAGATGGACACTATATATTAGTAAATGGGGTACTCTCGCAAGAAGATAGAAAAATCATAAACATTTACACAGCTAATCAGGGTGCCTCAAAATTCATGAGGCAAACTCTGGAAAAGCTAAGTGGAGAAATAAATGCCTCTACAATTATAACAGTGTATTTTAATACACCATTATCATCATTAGACAGAACATCAGGACAGAGAATCAACAAAGAAACAAAGACTCTCAATGAGAGGACCTGGCCTTAATAGACATACACAGAACAATAAACCCAAATACATCAGGATTTACATTCTTCTCAAGTGCACATCGAACACAGTACACCATAGGCCACATGCTAGGCCACAGAAAAACTCTCAATGAATTCAGGAAGATTGAGATTATACAAAGTAATTTCTCTGATCACAATGGAATTAAGTTGGAAACCACTAAGGGCCAGAGAGACAAGTTAGGCACAAGGATATGGAAGTTAAACAACACACTCTTAGATAAACTGTGGGTCAAGGAGGAAATCTCAAAAGAAATCAGTAACTACATTGAAACTATTGAAAATGACAACACAACATATCAAAACCTATGGGATGCAGCCAAAGCTGTCCTGAGACTGATATTCATAGCTATAATACATATATTTAAAAAGAAGAAAGAGCTAAAATTGAATACCTAAGTGCACACTTGGTGGAATTGGAAAAAACAAGAATGAACTAAACCTAAAGGAATTAAAATGAAGGAAATAACAAAGATTAGAGCATAAGTAAATGAAATAGAGAATAAGAAAGCACTAGAAAAAATAAACAAAACCAAAAGTGCTTCTTTGAGAATATCAATAAATTGACGCACCCTTAGCCAGACTAACAAAGAAAAATGGAGAACAGATGCAAATACACAAAATAAGGATTGAGGAATGGAATATCACTACTGACCCCTCAGAAATGAAGAGCATCATAGGAGGATACTTTGAAAAATTATATGCCAACAAGAATGATAATTTAGAGGAAATGGACAAGCTTCTAGAAACTCACAAGCAGCCTACCTTGATGAAAGAATGAATTGATGAAGTCAACAGTAAAATTACAGTAAAGAGATAGACTCATTTATCAAAAACCTCCCAACTAAGAAGAGCTCAGGACCAGATGGCTTCACAGCTGAATTCTACCAAACATTCCAGGAAGATCTAATGTCAAATCTACTTAAGCTCTTCCAAAGAATAGAAATTGAAGGAATATTGCCTAACACATTCTAAGATGAAAATATTACCCTAATACCAAATCCAAACAAAGATACCACTAAAAAGGAAAATTCCACACAAATTTTTCTAATGAACCTTTATGCTAAAATCCTCAACAAAATACATGACAATAGCATTCAAAAACATATCAAAAGGATTATACACCATGACCAAGTCAGTTTCATCCAAGGTTTTCAAGGATGGTTCAATATAAGAAAATCAATCAATGTAATTCACCACATAAATAAACAGTAAGAAAAAAACACATGATCATCTCTATAGATGCAAAAAAATCATTCGAAAAAAAACACAGAACTCTTTCTTTATAAAAACCCTGCAATAGATAGGAATAGAAGGACATTTTCTGAATATGGTAAAGGGTATATATGAAAAAGCCAAAGCTAACTCATCTTCAATGGTGAAATCCTAAAAGCCTTCCCTCTGAGATAGGGAAAAAGACAAGGATGCCCACTACCACCACTCTTATTTAACATTGCCTTAGAAGTACTTGGTTGAGCACTGAGTCAAGTAAAGAGTATAAAAGTCATCCAGATTTGAAAAGAAGAAGTAAAAATTTTATTATTTGCAGACGACATGATCCTATACATAGAAAGCCCAGAGAAAGCTACAACAAAGCTTCTGGAACTCATAAAGGAGTTCAGTAATGTTGCAGGTTATAAGATAAATGCTCAAAAATCAGTAGTATTTCTGTATACCCATAATGAGCAATCAGAGGAGGAACTCAAGAAAAAAATGCCATTTGCAATAGTAAGTAAAATAATCAAATAACTAGGAATAAAGTTAACTAAAGATGTAAAGGACTTATATACAGAAAATTACACAACACTGTTAAAGGAAATCAAAGAAGACTTCAATAAATGGAAAAATATTCACTGTTCATGGATAAGAAGACTAAACATCATCAAGATGTCTATCCTACCCAAACTAATCTACAAATTTAATGCAATCCCAATAAAAATCCACACTGTATTTTTTAAGGAACTGGAAAAACTACCACAAAATTTATTTATATATGTAGGAGGCTCCGAATTGCCAAACACATATTGAAAAAGAAAAATGAAATTGGAGGTATCACATTACCAGACTTTAAAACATATTACAAAGCTACCGTGATCAAAACTGCATGGTATTGGAACAAGGATAGACCTACTGACCAATGGAATTGAATTGAGAGTTCTGATATAGATCCTCACATATACAGTCATCTGATATTCAAAAAGGCTACCAGCTCACTCAGTTGGGAGTGAATGGCCTCTTGAACAAGTGGTGCTTGGAGAACTGGATATCCATATACAAAAGAATGAGAGAAGAATACCATCTCACACCTTATACAAACATCAACTCAAGGTGGATCATAGATGTAAATATAAGAGCCAAAACCATAAAGACCTTGCATGATAATGTAGGAAAGCTTCTGCAGGGCCTTGCAATAGAAAATGGTTTCATGAACTTCACAGCCAAAGCATGAGCAACAAGAGAAAATATATATAAATGGGATTTCCTGAAAATTAAAACTTTCTACACAACAAAGGACGCTATTAGGAAAATAAAAAGGCAGCCTACCAATGGGAGAAAATATTTGGCAACCATATATCTGATAAGAGCCTAATATATTGCATATATAAAGAAATCCTACACCTTGAAAATAAAAAGACAAACGACCCATTTAAAAAGTGGGCAGGTGACCTGAAAAGACACTTGTCCAAACAAGAAATACCAAGGGATATAAAGCACATGAAAAAATGGTCGACATCGCTTGTTATCAGGGAAATGCAAATCAAAACTATAATGAGATAACATTTACACCCATGAGAATGGCAGCTATAAAAAAAAAAACAGCAAACACTAAATGTTTAGAGGATGTGGAGGAATAGGAACCCTCATCCACTGGTGGGGGGATGGCGGAATGGTCCAGCCACTGTGGAGGACAGTTTGGCGGTTCTTCAGAAAACTGACCATAGATCTTCCCTATGATCCAGCAATTCCACTGCTGGGTAAATACTCAGAAGAACTGAAAGCAAAGGCACGAACAGATATATGCACACCAATGTTCACAATGGCATTGTTCACAAATGTCAAAAGCTGGAATCAGCCCCTGTACCCATCAACAGTTGAATGCATAAGTAAAACCCGGTACATACATACAAGTGAATATTACTCAGTTGTAAGAAGGAATAAAGTGCTAACACACGGAATAAAGTGGATGAATCTTGAAGACCTTATGTTGAGTTAAGCAAGCCAGGCATTGAAGGATGAACAGTATATGACATCACTGATTTGAAATGAGGAAAGTGAGAAGTCTCTGAGAACCTTTGTCTGAAAGGGTAACAAGGGATAGAAAAAGAGTAGGTTGTGAACTATCACCCATATGGACATAATCTATGGTAAAGGGATAGTGTATAGTTGCATGTTGAAGGATAGGGCAGATGGGTAATGATATTACTGGGTTTGGTCATGCAGGGTTGAGAGGTGTTTAGCTCAGGAAGAGCAGGTTGGAATACCCAGTGCATTTAACTATGAATCTTGTCATTCCATGAGTCATGAGAGGGGAGTGTCATATGCCCCAGGTGGATGGGGAGGAAGGAACAGTTAAGATCAAATTGGTGGTCATGGGAAATGTTTTTTATTACCTTACAGTAATGGACAGAGGACATGGTAAATATCATCCAAAATTATTAACCTGTACCATCTAAAATGTAAAATGTATTGTAAACCACTGACAATGTTTAGTCACTATATTTTACTATTTGTATAATAGCTATAAGAATGCTAATATCCATTTTAAAAATGCTTTTAATATAGCGTGGGGACAGTAGAGGGAGTTTGGGTATATGGGAGTCTCTAGTATTCCGTGTGTGACTATGTTGTGACCTAAAAATTCTTTGAAAATTAAATGAAACTTTGGGAGACACTGGCTAATGAAAGGGGGAAGGTGTCATGGAACACTAGACACCTGATAATACAGTCATAAAGAAAAAAAAATAAAATTTTTTAAAAAAGAGAATTTTTATTTTTTTACCATTTCTGAATAACTCAATTTGCTAATTATATTTTATTTTTAGTTTAATTTTTTTGCTCTGAGTTTCCTTATTTTTATCCCTTGCATTTAAGCTTAACATTATTATTTCTTTATCCTATTTATTGTATTTGGTTATTATATTGGCTCCATGATCAAGGACAGTTTAGAACACAGAAGGTTATAATGGGTGCTGCAGAGGCTCATTGGTGGGTGGTGTCTGGGATGGGAGGTTCATCAGAGTAAGTTCACCTGAATATACATGAAAGTTATATGAAATTGTTCAAATGATCAAGGGATGGGGCATGGTCATGGTGGTTAGAAAATCACTCAATAAATGAGGGAATCTGGATTCCCAGCCTGGAACTCTCTGCCATATTCTCCAAGGGGGCAGCATCAGTCTCCTGAGTGCATGAGCAGTGTCTGGCAAAAGGGGATGGCCCACTGATGGGTTCTTGTTATTGATGTATAGCCTTATGAGTCTTTGCTCTTGTAATTGAAAGTTAGCGTAATGTTATGGGGTGCCTAAGGGTTGCCACCTGAGAGCCTCCTTGTTGCTCAAATGTGGCCTCTCTAAGCCAAATTTAGGATATGAATTTATTACCTTCACCCTGAACGTGGGACATGACTCCTGGGGATGAACCTCCATGGCAATGAGGGATTAATACCAAGTGCCAACTGACAGCATGATTGGGAAATAAAAAACTTGAATAAAGGGAGAAAATGTAAAGAGAAATGAGTTCATGTGTCTAAGAGACTTCAAAGGGAATCGGAAGGTCATCCCTGAGGTAATGCTTGCACAAATCTCAGTAGGATCTCATAGAACACCAAAGTGGATATCACCCCCACACAGAGGGTTTCCTGAGGGCTCTGAAGACGCCCAGGTCCTACATAAGTGGGGATAGCCACAGAGATTGATACCTTATTAGTGGGCTCTACTTTGGAATCTGTGCTGCTGAGAGTAACAGAGTTGGACTCAAATAAGTCCTCCTTACACATGGTCCATTAGTCCCATCTATTCAAACCTATATGTGATCCTGGAGTTCTTAGGTGTACTTCCAGAGACTGGAGCCTCTGACCTACCTATGTGCCAGGTGTACATGGAACCTCAGTGGAGCTACAACTCCTACACTAGAGCTCAACTGACTTATCCACATCACCTGGAAAGGAGACAACGATGGGCATCAGCCATCCCAGGGAATGGAGAGGGCCTGCCGCTGCAGGCAGGATAATCCCATCCACTGTATCAATGGGATATAAGCCCTCTCTCACATGAAGGTGGAATGGACTTCACCATCCCAGTCCCCTCAGGATTGGGGGAAGAGCTGTGGACTAGAGTGGACTTAATGGTATTCTGTTGTAGACATATTGTAATTCAAGCAATGGAAGAAATTATAAGAGTGAGGTGGGATTGATGGCCACTGGACACTTTTGGGGCAGGGAGGCAAAGGGCAGTTGAAATACAGGGGGGTGATTTGGGACTTGGGCTTGTCCTGTGTGGCATTGCTGCAATGGATGTAGGCCAATTTACATCAGCATATACCAGGCAGAACTGTGTAGTAGAGACTGAGGGCTATGATGTGAACTGTGGTCTATGCTTGGTGGCAAGGCCCAGGATGTGTATATTCATTGCAGGGGTGTGCCACACTGATAAAGGATGTGTGGGATTTTGTTGGATATGTGGGAGGTGGGGAACATGGGAATCCCTGTAATTTCTGTGTAATATTTAGGTAAACTATGCACCTTTTAAAATATATATATATATGTATACATGTAAAGAAATAATATTTCGGAACACCACCACTCATCTGCCCCATCCCCCAACATGCAACCACACTCTATCCCTTTACCATAGATTATGTCCTTAAAAAGTACTGTATGAAAACACCAATGTAACGGAAGGAATATTCAAAATAGCTTGGTATACATGCTTGTAAGTACATTGTAATAAATGGATGAGAGGAAAAAAAAAGAAATAATATTTAGGGAAGCTAATAATGCACATATATGCATATATATTTATATGTAATTTTATAAATATTAGTATGTATTGTGAAAATTTTGATTTTTACCAACAATAAAAAGAAGAAAATAAAGAAAGAAAATGGTGCAATAATGGGCAAAATTATTGTTAAAATGGTAATTTTTAAAAATGCCGAGTGGGTTCCGTATAATATTTTAGGTAATCTAAGCACCTCTTAAAATATATGTATATATATATATAAAAAATAACATTTTTGTAAGCAAATACACATATATGCATATATATTTATATATCATTTTACAAATGTTTGTATGTATTGTGAGAATTTTGATTTTTACCCATAATAAAAAAAAATAAAAAAAAAAAAATAAAAAATAAAAATGCTAACCGAGGGTGTAATGGATTGAAGAACCAGTGAAAAGAACCAGGATAATCTGAAATGATTGGAAAGCCCATCTTTACATAAAATAAGAGAAATCTCGAGTTCTGATGCATGAATCAATGGTAACAAACTGAGCAACATGAGTATAGGATAAAGTGTGGGAGGAGGACATCACAGAACAAACTGCAAGTGCACTTTTCCTAGAGGAGATAGACATCCTGAATTGCACATTCACAGCCGCTTCCTTAAAAGATTGGCAACAACTTGCACAGACTGGAGGTGGAGATTCATTGGAGATTCACATTCATTAAATTCACAGGGTTTCTCTCCAGTATGAATGTTGTAATGTTTATTGAGATACAGCCTCTGGCTGAAGGCTATTCCACATTCATTAATATATAGGGCTTCCCTCCACTATGAATTTTCTCTTGGTCAGTGAGATTTGATGTGCTACTGAAGGCTTTCCTACATTCCTTACATATATAGGGTTTGTCTTCTCCAGTTTGTCTTCTCCAGTTTGTCTTCTCTGGTGTGTAATGAGGCTTGATTTCTGAATGAAAGTTCTCCCACGTCCATCATATTCCTAGGCTTTCTCTCCTGTATGTATTCTCAATTGGTTAATGAGGTTTTCCTCCAGGTTGAAGGCTTTTCCATATTTATTGCATATATTGGGTTTTTCTCCAGAATGAATACTCTGATGTTTAAGGAAATAATTCTATTTCCTGAAGGCTTTTCTGCATTCTTTACATTCATTTTGTTTCTCTCCACTATGAGTTTTTATATGTACAGTGAGATATGATTTCTACCTAAAGGTTTTCCCATGCCTTACATGTATAGGGTTTCTTTGCAGTAGGAAATCTCTTGTAAATGAAATTTGACATTTGAATTAAAGCTTTCCTGCATATATATGATTTGTCTTCAGTAAGAATTTTCTGATGAATAAATAGGGTTTCTCTCAGGTTGAAAACTTTCCCACATGTATTACACTTCTATGATTGTTCCCCTGTATGGCTTTTAAAATGAGAAGTAAAAAATGACTCTAAAGAGCAGACTACATTCAGGAAACTCATGGTTTCTCTCTACTTTGAATTTTCTCATATTCCATGAGGTTTTGTTTCAGAGGAAAGTGTTCCCATGTTCATTACAATACTAACTAATGCTTGAATATTTCATGATCAATGAGATTTAATGCCTGGCTGAAGGATTTCCAATATTTCTTATATAAACAGGGTTTTACTCCAGCAAATTTCTTTGATGGGACTCTAGTTTTCCCAAATTCATGAAATCCCAAATGCTTTCTCTGAAAGATTAATTCTTAGGTATCTGATGAGGTTGAATTTCCAAGAAAACTTCACACTCATTACACTTAAGGGGAGCACATCCTTGTGGGGCAAACTGGCAAAACTCACTGCCTTCATTCATTTTTCCTTACATAGATTCCCTCATGCTTAGGTAAGCATGGTAAAAATGCCTTAAAAGTGAAGTTACATTCATAGAAGTATTATTCTGAGGAAACAATGCTTCCCATCAAAGAACATAGCTTCCCAATTTTTCTTACATTCTCTGCCTTCATCTTAAGACTGTACTGTTGTGGAAGTGGATATAGGTTCACTCTCAAGCTTTTGTTATGTGGTTCTTTCTGCTTCTCTAATGTCCTATGCTTCTTCATCGTTTGTGTGTTGCAGCAAAAGCAGTGCTTAGAGGGATATTTATAACATTGAATGCATTCACTCATAAACAGGAAAGATCCAATATCAATCACCTATGCATCCAATTTTGGAAGTGCAACCATATCTCCTGTTTTTTAATTCTATCATTCATGGCTCTTCTCGCCTCAAATGAGCATCACATCCATTTTGGTGACTTCATAACTTGGAAATAGGGCAGTGATACAGCACTTGATTTATGACGGGGACAAAACAACACCCCATAAATCAACAGTGGTTCCTTCATTCTTCTGAAGGATAAGAAAGGTGCAGCTTCCAAAGATGCACGAGTAAGGTGGCCCCAGAACAAAGGCCAAATTGGCAACCCAGAAAATCCTGATGACTTTGTTTGCACTGACTATTTTTGCTCAATATTTTTTCTATTTATTTGGATGCGATGCACTATTTAATGTTCTTTAAGTTTACCGAGGAAATTATAAACCTTTTGCTTCCCTTGCCAAACTGCACTTATTACTTGTTATTGACTTGCCAAATAATATATTTTTAAACATTTTATACCCTATATTAGTCAGGTAAAGGGGTGATGATGCAAAATATCATAAATCTGTTGGTCTTTATAAAGGGCATTTATTTGTAGTAGAAGCTTACAGGTACCAGGCTAGAAAGCATAAGATTCTTCCTTCACCAAAGTCTGTTACTCTAACTTGGAGCCAAACAGCTGCCTACATTTGCCAGGGTTCAGGCTTCTTTGGTCCCTCTCTTCTCATAGCTGAGTTTCTCTCTGGGCTCATCTCCTCTGTTTCCTCCACTAGGTCAGTTGTAGACTATGAGGCTCTCTAAGCCTTGCCTCTCTTCACAAGTCCAGCTGTGAACTGTCAGGTGAATCACTTGTCTCTTTACCCCGGGGTCTTCTATTGTTGCCTATCAGAACTCCAACCTCAAAAACTATTACAGCTCTGTCCTTTGCCATGTCTTTTTATGTCTGAGAACCCACCCACTAGGGACGGGGCTCAAAGCCCTACCGACTCTGGCCCATTCAACTCCCT
>JAKSZT010054235.1:548098-558303 GCA_026826555.1 Tolypeutes matacus | reverse complement strand
CCCTCCCTTCTTTGGGAAGTGTCCCTTCCTCCTGGCTCCGCAGCGGCCCGGGTCTTATCCCTGGGTGGCTAGGGAAATCAGCTGCGTTCCCCGACCAAAATCCCCCCTCCGGTTCACCGGGTGCTGACTAGCTTGTTGGCTCTGTTCACACAAGTTCCAAGGGGCACCAGGCAGCCAGCTCCCCAGAAAATAAAACTTTTTCGCCCGCCCGCGGCTCCAAATGGCCGTTTTATTTTTTATTTCCGTAACCGCGGGGCTCAGCCGCCTGTGCCAACCTCCACCAGCAGCCTCAAAACTCACGAATCTCCACCGTTCGGTCCACGCCACCGATCCGCGCAGATAGATGTCCCAAGCCTCTCACTCCACGCGTGCACAGCACAGACCCCCGGGCAGGACCCCGTCCCCAATCCGCCTTGCTCTGGGAGCTTGCAGTGTGCGCCCTCCTACACCAACGCCATCTTTGGCATCGCAGCGAACACAGTACTTGTCCTCCTTCCTCAGCAGCTTGGATAGAATGAGCTGGTGCTGTTCCTTCAGTTTCTGAGCCTTCTCCCGGCAGGACGAGAAGCCCGAGAGAGCTAAGGGGCGCCTGACTGAGGACCGGGCCAGGCAGAGTGAAGGCACCTGGCGCCGCCGGGGCTGCGGGAGGACTCAGCCCAAGAAGCCCGGGAGGCGGCGGCGGCGACTGCGGCTGGAACTCTTCATTGTTTTTTTAAATCAGAAATGATCCTTTCATAATTGGATGACATAATCCAAATCTCAAGTATTTTAAGAAGTTAGAAAACTCATTTATATTCTTAAGTTGTACTCTAATATTTTTCTCAAATGAGAGCGCATGTGGGAAAAAATGAGAGAAGAGAATGCATGTATTTTCAAAAAGAAATGTGTGTGCAAAATAATCTGCCAATTCAGATAATTCTGAGGAAAGAAGAATGGGGATTGGGGTAGAGAAGTAATTTGGCTCTTTTCCCTAACACATAAATTATTTTTATACTCTTTGCATGGATAATTTGGTAATAATTTAAAAGAAATTTTGAAAATAGTACACAATGAAAGTATACATAGTTTTTCATTTGAAGGTATTGATTTGTATCTGCCAAATTACTGGGGGGGTCTTCTCTTCATCCTTTGCAAATACATTCACTCATAAAGGAAAAGTGCTCATACCCTCAGCCCCTTGACAGCTGCCTAGACCGGGGAGGCCTCCCTCAGCAAGACGTAGCAAGCAGCATGAGGACCATGGATGCAACCTTGTGAAGGCAACACTGCTCTCAACATGTGTCCTGTTAGAGGGCTGTTAACACCAAAGTAGAAGACGGACTTCCTGCTGCTTCCTCCCCACTGCTAGACTGACTTACATCACTAACTGAGACTGTGATTGTTGAGCAGGGCTTTATCCCAGTCCTCATTTGTGCATCCACAACCTGTGAAGATGGTTTTCATTGGGGCTCTAAGAGTTTTGTTCCCAAACAGAACAATCCTTCTCTGGTTTGGAGAACTGCAGTGAACACGTGTTAAATTCCAGCCTCTTCAGGTATTCATCAGCTTCTTCCCATCCAACCCCTCCGTTCTCTTCTGGAATTGAAGAGGTCAGCATCATTCTCAACTTTGTTCAAAATGTGCTGAAAATTTTATATTTAATTAGTCTGAGAAATATCTGACATCTGCACCCTCTGAGGTTTTCTGCAAACATGGCACTATCTCACAACATCATTTCTATTCTTGTCGGTCCTAGGCCCCAGGACTTTCTGAGATTCCTGTACTATTCATTAGGGTCATTGGCTTAATGTTGCTCATTCTGGTGATGTTATTGCTCTACTCAGTGCTGTAATGTGAATTTTGACATTTCCTTCCTGACACCGACAGGTTTCATCTTGGCATTGCACTATGTTTTGCTGTCCTAAGATTTGAGAAGATGAATGTAGATCTGGAAGCAGGAGACCTGAGTCTGTTCCTGAGGCCCAGGAGGGGTAGAGTAAGAGCAGCCTCTACAGAGGGTCAATGCTGGAGGCCAAGGGAAGGAGGGAAGGGCAAAAGGAGCAGGAGCAGGAAGTCTCCTCTCTGTGCCTTACTCTTCTGCTGACCCCGACCCCAGGACCCATTCTTTTATCTGCCCCTGTCCAACTGGCCAACCCCTGCCCTAGGCAGGTACATCATATTGATCCATCTCTTGCTTTAGACTAGTCCCAAAACCCTGTGTCTCCCCTGCCTGCCACCCTGTCTTGCAGGCCTTGCTGGCCAAGAGCAATTTCCCTTCCATCTTTCCAATAATCATTCCCACTTAGTCTGGAGATACCCACACTTTACAGGTGAATTCACTGAGCAGCAGCATCACACTGCCATTTGGGAACATGGCACCTCTCCAAATCTGTATCCCTAGCTGTTTGAATTTGCCAAGCGATGTCATAGCAAAATACCAGAAATAAGTTGGTTTTTATTGGAATTTATTAGGGTTAAAGCTTACAGTACTGAGGCTGTGAAAATGTCCAAATCAAGGCATCATCAAAAATGCTGTCTTAACATAGGTCTGCTGCTCCTGGACTCCAGGCAAGACAAATGTTGAGCTTGCCTGTCTCTCTCTGCCTTCTCCTCCAAACTCACTTTATCCCCGAGGTCAGAAGTGGGCCATCAGACACAATTGCTCACACATCACCCTTCTCCTCTTGCCTGGATATATTCAGCTTCAAGCTACTCCATGACTCCGGCCTCTGACATCTCCCTCAGCCTCTCAGGCTTTCTGTGTCTCTCCACAGCTCCAGGAGACCTTGGGACCCTCTCCAATATGGCAGACTAAATATGGCAGCACACTTTATCTGTGTGTTCCATGTATGTAGGACTTCAACACAATGATTGGTGTCCATACTGGTGCCTGAAATCTAATAAGAGGGCTTAACTAAATTAAAGAAATCTAACAAAAAGTGACCTAATCAAAAGGTCCCTTATCTGAATCTTACCAAAACGTCCTACATACAAAAGCCTTACACACAGCAATGTGTTAGTAAGAATATTCATTCCGGGGTCCACACAAGATACAAACGAGGGCATTAACCCAGGGCACAGGGTTCAGGAGGGGTCTCCTAAGTCTGGAAGAAATGGAACTTATGATGCAGTGGCTGTATTTTGGATGTGGCCATCATTGAGCAAAATGGTGTGCAGACTACCATTGCACTGGCCCCTAGAATGGCCCCAAGATGAATTCAATATACTGTGCTTTTTCCACCAAATCTTAGCCCCAAAATCAGGTGTGTAACTCCTAGAGTTGTGCTATTATTCCCATCCCCGAAGTCAGAGCACACACATTTTGCCTTGGGGGTGGGGTAGCAGGAAGCCCCTTGGTGGCCGGTGTATCAAACATAAAAAGACATGGCAAAGGACAGAGCTAGAATAGTTTTTCATGCTGGAGTTCTGAAGAGCAAGGACAGAATGCCCCAGGGAAAAGAGACAAGCCATTACCTGACAGTTCACAGCTGGTCTTGTGGTGAGAGACAAAGCTTAGAGAGCCTCATAATCTACACCTGACATTCTGGAGAAAACAGAAGAGCTGAGCCCAGAGAGAAATGCAGCCCTGCGAAGAGAGGAACCCAAGAAGTCTGAATCCTGGCAAATGTCGGCAGCTGTCTTACTCCAAGATGGAGTAATAGACTTTGGGGAAGGAAGATACTTATGCTTTATGGCCTGGTAACTATAAGCTTTTACCCCAAATATAGACTCTTTATAAAGACCCATAGATTTCTGGCATTTTGCATCAGCACCCCTTTGGCTGACTAATACAGGATATAAAATATTTTAAAATGCATTATTTGGCAAGTCAATAACAAATAATAAATGTAGATTAGGAAAGGCAAGCAAAAGTGTTATAATTTCCCCAGGAAACATAAAGAATATTAAATAGTGCATCTCATCCAAATAAGTAGAAGAAAAATAATTGAACAAAAATAGTCAGTCCAAAATAGAGTATTCAGGATTTCCTGGGTTGCCATTTAGGCCTTTGTTCTGGGGCCACCTTACTCGTGCATCTTTGGGAGCTGCACCTTTCTTATCCTTCAGAAGACTGAAGGTTCCAGGGTTGATTATTGGGGATTTGTTTTGTCCCCATCATAAATCAAGTTGTGTATCACCTCCCCATTTCCTAGTTATGATGTCACCAATCTGGATGTGATGCTTGTTTGAAGCAAGAAGAGACATGAATGATAGAACAAATAAAAAGGAGATATTGTTGCGCTTCCAAAATTGGATGCTTAGGTGACTGATATTGGATCTTTCGTCTTTTCTAATGAAAGCATTCAATGATATAAATTTCCCCTTATGCACTGCTTTTTCTGCAATCCACAAACCATGAAGAAGCATAGGACATTAAAAAGCAGAATGAACCACATAATAAAAGGCTTGTGAGTGAAGCCATATCCACTTCCTCAAGAGTCTAGACATAAGATGAACGCAGATGATGTAAGAAAGTTGGGAAAAGTTTTTTTCTGATTGCAATCATTGTTTCTTCAAAATAACACTTCTATGAATGTAACTTCAGTTTGAAGGAATTTACATCATGCTTAACTAAGCATGAGGGAATCTATGTAAGGAAAAAATAATGAAAACAATGAGTTTTGCCAGTTTTCCCCACGTGGCAGTCCTCCCCTTTAAGTGTAATGAGTGTGAAGTTTTCTTGGAAATTCAACCTCATGAGATATCTGAGAATTAAAACTTCAGAGCAACCATTTGGGATTTCATGAATTTGGGAATGCTATAATCAAACCAAATAACAATTCAGGAGTAAAACCCTGTGTATATAAGGAATATTGGAAATCCTTCTGCCAGGCATTAAATCTCATGAGCATGAAATAATCATATGAAAATTACTATTGTAATGAACATCTGAATGCTTCCATCTGAAATAAAACCTCATGGAATGTGAGAAAGTTCACACTACACAGAAACGTTATGAGTGTCCTGAATGTAGTCTGCTCTTTACAGTCATTTTTTACTCCTCATTTTAAAAGTCACACAGGGAAAAACGATAGAAATATTATACATGTGGGAAAGTTTTCAATCTGACAGAAAACCTCTTTATTCATCAGAAAATTCTTACTGAAGATAATAATATATATGTAAGAAAGCTTTAATTCTAATGTGAAATCTCAGATACAAGAGATTTCCTACTGTAAAGACACCATATGTATGTAAGGCACGTGAAAAAATGCCTTTAGGTACAAATCATATCTCACAGAACAAGAAAAAAATCATAGTGGACAGAAAAAAAATGAATGTAGGGAATGCAGAAAAGCCTTCAGCCAAAAGCAATAGTTCATTAAACATCAGAGCATTCATTCTGGAAAAACACCCTCTATAAGCAATGAATGTGGAAAAGCCCTCAATCAGATGGAAAACCTCATTAACCACCTGAGAATACATACTGGAGAGAAACCCTATGAATGTGATGGATGTGGGAAAGCTTTCATTCAGAAATCAAGCCTCATTACACATCAGATGTAACCGTTGCAGAATTTGATGTAATTATGAATTCCAAAAATATAATTTGACCATTCTTGTAAACTCTTCTGTTAATCTGGGTGTCACTGGGGAATTGACTGGGTCAAGTCAGCTGGGCATTGAGCCACACCCCTTATTGGGTCTGGGAATCAAATATAAAAGGAATGGCAAAGGGCAGTTGAAGCAGATTTTCTTTGACAAGCAGGTTTTCTGTTTTAGAAAAGGCTCCTGAAGAGGGGAAGTGAGCCATTTTCCTGATAGTCTACAGCTGACCTATTTGAGGAACCAGAAGAGCCAAGCCCAGAGAGAAATGCAGCCCCAGGAAGGGAGGAACACAAGAAACCTGAACCCTGACAAATGTCAGCAGCTGTCTTGCTCCAAAACATGGCAATGAACTTTGGTGAGAAGAAACTTAATGCTTTATGGCCTGGTATCTGTGGACTTCAACCTCAAATAAATACCCTTTGTAAAGACTAACCCATTTTTGGTGTTTTACACTAGCACCCCTTTGGCTGACTAATACATGAGAGAAGACAAACTGGAGAGAAACAATATATCTGTAAGGACTCTAGGAAAGACTTCCTTAGCAAATCAAATCTCACTGACCATGAGAAAATTCATAGTGGAGGGAAACCCTATATATGTAAGGAATGTAGAATAGCCTTCAGCCAGAGGCAGTATCTATTAAACATTACAACATTCATACTGTAGAGAAATCCTGTGAATGTAATGAATGTGAATGTACAAAGAATGTCCACATCCAGTCTGTTCAACTTGTTGCCAATCTTTTAAGGTAGTGGCTGTGACTGTGCAATTCGGGATGTTTTTCTCTTCTGGAAAAGTGACTTGCAGGTTGTTCTGAGATCTGCTCCTCCCACATCTTCCACACTCCTCTGTGTTCAGTTTGTTACCACTAATTTATGCATCAGAACTCAAGATTTCTCTTAGTTTATGTAAAGATGTGCTTTCCACTTATTTCAGATTGTCCTGGATGTTTTCACAGGTTCTTCAGTCCATTACATTCTGTGTACGCATTTAAAAAATCATTTTAAATACAATGCAGACCATTATTGTACCATTTTATTCTAAGGCACCCCATCCCTTTATATTATTTCAGTTTCTTCAGCTGATTCTGATGTGGATTCAAGGTTAACAGCCACTGAACTACAGTGGCCTGCTTTATACTTAACTCCAATTTTCCTTATTATATTAAATCATAAATGATCCTCTCATAATTGGATGATATACTTCTAATCTCAAATATTTTAAGAAGTTAGAAAATTTACATTGTAAAGTTGTACTCCATTAATTTTCTGATATGTGATAGGGTGTGGGATGGATGAAACTAGAGAATGCATGTATTTACAAACAGAAATTTGTACCCAAAAGAATCTGCCAATGAACATAATTCTGAGGGAAGAGGAATGGTGGTTGAGGCTAGAGAAGGAAGTTTGCTGTTTGGCATGACAGACATACATTATTTTTATACTCTTTGCACAGATAATTTGGTTAGAATTTAAAAGAAATTATGAAAATAGTACACAATGAAATCATACATAGTGGTTCATTTAAAGATATTGATTTGTATCTGCAACATTTCTGGGAGGACACTTCCCCTCACCCTTTACAAATACAGCGACACATAAAGGAAAAGTGCTCATCCACCTTGGCCCCCTCCCAAGCTGCCTGAACGGGTGGAGGTCTCACTCAGCAAGAGTGGGCACGGGCCATGAGGATCATGGATGTGACCATGTGATGGCAGCACTGCTCTCTTCACATGTCTGTTTAGAGGGCTGTTAGCACCACAGGAGAAGCTGGACTTCCTGTGGCTTAATCCACAGTGAATACCTGCTAGAGTGACTCAATCCAGAGATGGAAGGTCCTTTTTTGGAACCAAACTCTCAGAGCCCCAATGAAAACCATCATCATAGGTTCTGGATCTGCAAAGGAGGAAAGGGAGAAAGCCCTGCTCAACACTCACAGCCTCAGTTAGAGATGTGAGTCACTCTATCTCGTCCTCACTGGGGAATAAGGAGCAGGAAGTCTGCCTTCTCCTGTTGTGTTAACAACCCTCTAACAAGACATGTGTAGAGAGCAGTGTGGCCTTCACACAGTCACGTCCATGCTCCTCATGCTCCATGCTCACTCTTACTGAGGGTGGCCTCCACCTATCCAGGCAGATTGGGAGGGTGCCCATGGGAGAGAGCAGTATTCCTTTATGGGTGACTGTATTAGCATAGGGTAAGGGGAAGTGCCCCCATCCAGTAATGTTGCCGGAACATATCACTATCATCAAGTCAACCACTTTGTATGATTTCATTGTGTACTATTTTCATAATTTCTTTTAAATTATAACCAAATTATCCGGGCAAATAGTATAAAAATAATTTATGTCTGTTATGGCAAACAGTAAAATTCCTTCTCTAGCCTCAATCCCTATTCCTCCTTCCTCAAAATTTTCTGCATTGGCATATTATTTTGGGTATACATTTCTGTTTGTAAATACATGCATTCTCTAGTTTCATTCATCCCATAGCTTATCACATACGAGAAAAATATTGGAGTACAATGTAAAAATATAAATACATTTTCTAACTTTTTAAAATACTTGAGATTAGAGGTATATTGTCTAATTATGAAAGGATCATTTCTGATTTGAAATAATAAAGAAAATTTGAGTTCAGTAGAAAGCAGGCAAGTGAAGTTCAGTGGCTGTTAATCTTGAATCCACATCAGGATTAGATGAAGAAACTGAAAAAATATAAATGGTTAGGATGCCTTAAAAGAAAATGCTACAGGAGAGAGGCAAGAGAGGATAAGTTTAGGAGGATACTCATGAAGAGCTCTCTGGGGATGGCCGATTGTGGGTGGAATCCTGCCCAAGGGTCTGTACTGTCGGCACACAGAGTGAGAAGCTTGGGTCATCTTGCAGGAGGCAGATCGATGGCGTGGAGTGATCGGTGGAGATTCTTGAGTTTTGAGCCTGCCTGTGGTGGTTAGCACAGACAGCTGAGCCCCACCCACAGGGACAATGGCTGCTTTCAACCATGAATCCTGCAACTGCAACTCATGCTCCCGGTTTGAGGAAGCATACTCTGTGGGAGGGAGGGCTCTCACAAAAGGTGAGGAGTTTAACTTCTGTGGATTTGGCTGCCTGGGCCGCCTCCTAGCCTTGGGTATCAGGTAAGCTAGAATGAAAAAGCGCCAGGCTGAGGGGAGAGATGAATCTCCTGAGGAAACCTGATTTACGCAGCAGCACTTTGACACGGAGGCCTGGCCCCAGAGGAACGGAGTCAGCCAATTTTATCACTCTGCCCTGACAAGCATCATAGCTTCAGTCCCCTGGGGAGGGCAGGAAGTGGGAAGGGCTGGATTATTTTCAATGAACCTATTAAGGGTCCCCTGGGTGTAGGAGGTGATCTAGCAGAGAAAGTCTTTTTGGTCCCTTATATTGCCAAAATAAATAAATAAATAAAATGGAGACAGTCACTTGAAAAATGAATTCCTGTTCTTAATTTAGTTTAATACCAAAAATCTGCCTCAAAACCTACAGATAGAATCCGGAAGGGAAATTGAAAACTACAAGCAGACTGAGAGGATCTGCAAGGACCCTAGAAGGAACATTTCATCCTTTGTTTGTTTGATGGTGTGGTTGTTTGGTTTTTCTCTGTTTATTAGTTTTCTCTGCTTTTCTTTCCTCTTTCCTCTCTCCTTTCTGTTTTCCTTCAATTTTTAAAAAATTAGGTGCTGTTAGCTTAACTCTTCTTTGCTATTCTTCTTCTTCAGTGATTTCTCATTCTCTGTCTATATTGATATTGTATCCCAAGCTATCTCTTCTCCTTCCTTCATCTCTCTGCCTTCTGCTTTCTGTTGTGGTTCTTAGACACTACACTTTTTCTTTAGTCCTCAATGTAAGGGTGCAAATTACTATTCTATCTATTTTGTTTTCTTCTTATTTAATTAATATTAGCTTTTTCCTTTTAGCCTTTTCTTTACTCTTTCTTTCCCTCCTCATCATTCTAGCCTTCTAAATCATTATATGTATATTCCACTATTTGGTTCCCCAGCCCATTGTTGGTACCCACTTTTTTTCATGTTACAGTACACTGTCTACACAAGTTAAATATTCATTTCACTAAGTCCTATTTGGCCCCTTTTCTAACTTTTATCTATATTACTATTATCCTTCTTCCTTTCTCACATCTTTCATTTCCTCTGGAACTAATATTTTGCCTTCAAGGTAACATAGAATGAGGCAAGGAAAGAAAATAAGAAGAAAAAGTCTCAAAGAGAAAACTTAACACACACACAGAGCCACCAACTAAATAAAACTCGAGAGGAGAAAGAGAAGCTAATCAACTGAATTAACCCAGTAAGATAAAATGATGACTAGAGGGCAACAAAAAATTACAAACCACACTGAGAAACAGGAAGACATGGACCACTCCAATGAACAAACTAAAAACAAGGAATATATGCAGAACATCAAACAACTAATCAAAGGTTCCCAAGTGAATATCATGAGACAACTTAATGAATTGAAGGAATACATTAAGGATATAAAGAAGACACTGGGAGAACATACTGAAGAAATTGGAAACATACACAAAAAGATAACAGATATGATGGTGATCAATAGCACAATCTAAGAAATCAGAAGGATGCTGGACTCAAATAACAGCAGATTTGAACTGGCAGAAGCAAGAATTAGTGATGTGGAA
>JAKSZT010054235.1:506653-530107 GCA_026826555.1 Tolypeutes matacus | reverse complement strand
CCCCTGTTTTTTCCTTTCAACTTGTAGAGATTCCTTTAGTATTTCTTGAAGTGCTTGTTTATTCTTGACATACTCTCTTAATTTTTGTATATCTGTCAATATTTTGAACTCTCCATCATTTTTGAATGCCACTTTTTTTGCATAGAGAATTCGAGGCTGGAAGTTTTTTTCTTTTATTATTTTGACTATGTCATACCACTGTCTTCTTGCCTCCATGGTTTCAGCTGAGAAATCAGCATTTATCTTATTGTGCTTGCCTTTTATGTGATGGTTCTCTTTTTTCTTGCTGCCTTGAGTATTTTCTCTTTGTCTTGAGCATTGGACATTTTGACAAGTATATGTCTTGGGGTTGGCCTGTTGGGATTTATACTATTTGGGGTGTGCTGTGCTTCCTGGATCTGCACATCCATCTCTCTCAATGGAGTTGGGAGGTTTTCAGCCATTTTTTCCTTCAACACTCCTTCTGTTCCCTTTCCCTTCTCTTCTACTTCTGGGATACCCATCATGAATATGTTTGTGCTTTTTGTATTATTGATTAATTCCCTGAGTCCATGCTGGATTTTTTCTATCTTTTTGTCTATCTGTTCTACTATCTCTTTGATTTCAGCTGTATTGTCTTCCATATCACTAATTCTTTTCTCTTCCTATTCAAATCTGCTGTTATGTGAATCCAGTGTCCTTTTCATTTCTTGGCTTGTACCATTTTTCACCATCATATCCATTACCTTTTTAGGCATGTTTGCCATTTCTTCCTTATTTTCTACCAGTGTCTTCTTTATATCCTTAATCTCTTCCTTCAGTTCTTTAAGTTGGTCCGTGATATTTGTTTGGAAAGCTTTGATTAGTAGTTCGAAGTTCTGCATCACTTCTTGATTTTTATTTTGTTCATTGGACTGGTCCATGTTTTCCTGTTTCTCAGAGTCATTTGTATTTTTTTGTTGCCCTCTGGTCATCATATTATCTTGATGGGTTTGTTCAGTTGATTAGCTTTTCTCTATGCTCTAGAGTTTTATTTAGCTGGTGGTTCTGTGTGTGAGTTAAATTTTCTATTTGGCAGTTTTTCTTCTTATTTTATTTCCTTAGTTCTTTCTATGTTCCCTTGAAGGGAAAAGGTTAGGGCCAGAGTAATCTAAAGATGTAAGGAAGGCAGAAGGATAATAGTAATATTGATTAAAGTTAGAAGAGGGGCAAAATGAGACTTAATGAGATGAATACTTAACTTCTGTAGGCAGGTGTAGAGTAATAGGAAAAAAAGTGGTGTTCCTACAATGGACTGGGAAAACCAATGGAGGAATATATATATATATTGATTTAGAAGGCTAGAATTATGATGAGGGAGAGAAATAGTAAAGAAAGAGTTGAAAAGAAAAGGTTAATAGTAATTAAAAAAAAGAAGCAAACAAAATAGATGGAATAGAAATTGACACCCTTAACTTTTGGGCCTATGAAAAAATGTTGTATCTAAGAGCCACAACATAAAACAGAAGGTAGAAATATGAAGGAAGGATAAGCGATAGTTTTTAATACAGAATCAATATAGACAGTGATTGGGAAATTGCTGAAGAAGAAGCACAGGAAAGAAGCGACAAGCTAGCAGCACCTAATTTTTAAAAAATGAAAGAAAAAGAAAGGGGGCAGGAAAGAGGAAAGAAAAGCAAGAGACCAGAAAGAAACAGAGAGAAACCAAAGATCCACACATGCAAGCAATTAAACAGAGCTAAGGAGGGTCAATGATTCCCCTAGGGTGCACGTGGATCCTCTCTGCCTACTTGTGTTTATCAATCAATTTCCCTACAGGGTTCTATATGCAGGTCCTGAAGCAGCTTTTAGCTATTAAACTAAATTAAAAAGAATTTATTTTGCATTTATTGAAGTGACCTTCTCACTTAAAAAAATTTTTTTTAACGAAATACAGGACCCAAAATAATTCCCCCTCTAGACCAACCCCCTTATGGAAGGGAACCTAGCTGGGTCTGTGGAAATTAATGAAGCACTTTCCACTTCCTGGACTCCCCAGTGTAGCTGTAGCTCTGATGTTATTCAGTGCAGAATGCTAAAGATGGCATATTCCACCCCTTCTGGACCCAAGCACCAGCATCACTGGTTTGCTATGTAAATCAGTTTGACTGCAGATGCGCATCTGCTCTCAGCCTGATGCTGCTTCAGGTCAGCTTATCTGCTACCCAAAGCTATGGCACAGTGCAGGCAGCCAGATCGATGTCAAAAAATAAAAATAAAAATACCATTTCTTGTCCTCCAACAGAACCCTCCCTCTTTTGGGGAGTGTCCCTTCTTCCTCGCTCCACAGTAGCCTGCATCTTATCCCTGGGCAGCTAGGCAAATCAGCTCTGTCCCCCGAACAGAATCCACTCTCCCATTCACCAGGTGCCACTTAGCTCCAGCTGTTCTGTTCACACAAGTTCCAAGGGGTGCCAGGCAGGCAGATTCCCAGAAAATAAAACTTTCTCACCCACTCATGGCTCCAAGTGGCCGTTTTATTTTATTTTTTCTCCCTAAACATGGGGCTCAGCCGTCTGTGCCAACCACCACTGGCAGGCTTAAAACTCATGAATCTCTACCGTTCCATCCACGTCATTGATCTGCACAGATAGATGTCCCAAGCTGCTCACTCCATGCGTGCACAGCACAGACTCTTGGGCAGGACCCTATCCACAATTCACCTTGCTCTGGGAGCTTGCAGTGTGTGCCCTCCTACACTAATGCCATCTTGGCCCCTCTCAACACATTTTAACAGTGTTGAAAATGATGCAGACCTCTTCAATCCCAGAAGAGAATGGAGGGTTTCAATGGGAAGAAACTGATTAACAACTGAAAAAGTTGGAATGTAACACGTGTTCACTGCAGTTCCCCCAAGGCAGAGAGGGAATGTACTGTTTGGGAACCAAACTCTCAGAGCCCCAATGAAAACCATCATCATAGGTTCTGAATCCACAAAGGAGGACAGGGAGACAGCCCTGCTCAGCACTTACAGCCTGTTATGGATGTGACTCACTCTAGCGGTTCTTCAATGGGGAGTAAGCAGTAGGAAGTCTGTCTTCTCCTGTGGTGCTAACAGCCCTCTAACCTGACACGTGTAGAGAGCAGTGTGGACTTAACACGGTCACGTCCATGCTCCTTGTCTCTGTGTTCACTCTTGCTGAGGCAGGTGTCCACCTGTCCTGGCAGCTGGGGAGGTGAGCAAGGAGAGTGATAACTATTCCTTTATGGGAGACTGTATTTGCAAAGGGTGAGGGGCAGTGTCCCCCCAGTAATGTTGCAGATACAAAACATCTTCAAATCAACCACTTTGTATGATTTCATTGTGTGTTATTTTCATAATCTCTTTTAAATTAAAAACAAATTATCCATGCAAAGAGTATAAAAATAATTTATGTCTGTTATGACAAACAGCAAACTTCCTTCTCTAGCCTCAACCACCATTCCTCCTTCCTCAGAATTATCTGCATTGGCACCTTGTTTTGGGTATACATTTCTGTTTGTAAATACATGCATTCTCTAGTTTCATCCATCCCACACCCTATCACATTTGAGAAAAATATTGGAGTACAACTTAAGAATATAAATAAATTTTCTAACTTCTTAAAATACTTGGCAATAGAAGCATATCGCCTAATTATGAAAGGATCATTTCTGATTTAAAATAATAATGAAAATTGGAGTGAAGTAGAAAGCAGGCCACTGTACCTCAGTGCCTGTTAAACTTGAATCCACATCAGAATCAGATGAAGAAACTGAAAAAATATAAAGGATTGGGGTGCCTTATAAGAAAAATGCTACAATAATGGGCAGCATTATTTTTTAAATTGTAATTTTTAAAATGCTTATCCAGAATGAAATGGATTGAAGAACCAGTGAAATCACCCAGGATAATTGGAAATAATGGAAAGCCCATCTTTATATAAACTAAGAGAAATTTCGAGTTTTGATGCATAAATTAGTGGTAACTAATTGAACACAGTTGAGTGTGGAAGAAGATGTGGGAGGAGCAGAACTCAGAACAAGTGCACTTTTCCAAAAGAGAAAGTCACTTTTCCAATAGGAGAAAGTCATCCTGAATGCAGTCACAGCCACTTCCTGAAAAGACTGGCAACAAGTTGCACAGACTGCAGGTGGAGATTCTTTGGAGATTCACATTCATTACATTCAGAGGGATTTGCTCCAGTATGAATGTTGTAATGTTTAATGAGATTCTGCTTCTGGCAGAAGGCTATTTCACATTCCTTACATATATAGGGTTTCCCTCCACTATGAATTTTCTGATTGTCAGTGGAATTTGATTTGTTACTGAAGGCTTTCCTACATTCCTTACAGATATAGGGTTTCTCTCCAGTTTGTCTTCTCTGGTGTGTAATGAGGCTTGATTTCTGAATGAAATCTTTCCCACGTCCATCACATTCATAGGGTTTCACTCCAGTATGTATTTCCCAATGGTTAATGAGGTTTTCCTTCTTGTTGAAGGCTTTTCCACATTCATTGCATATATAGCGCTTTCTCCAGAATGAATGCTGTGATGTTTAATGACCTATTGCTTTTGGCTGAAAGCTTTTCTGCATTCTTTACATTCATTTTGTTTCTGTCCACTATGAGATTTTTCTTGTTCTTTGACATTTTATATGTATCTAAAGCTTTTTCACTTGCCTTACATGCATAGGGTTTCTTTGCAGTAGGAAATCTCTCATATCTAAGATTTGACATTTCAATTAAAGTTTCCCACATGTATATGATTTCTCTTCAGTAAGAATTTTCTGAGGAATAAAGAGGTTTTCTGTCAGGTTGAAAAACTTCCAACATGTATTACACGTCTATGCTTGTTCACCTGTAAGGCATTTAAAATGATGTGTAAAAAATGACTGTAAAGAGCAGACTACATTTGGACACTCATATTGTTTCTCTCTAATTTGAATTTTCTCCCATTCCATGAGGTTTTGTTTTAGGTGGAAGCTTTTCTCTGTTCATTACAATACTAAATAATGTATGACTATTTCATGCTCAATGAGTTTTAATGCCTGGCTGAAAGATTTCCAATATTCCTTAATACACAGGGTTTTACACCTGCATGTTCCTTTAATGTGACTCTTGCTTTCCCAAATTGACAAAATCCCAAATGGTTTCTCTGAAGGATTAATTCTTGGGTATCTCATGAGTTTGAAGTTCCAAGAAAATTTCACCCTCATTACACTCAAAGGGGATGACTACCATGTGGGGCAAATTGGCAAAATTCACTGTGTTCATCTTTTTTCCTTACATAGATGCCCTCATGCTTAGGTAACCATGATGCAAATTCCTTCAAAGAGACATTACATTCATAGAAATGTTATTTAGTAAAAAAATGCTTGTGGTCTGTGGCAGTTTGATGTAATTATGAATTCCAAAAATATAATTGAATCATGCTTGTAAACTGATCTGTTAATCTGGGCATGATTAGGTTAGGATTAGGTCATTGAGCCCCACCCCTTAGTGGGTGGGGAATTGAATATAAAAGGGAAGGCAAATAACACAGTTGAAGCAGTCTTCTGAGAAGTCATTTTGATGTTGGGATGAAGGACCCAGGAGAAGATAAGCAAGCTGTTCACCTGATCATCTACAGCTGACCTTTTGGGGGAAATAGGAGATAAGCCTGGAGAGAAATGCAGCCCCAGGAAGAGAGGAACCCCAGAAGCCTGAACCCTGGCAAACGTCGGCAGCTCTCTTGCTCTAACACGTGACAATGGACTTTGGTGAGAGAAGAAACTTCATGCTTTATGGCCTGGTATCTGTGGACTTCTACCTCAAATAAATACCCTTTATAAAGACCAACCCATTTTTTGTATTTTACATTAGCACCCCTTTGGCTGACTAATACATAATTTGGTACTGAGGAGTGGGGAATTGCTTTTGTAATTACCTAAATGTTAGAATGGTTTTATAAATGGGTAAGGGATATTTTTTGGAGGAATTGTGAAATGCTTGATGGAAAAGGCAAAGACCAATTTGAAGAAACTGTTGATAGCAATATGGAGGCTAAAGAGACTTTCTATGATGCCTTAGAAGTAAATGATGAAACTATAATTGGAAACTGGAGGAAAGGTGATCCATGTTTTAAAGTTGCAGAGAACATAACAAGATTAACTCCTGGTGTTATATGGGAGACAGAATTTGAAAATGGTGAACCGGAGCATTTAGCTGAAGAACTTTTCAAGGTAAACTCGGAGAATGTGGCTTGGCTTCTCCTTGCAGCTTATAACAAAATACTAGATGAGCATATACACTAACGACAGAACTTTTGGGCACAAAGAAAACAGAAACTGATTCTGGAACTTCCAACTGTCTGGAAATAAAATTTCCAGATGAAAATGCCCTATTTGAAGACTTTACTAAACTTGGAACTATTAACCCAGAATTTAAGATGCAGTTATCTCAGAAAGACTTGTGGAAAGTCTTACTGTCTGATGGCTTGGACCCCTGTTCTTGCATGCTAAACCAACAACGTTTTTGAGAATGCTGTATGAACAAAACCACTGTCAGCTTGGACAAAAGAGGACATGGAAATGAGAGACTGAAGGAGAAAAAGCTTTAAGAAGAAAACCGTGGAAGCAGAGATCTAGAATTAAGACATCTCCTTGGGCCAAGAGAGGAGCCTCACCCATATGTACAGTGAGGGTGAATTTTCCCCAGCAGTTGAAGAGGGTGGGTGTCCCCACCCGATGTTCAGGAAGAGTTTTGCGACCCCAGGGTGCAGGGAGGTTGGAGCACATTTCTCAAAGATTAGGGCGGTTGAGGTCAAAACCCCATTGGTCTGAGAGTGTGTACCTGTCACCCATGGATTAGAGAAGGCCAGGTGGTCAACCCATTGCTCTGAGAGGGTTGAGCCTGTATTCCAAAGGTTAGGGAAAGCCACATGGTCAACTCGTTGCTCTGAAAGGGTTGAACCTGTATGCCAAATGTTAGAGGGAATGTTGTCTTCACCTCAGTGTGCTAAGGGGGCTAAAACTCTAACCCAAAGATTGGGTAAGGTGTGGCAATCACCCCAGCACTCTTGGAGGGTGTGGCCTGAAGCTTGGTCTACACCCAGATGCTTGATCAGGGTGGAAACAAGAAAATGGCCGTTGGGCATGCCTGTGGAAAGGGTGGGTTCCCATGCGGCCTCAAGGAAAAGAAATCATCATCTTAAGAATGACTCTCAGACTTTAAAATCGAATGGAGGATGCCCTGCAAGTTTACAGAACTGTAGAGGATCCATGACTCATGTTTAACATCCCAATTTCTCCTTATGATATTGAAAATGTTTATTTTTGGCTTTCCATTTGTGTATTGGAAGCACTTAAATGGTTTTGTAAGATTCAGAGGTCTATAGCAGATGGGACTTTGCCTGAAGACAAACTGTATTTCTTTAAATGATTTTGATATGATTTTGTACTTGGATGGTTACTAAGTTTTTTTAAATATTGCAATGTATTTTTGGAATTCAGAGGGTGGAATGTGGCAGTTTGATGTAATTATGAATTCCAAAAATATAATTGAATCATGCTTGTAAATTGATCTGTTAATCTGGGCATGATTAGGTTAGGATTAGGGCATTGAGCCCCACCCTTTAGTGGGTGGGGAATTGAATATAAAAGGCAAGAAAAAGAACACAGTTGAAGCAGTCTTCTGAGAAGCCAGTTTGATGTTGGAAAGAAGGCCCCAGGAGAAGATAAGCAAGCTGTTCACCTGATCATTTACAGCTGACCTTGTGGAGGAAACAGGAGCTAAGCCCGGAGAGAAATGAAGCCCTGGGAAGAGAGGAACCCCAGAAGCCTGAACCCTGGCAAACGCTGGCAGCTGTCTTGCTCTAACACGTGACAATGGACTTTGGTGAGAGAAGAAACAATGTTTTATGGCCTGGTATCTGTGGACTTCTACCCCAAATAAATACCCTTTATAAAGACCAACCCATTTTTTGGTATTTTACATTAGCACCCCTTTGGCTGACTAATACAGGGTCAGAGAAAATATTTTCCCAACTTTCATACAATCTCTGCTTTCATCTTAAGACTGTACTGTTGTGGAAGTGGATATAGCATCACTCACAAGCTTTTTGTTATGTGGTTCTTTCTGCTTCTTAATGTCGTAGGGTTCTTCATAGTTTCTGGTGTCTAGCAAAATCAGTGTTTAGTTGGAAATTTATAGCTTTGAATGCATTCATTAGAAAAGAGTAATGATCCAATATCTATCTTCTAAGTGTTCAATTTGGGAAATGCAAGAGTATCTACTTTTTATTTGTTCTATCATTCATGGTTCTTCTTGCTTCAAATGAGCATCACGTCCAGTTTGGTGACTTCATAACTAGGAAATGGGGAAGTGATACAGCACTTGATTTATGATGGGGACTAAGTAACACCCCATAAATCAATCCTGGAACCTTCAGGCTTCTGAAGGATAAGGAAGGTGCAGCTTCCAAGATGCACGAGTAACAGAGAACAAAGGCCAAAAAGGCAACCCAGGAAATAATGAACACTTTGTTTTGGACTGACTATTTTTCTTCAGTGTTTTTTCTTCCATTCATTTGGATAAGATGCACTATTTAATATTCTTTAAAGTGTACCAGGGAAATTATAACAGATTTGCTTCCCTTTCCAAATCTTCACTTATTATTTGTTATTGACCTGCCAAATAATGTATTTTAAAACATTTTATATCCTGTATTAATGAGCCAAACGGGTGCTGATGCAAAATGCCATAAATCTGTTGGTCTTGATAAAGGGTATTTATTTGCGGTAGATGATCACAGTTACCAGGTCATAAAGGATAAGTTTCTTCCTTCTCCAAAGTCTGTTAGCCCATCTTGGAGCAAGACAGCTGCCATCATATGCCAGGGATCAATCTTCTTGCGTTCCTTTATACTCAGGGATGCATTTCTCTTTGGGCTCAGCTCCTCTGTTTCCTCCACAAAGTCAGCTGTAATCTATGTGGCTCTCTAAGCCACAAGCCCAACTGTAAACTGTCAGGTGAAGGGCTCATCTCCTTTTCCCAGGGCATCCTGTCCTTGTTCATCATAACTCCAACATAAAAAATTACTGCAACTGTTGCAGTTTGATGTAATTATGAATTCCAAAAATATAATTGAATCATGTTTGTAAACTGCTTTGTTAATCTGGGCATGATTAGGTTAGGATTAGGGTGTTGAGCCTCACCCCTTTGTGGGTGGGGTATTGAATATAAAAGGCAAGGCAAAGGAAAGTTGAAGCAGTCTTTTGAGAAGCAGTTTTGATGTTGGAAAGAAGGCCCCAGGAGAAGAGAAGCAAGCCGTTTGCCTGATCGTCTACAGCTGACCTTGTGGAGGAAACAGGAGCTAAGCCTAGAGAAATGCAGCCCCGGGAAGAGAGGAACCCAGAAGCCTGAACCCTGGCAAACTCCTGCTGCTGTCTTGCTCCAACACGTGGCAATGAACATTGGTGAGAGAAGAAACAATGCTTTATGGCCTGGTATCTGTGGACTTCTACCCAAATAAATAATACCCTTTATAAAGACCAACTCAGTTTTGGTATTTCACATTAGCACCCTTTGGCTAACTAATACAGCAACTCTGTGCTTTGCCATGTCTTTTTATGTTTGAGACCTCACCCACCAAGTGGTGGGGATCAACACTCTACCGACTGTGGCAATTCAATGCACTTATCAAAACTTAATCATTGCCAGATTAACAGACCAGTTTAAAAACATAATCAAATATTTACTTTTAGAATTCATAACAATATCAATCTGCTACATATCCATTTACCCATCTTATGCTATATATTATTTTATGATGTATTTTACCATTTTATTGATGTCCTAAGTAATGAATATCATTACTAATTTATGCATTCACTAGTCATTTATATTTATGGATTTAATTAACAGATATTATTCTTCAATCCATCCTGAATCTTGAACCTTATGAGATTATTTTCTTTCGGCCTGAAGAATACTCTTTTTTTTTTTTTTTATTGTAGGTAAAACTCAAAATTTTCACAAAACATACCACTATTTGTAAAATGATATATAAATATATATGCATATATGTGTATTTGCTTACAAAAATGTTATTTATATATATATAAATATATTTTAAGAGGTGCTTAGATTATCAAAAATATTACACGGAACCCCCTGGGATTCCCATGTTGCCCACCTCCCACACCTCCCACCACATCCCACACAAACATCTCCCACAAGTATGGCCCACTACCCTCAATGGACTTACACATCCTGGGGCCTTGCCAACAACTCATAGAACATCTAAGTGCCTATCACCCCACACTGAAGAATATTCTTTTACATTTCTTTTAAAGTGAGTTGCTGCTAGCAAATGGTATTAGTTTTTACTAATCTGTAAAATGTTTATTTCACTTCTTCCTGAAGGATTGAGATGAATTAAATCTCAGGCACTCCACAATCTCCATTGCTTCTGAGAGCACACTTAGGATCAAATTTCTCCAATCTGTTGTAAATACAATCAGTTATTTGGAGAAGAAATTAGGTTCTTTCAGTTTTACACCCCGTTTCCTGCCCCCCCTCCACTAAACAGGCAAAATCTGTGTGCTCTGGCTCTGTGAAAGGGAATAATGGCACACCTCTCTCAGTTATACACCTGATTTTGGAGTTAAGATTTGTTGGAGAAAGCACAGTATACTAAATTCTTCTTGGGACCATTCTAGGAACCAGTGCAATGATGTTCAGCACCCCATTTTGCACAATGATTGCCTCACCCTATGTACAGCTATTGCTTCATGAGTTCCCATTACTCCCAGACTTAGGAGACCCCTTCTGATCTCTGTGCCCTGGGTTAATGCCCTCATTTGAGTCTTGCATTGATGCCAGAAATATATGTTCTTACTAACCCATAGCTGAATGCGTAAGCCTTTTGAGTGTAGGACATTTTCTTTAGATTCAGGTAAAGGAACTTTTGATTAGGTAACTTTGTGGTAAAATTCTTTAGTTTAGTTAAGGGCCTCTGGTTAGATTTTAGGCACCTGGATGGGCCCCAATCATTGTGTTGAAGTCCTACATACATGGAACACAGAGAGAAAGAGTGCTGCCCTGTTTACCATGACATGTGGGAGAGGGCTACAGGATCTCCTACAGCTGTGGAGAGACACATTAACCCTGACAGTGTGATGGAGAGGCTGCAATCATGGAGCAGCTTGAAGTTGAGGACATCCAGGCCAGAGGAGAAGGGAGAGGTGTGAGAAATTGTGGCTTATAGCTCACTGCTGAGATCTGTGATAAAGTGAGTTTAGAAGAGAAGGCAGAGAGACACAGGCAGGTGCAACATTTTGCTTTGGCAGAAGTCTAGAAGCAGCTGACCCTTGTTAAGACAGCATTTTTGATGCTGCCTTGATTTGGACATTTTTACAGCCTCAGAACTGTAAGCTTTAACCCTAATAAATTCTAATCAAAGCCAACCAATTTCTTTGCAATGACAGCACTTGGTAAACTTTAACAGCTAGGGACACAGGTTTGGAGACCTGCTGTGTTCCCAAATGGCAGAGTGATGCACTGCCCAGTGAATTCACCTTTAAACTGTGGGTGTCTCCAGACTAGGTTAGAATGAGAACTGGTAAGATGGAGGGGGAAGTGCTCTTGGCCATCAAGGCCTGAAAAACAGTGAGTCAGGCAGGGGAGGCACATGGTTTGCAGACTACTCTAAAGTCACAGATGCCCCAGTATGATGTACCTGCCTCAGGCAGGGTTTGGCCAGGCAGGCAGGGGCAGATAAAACCATGGGACCTGGGTTCTGCTGCAGCCGAGTATTCAGGGCACAGGGAGGAGACTTCCTGCTCCTGCTCCTTTTGCCTATTCCTCCTTCCCTTGTCCTCCAGCATGGGCATTCTGAGGTCGTTGCTCTCACTCTTCCCCTCCTGGGTCTCAGTCACAGAATCAGGTCTCCTGCTCACAGTTTTACATTCATCTTCTCCAATCTTGGGGCAGCTAAAGGAGAGCAATGCCAAGATGACCTCTTGGTGTCAGGAAGGAAAAGTCAAAATTCACATTACAGCATTAGCTTCAGCAATAACATCACCAGAATGAGCAACATTAGGCTAGTGACCCTAATAAATAGTAGGGGAAATGCAGAAAGTTCTGGAACATAGAGCTGACAGGAATAGATGTGAGATTGTGAGGTAGTGCAATTTTGGAGAAAACCTCAGAGGGTACAGATGTCAAAAGATCTCAGACTAATTAAATATTAAATTTTCAACACATTCTTAACAGAGTTGAAAATGATGCAGACCTCTTCAATCCTGGAAGATAACCAAGGGGTTGGATGGGAAGAGCTATTGAACAACTGAAGAAGCTGGAATGTAACACGTGTTTACTGCAGTTTTCGTAAGGCATAGAGGGAATGTCCTGTTTGGGAACCAAACTCTCAGAGCCCCAATGAAAACCATTATCATAGGTTCTTGATCAGGAAAGAGGAAATCAAAAAAAGCCCTGCTCAGCACTCACAGCCTCAGTTAGTGATGTGAGTCCCTCTAGCAGGTCTTCACTGTGGATTAAGCAGCAGGAAGTCAATCTTTTCCAGTGGTGCTAACAGACCTCTAATTGGACACGTGTAGAGAGCAGTGTGGCCTTCACACAGTCATGTCCATTTTCCTCATGCTCCATGCTCACTCATCCTGAGTGAGGCCTCCACCTGGTCAGGCAGCTGGGGAGGGTGCTGAGGGGAGTGAGCACTTTGCCTTTATGGGTGACTGTATTTGCAAAGCGTGAGGGGAAGTTCCCCACACAGTAATGTTGCAGACACAAATTAATATCTTCAAATCAACCACTTTGTATGATTTCATTGTGTACTATTTTCAAATTTTATTTTAAATTATAACAGAATTATCCCTGCAAAGAGTACAAAAATAATTTATGTCTGTTATGGCAAAAAGTCTTCTCAAGCCTCAACCCATTTGTCCTTCTTCAGTATTATCTGCATTGCAGATTCTTTTGGGTACATATTTCTGTTTGTAAATACATGCATTCTTTGGTTTCATCCATCACACACCATATCACATAAGAGAAAACTATTGGTAACAACAAGAATATAAATATTCTAACTTCTTAAAATATTTGAAAGCAGAAGTACATCACCTAATTATGAAAGGATCATGTCTGATTTAAAATAATAATGAAAATTGGAATGAAGTAGAAAGCAGGCCACTGTAGTTCAGTGGCTGTTAAAGTTGAATCCACATCAGAATCAGATGAAGAAACTAAAAAAATATAAATGGTTGGGGTGTCTTATAAGAAAATGCTACAATAATGGGCAGCATTATTTTTTAAATGGTAATTTTTAAAATGCTTAACCAGAGTGTAATGGATTGAAGAACCAGTGAAAACAACAAGGATAATTTGAAATAAGTGGAAAGCCCATCTTTACATTAACTAAGAGAAATCTCGAGTTCTGATGCATAAATAAGTGGTAAGAAATTGAACACAGATGAGTGTGGAAGAAGATGCGGGTGGAGATCAAAGAACAAACTGCAAGTGCACTTTTCCAAGAGGAGAAAGACATCATGTATTGCACAGTCACAGCCGCTTCCTTAAAAGATTGGCAACAAGTTGCACAGACTGGAGGTGGAGTTTCTTTGGCGATTCACACTCATTAAAATCACAGGGTTTCTCTCCAGTATGAATATTGAAATGTTTAATGAGATACTGCCTCCGGCTGAAGGCTATTCCACATTCCTTTCATATATAGGGTTTCCCTCCACTATGAATTTTCTCATGGTCAGTGAGATTTGATTTGCTACTGAAGGCTTTCCTACATTCCTTAATATGTACGGTTTCTATCCAGTTTGTCTTCTCTGGTGTGTAATGAGGCTTCATTTCTGAATGAAAGCTTTCCCACATCCATCACATTCATATGATTTCTCTCCAGTATGTATTCTCAGAAGGTTAATGAGGTTTTCCCTTTGGTTGAAGGCTTTTCCACATTCATTGAATATATAGCGTTTTTCTCCAGAATGAATGCTCTGATGTTTAATGAACTGTTCCTTTCGCCTGAAGGCTTTTTAGCATTTTTTACTTTAATTTTGTTTCTGTCCACTATGAGTTTTTTCATGTTTTCTGAGATATGATTTGTACCTAAAATTTTTTCATGTGACTTACATGCATAGGGTTTCTTTGCAGTAGAAAATCTCTTGTATCTGAGATTTGCCATTTGAATTAATGCTTTCCCACATATATATGATTCCTCTTCAATAAGATTTTTCTGATGAATAAAGACGTTTCTGTCAGGTTGAAAATTTCCCCAAATATATTGCATTTCTATGCTTGTTCCCCTGTATGACTTTTAAAATGAAGAGAAAAAATGACTGTAAAGAGCATACTACATTCAGGACACGCATATGGTTTCTCTCTAGATAGGATTTTCTCATATTCCATGAGGTTTTACTTCAGATGGAAGCATTGCCATGTTCATTACAATACTATCTAATGTATGAATATTTCATGCTCAATGTGATTTTATGCCTGGCTGAAGAGTTTCCAATATTCATTTCATACACAGAGTTTTACTACTGCATGTTTCTTTGATATGACTCTAGCTTTCCCAAATTCATGATATCACAAATGGTTTCTCTGAAGGGTTAATTCTCAGGTATCTCATGAGTTTGAATTTCCAAGAAACTTCACACTCATTACACTTAAAGGGGAGGACTACATTGTAGCACAAACTAGTAAAGCTCATTGCCTTCATTCTTTTTTCCTTACATAGATTCCCTCATGCTTAGAAAAGCATGATGCAAGTTTCTTTAAAGTTATATTCATAGAAGTGTTATTTTGAGGAAACAATGCTTGCAGTCAGAGAAAATGTTTTCCCAACTTCCTTACATTTTCTGTTTTCATCTTAATTCTGTAATCTTGTGGAAGAGGATATAGATTCACTCACAAGCCTCTTGTTATGTGTTTTTTTCTGCTTTTTAATGTCTATGCTTCTGCATAATTTGTTTGATGCAGCAAAAGCAATGCTCAGAGAGAAATTTATAGCATTGAATGCATTCATTGCAAAAGAGGAAAGATCAAATATCAATTATCTAAGCGTCCAATTTGGGAAGTGCAACAATAACCCCTTTTTATTTGTTCTATCATTCATGGCTCTTCTTGCTTCAAATTAGCATCACATCCAGTTTGCTGACTTCATAACTAGGAAATGGGCAAGTGATACAGCACTTGACTTATGATGGGGACAAAACAATACCCAATAAGTCAACCCTGGAACCTTCAGGCTTCTGAATGATAAGAAAGGTGCAGCTTCCAAAGTTGCATGAGTAAGGTGGCCCCAGAACAAAGGCCAAATGGCAACCCAGGAAATCCTAAACACTTTAGTTTGGACTGACTATTTTTGTTCAATTTTTTTCTTCCATTTATTTGGATGAAATGCGCTACTTAATATTCTTTAAAGTTTACCAGGGAAATTATAACACTTTTTTTTTGCCTTTCCAAATCTGCAGTTATTATTTGTTATTGACTTGCCAAATAAAGTATTTTAAAACATTTTATACCCTGTATTATTCTGCCAAAGGCGTGCTGATGCAAAATACCTGAAATCTGTTAGACTTTATAAAGGGTATTTATTTGGGTTAGAAGCTTACCATTACCAGGTCATAAAGGATAAGTTTCTTCCTTCACCAAGGTCTGTTATGCCATCTTGGAGAAAGACAGCTGCCGACATTTGGCAGGATTCAGGCTTCTTGGGTTCCACTCTTCCCAGGCCTGTGTTTCTCTCTGGGCTCAGCGTGTCTGTTTCCTTCACAAGGTCAGCTGTAGACTATGAGTCTCTTTAAACTTTGCCTCTTTCCCCAAGGCCAGCTGTGAACTGTCAGGTGAATGGGATGTCTCTCTTCTTCAGGGTCTTCTGTGCTTGCTCATCAGAACTCCAACATCAAAAACTATTCCCACTGTGTCCTTTGCTATATCTTTCTATGTTTGTGGCCCCAATCAATAGATGCCCCACCAACTCTGGCCCAGTCAACACCCTTATCATAACTTAACCATGCCCAGATTAACAGACCAATTTACAAGCATAATCCAATATCAATTTTGGAATTCATAATGATATCCAACTGCTACATATCCATTTACCCATCTTATGCTATATATTATTTTATGGTGTATTTTTACACTTTATTGATATCCTAGGCCATGGATATCATTATTACTTTATCCATTCTCTAGTCATTTAGATATATAAATTTAATTTACAGATATTGTTCTTCCATCCATCCTGGAAGTTGAACTTTGTGAATTTTTTTTCTGCCTGAGGAATATTCTTTTACATTTCTTTTAAAGTGAGTTGTTGCCAGCAAAGTTAAATAGATTTTAATCATCTGTAAAAGTATTTATTTCAATTCTTTCTGAAAGATTGAGATGAATTAAATCTCAGGCCCTGGATGATCTCCACTGCTTTTGAGAGCACACTTGAGGTTGAATTTCTCCATACTATTGGAAATGTCATCAGTTCTGTGGAGAAGAAATTAGGGTATTTCAGTTTTACAGCATGCTTCCTGCCCACCCCACCCCCCCCAGCAAAATTCTGTGTGCTCTGGCTTTGGGGATGGGAATAATGCCAAACTTCTCTGAGTTGTCCACCTGATTTTGTAGCTAAGATTCAGTGGAGAAAGTACAGTGTATTAAGTTCTTCTTGGGACCATTCTAGGGACCATTTCAAGAGTGGTCAGCATCCAATTTTGCTCAATTATGGGCACACCCAAAATACAGCCACTGCTTCATGAGTTCCCATTTCTTCTGGACTTATGAGACCCCTCCTGTTCCCTGTGCCCTGGGTTAATGCCCTCATTTGAGTCTTAAGTGGACCCCATAAAAGTATGTTTCTACCCACCCGTTGCTGTGCATATAAGCCTTTTTTATGTAGGACATTTTGGTGAGATTCAGATAAAGGATATTTTGATTTGTTCGCTTTTTGTTAGATTGCTTTAGTTTAGTTAAGGGCCTCTGATTATATTTCAGACACCAGGATGGACCCTAATCATTGTGCTGAAGTCCTACATTTATGGAACACACAGAGAAAGAGTGCTGCCATGTTTACCCTGGAGAGGGTTCCAGGATCTACCAGAGCTTTGGAGAGACAAAGAAACCCTGAGAGGCTGAGGGAGAGGCTAGAGGGTGGAGTTGGAGTAGCTTGAAGTTGAAGCCATCCAGGGTAGAGGGGAAGGCAGAAGTGTGAGCAATTGTGTCTGATGGCCCACTGCTGAGCTCAGGGAGAAAGTGAGTTTGAGGAGAAGGCAGAGAGAGACAGGCAGGCCCAACATTTTGCCTAGGCAGGAGTCCAGCTGCAGCTGACCCTTGTTAAGACAGCATTTTTGATGATGCCTTGATTTGGCCATTTTCACAGCATCAGAACTGTAAGCTTTAACCCTCATAAATTCCAATAAAAGCCATCCTACTTCTGGTATTTTGCATTGGCAATGCTTGGCAAACTCAAACAGCTATGGACACAGTGTTGGAATGTTGCCCTGTTCCCAAATAGCACTGTGATGCTGCTGCCCAGTGAATTCACCTGTAAACTGTGGGTGTCTCCAGACTAGGTGGGAATGAGTACTTGTAAGATGGAGGGGTAATTGCTCTTCGCCAGCAAGGTCTGCAAGACAGGGGGTCAGGCAGGGGAGACACATGATTTGGGGACTAGTTTAAAGTCACAGATGCCCCAGTATGATGTACCTGCATCAGGAAGGGGTTTTCCAGGTGGGCAGTGGTAGGTAAAAGCATGGGAACTGGGGCCTGGTACAGCAGAGGTGTCAGGGTACAGAGAGAACACTTCCTGATCCTGCTACTTTTGCCATTCCCTCCTTCCCTTGGCCTCCAGCCTTGACCCTCTGAGGAGTCTGCTCTTACTGTACCTTTCCTGGGTCTCAGGCACAGACCAGGTCTCCTGCTTCCAGTTCTACATTCACATTCTCCACTCTTGGGGCAGCTAAAGAAAGAGCTATTCCAAGATGAAACCTGTTGGAGCCAGGAAGGAAATGTCAAAATTCATATTACAGCATTGGCTATAGCAATAACATCACTGGAATGAGCAACATTAGTCCAGTGACCCTAATATATAGTATGGGAATCAGAGAAATTCCTGGAACATAGGGCTGACAAGAATAGAAGTGAGGTTGTGAGATTGTGCAATGTTTTCAGAAAACCTCAGAGTGTGCAGATGCCAGATATTTCTCAGACTAATTAAATATTAAATTTTCAACACATCTTTAAAAGAGTTGAAAATGATGCAGACCTTTTCAATCCCAGAAGAGAATAGAGGGGTTAGTTGGGAAGAAGCTGATGAACAATGGATGAACCTGGAATATATCCCATATATATTACTCCCAAGCCGGAGAAGGAATGTCCTTTTTTGGAATGAAACTCTCAGTGCCCCAGTGAAAACCATCATCGTAGGTTCTAGATCCACACAGGAGCACAGGGTTAAAATCCTGCTCTGCACTCACAGCCTCAGTTAGTGATGTGAGTCACACTAGCTGGTCTTCATTGCAAAGTAAGCAGCAGGATATCTATCTTCTCCTGTGGTGGTAACAGCCCTCTAACATGACACATGTAGAGAACAGTGTGGCCTTCACCCTGTTGTGCCCATGCTCCTCGTGTGCTGTGCTTGCTCTCGCTGTGGGAGACCTCCACCCATCCAGGAATCTGGGGAGGGGACAAGGGGAGTGAGCACTTTTCCTTTATGGGCAACTGTATTTGCAAAGGGTGAGGGGAAGTACACCCCAGTAATGTTGCAGATACAAATTGATTTCTTCAAATCAACCACTTTGTATGATTTAATTGTGTACTATTTTCATAATTTATTTTAAATTATAACCAAATTATCTATGCAAAGAGTATAAAAACAATTTATGTCTGTTATGGCAAACAGCAAAATTCCTTCTTAGCCTAAATCACCATTCCTTCTACCTCAGAATTATACGCATTGGTAGAGGGTTTTGGGTACACATTTCTGTTTGTAAATACATGCATTCTTTAGTTTCATCCATATCACACCCTATCACATATGAAAAATATTGGAGTACAACTTAATAATACAAATAAATTTTCTAACTTCTTAAAATACTTGAGATAAGAAGTATCATCACTAATTATGAAATGATCATTTCTGATTTAAAATACTAAGGAAAATAGGAGTTATGAAGAAAGCAGACCACCTTAGTTCAGTGGCTGTTAAACTTGAATCCAAATCAGAATCAGGTGAAGAAACTGAAAAAATATAAATGGTTGGGGTGTCTTATTAGAAAATACTACAATATCGGGTAGCATTGTTTTAAAAATGGTAATTTTTAAAATGCTTACCCAGAATGTAATGGATTGAAGAACCACTGAAAACAACCAGAATAATATGAAATAAGTGGAAATCCCTTCTTTACATAAACTAAGAGGAATCTCGAGTTCTGATGCTTAAATTAATGGTAACAAATTGAACACGGATGAGTGAGGAAGAAGATGTTGGAGAAGCAGATCTCAGAACAAAATATGGACATAATCTATGGTAAAGGGATAGAGTTTGGTTACATGTTGGGGGATGGGGCAGATGAGTGGTGGTGTTCCTGGGTTTGGTGGTGCAGCACTGGGGGGTGGGTGGATTAGGAAGGGCTGGTTCAAATCCACAGGGCATGTAACTATTTTACTTCACCAAAGTCTGTTACTCCATCTTGGAGCAAGGCAGTTGCTGACATTTGCCAGGGTCCTGGCTTCTTGAGTTTCTCTCTTCACAGGGCTGCATTTCTCTCTGGGCTCACCTCCTCTGTGTCCTCCAAAGGTCAGCTGTAGACTATGAGGCTCTCTGAGCTTTGCCTCTCTCCACAAAGCCAGCTGTGAACTGTCAGGTGAATGGCTTTTCTCTCTTCCCCGGGGCCATCTGTCCTTGCACATCAGAACTCCAATATCAAAAACTACTCAAGCTCTGTCCTTCACCATGTCTTTTTATGTTTGAGACACCACCCTACAAGGGGCTGGGCTCAATGCCCTACCTACTGTGGCCCAGTCAACGCCCTTATCATAACTTAATCATACCCAGTTTAAGAGACTAGGTTACAAGCATAATCCAATATCTATTTTTGGAATTCATAATCATAACAAATTGCTAAATATCCATTTACCCCTCTTATGCTAATATTATTTTATGGTGTATTTTAACACTTTATTGATGTCCTTTGCCACAGATATCATTACTTCATCCATTGAATAGTCTTTTAGATATATGTATTTAATTAACAGATCTTTTTCTTCCATCCATCCTGAATCTTGAACCTTCTTAGATTATTTTCATTGTGCCTGAAGAATATACTTTTGCATTTCTTTTAAAGTTAATTGCTGCTACGAAACTTTACTACTTTTTACTGATCTGTAAAAGTATTTATTCCACTTCTTCCTGAAGCATTGAGATGAATTAAATCTTAGGCCCTTTATCATCTCCACTGCCTTTGAGAGCACCCTTGGGATTGAATTTCTCCATTCTTGTAAATGTAATCAGTTCTTTGGAGAAGAAATCAGGATCTTTCAATTTTACAGCCTGCTTACTGCCACCAAACCCCCAGGCAAAATCTGTGCTCTCTGGCTCTGGGGATGGGAATAATGGCACAACTCTCTGAGTTACACACCTGATTTTGGTGCTAATGTTTGGTGGATAAAGCACAGTTTATTGAGTTCTTCTTGGTACCATTCTAGGAACCATTTCAATGGCGATCAGCACCATTTTGCTCAATGATGGCCTCACTCAAAGAGCATCCACTGCTTCATGAGTTCCCATTTTTGTGGTCTTAGGAGACTGCTCCTGATACCTGTGCCCTGGGTTAATGCACTCGTTTGAGTTATGTGGCCCCAGCAATATATGTTCCTATTCCCCATTGCTGTTTGTGTAAGCCTTTTGTATGTAGGACATTTTGGTTAGTTTCAGATAAGGGTCCTTTTCATTACATCACTTTTGTTATATTGCTTTAGTTTTGTTACGAGTCTCTGATTAGATTTCAGGCACCAGGATGGACCCCAATCATTGTGCTGAAGCCCTACATACATGGAACACACAGAGTAAGTGTGCTGCCATGTTTACCCTGCCATGTGGGAGAGGGCTCCAGGATCTCCTACAGCTGTGGAGAGACACAGAAAACCTGAGAGGCTAAGGGAGAGGCCAGAGAGTGGTGTCACAGAGCAGCTTGAAACTGAAGACATCCAAAACATAGGAGAAGGGAGAGTTGTGAGCAATTGTTTCTGATGGCCCACTGCTGAGCACAGGGAGAAAGTGAGTTTGGAGGAGAAGGCAGAGAGAGACAGGCAGGCCCAACATTTTGCCTTGGCAGGAGTCCAGCAGCAGCTGACCCTTGTTAAGACAGCATTTTTGATGATGCCTTCATTTTGACATTTTCACAGCCTCAGGACTGTAAGCCTTAAGTGTAATAAATTCCAATAAAAGCCTACCTATTTCTGGTATTTTGCATTGGCAACACTTGGCAAACTCAAACAGCTGTGGGACACAGGGTTGGAGAGCTGTCCTGTTCTGAAATGGCAGTGTGATGTTGCAGCCCAGAGAATTCACAGTTCTTCTCAACTGTGGAATGAGTACTGGTAAGATGGTGTGGGAAGTACTCTTGGCCAGCAAGGCCTGCAAGATAGGGTGTCTGGCAGGGGAGTCACATGGTTTGGGGACTAGTCTATATTAACAGCTGCCACAGACATGGGTTGTTCAGGTGGTCAGGGGCAGATAAAAGAATGGGTCCTGGGGTATGTTTCATCAGGGGAGTCAGGGCACTGAGAGGTGACTTCCTGCTCCTGCAACTTTTGCCCTACCCTTGGCCTCCAACATTGACCCTCTGAGGAGTATGCTCTTACTGTACCCCTCCTGGGTCTCAGGCACAGAATCAGGTCTCCTGCTTCCAGTTCTACATGCACCTTCTCCAATCTTGGGGCCACTAAAAGAAGAGAAATGCCAAGAATAAACCTGTTGGTGTCAGGAAGGAACTGCCAAAATTCACATTAAATCACTGGATACAGCAATAACAACATCAGAATTAGCAACATTAAGCCAGTGACCCCAATAAATAATATGAGAATCCCAGAAAGCCCGGGAACTAGGGCTGACAAGAATAGAAGTGAAGTTGTGAGATAGTGCCATGTTTGCAGAAAACCTAAGAGGGTGCAAAAACCAGATAATTCTCAGACTAATTAAATATTAAATTCTCAACACATTTTAAACAGTGTTGAAAATGATGCAGAATTCTTCCATCCCAGAAGAGAACGGAGGGATTGGATGGGAAGAAGGTGATGAACACCTGATGAAGCTGGAATGTAACACCTGTTCACTGAAGTTCCCCCAATTCAGTGAGGGAATGTCCTGTTTGGGAACCAATCTCTCTGAGCCCCATTGGAAACTAATATCATAGTTTCTGGATCTGCAAAGGAGGACAGGGAGAAAGAGCTTCTCAGAACTCACAGCCTCACTTAGTGATGTGAGCCACCCTGGCGGGCCTTCCCTGGGGAGTAAACAGCAGGATGTCTGTCTTCTCCTGTGGTGCTAAAATTGCTCTAAATGCACACGTGTAGAGATCAGTGTGTCCTGCAGCCAGTCGCTTACATGCTCCTGGAGCTCCGTGCTTACTTTTGCTGAGGGAGGCCTCCACCCCTCCAGGCAGCTGCGGAGGGGGCCATGCGGAGTGAGAACTTTTCCTTTATGAGGGACTGTATTTGAAAAGGGCGAGGGGAAGTGCTCCCTCCCAAGTAATGTTGCAGATACAAATCAATATCTCCAAATTGACTACTTTGTATGATTCATTGTGTACTATTTTCATAATTACTTTTAACTTATATCGAAATTATCCGTGCAAAAGTATAAAAATAATTTATGTCTGTTATGGCAAACAGTCAAATTCCTTCTCTACCCTAAACCCCTTTTCTTCCTTCCTCAAATTATCTCCATTGGTAGATTCTTTGGAGTACATATTTCTGTTTGTAAATACATGCATTCTCTAGTTTCATTCAACCCACATCCTACCATATATGAGAAAAATATTGGAGTACAACTTAAGAATATAAATAAATTTTTTTTGGAGTTTAATTGTATTTCTTTTATTCTCCCACGTTTAAATATGATAGGTGTTTTTTTTTTTGTTTTTATTTTTTGATTCTATACTTTATTTATTTATTTTTTATTACGGGTAAAAATCAAAATTCTCACAATACATACAAATATTTTCAAAATGATATATAAATATATATGCATATATGTGTATTTGCTTACAAAAATGTTATTTATATATATATTTAACTTCTTAATATGCTTGAGATTAGAAATATATCATCTAATTATGAAAGGATCATTTCTGATTTAAAATACTAAGGAAAATTGGAGTTAAGTAGAAATCAGGCCACTGTAGTTCACTGCCTGTTAAACTTCAATCCACATCAGAACCAGGTGAAGAAACTGAAAAAAATATAAATGGA
>JAKSZT010054235.1:495366-506553 GCA_026826555.1 Tolypeutes matacus | reverse complement strand
TCCAGTCTGTCTTCTCTGGTGTGTAATGAGGCTTGACTTCTGAATGAAATCTTTCCCACATCCATCACATTCATAGGGTTTCACTCCAGTGTGTATTCTCAGATGATTAATGAGGTTCTCCTTCTGGTTGAAGGCTTTCCCACATTCATTGCATATATTGGGTTTTTCTCCAGAATGAATGCTCTGATGTTTAATGAAATATTGCTTTTGGCTGAAGGCCTTTCTGCATTCTTTACATTCAATTTGTTTCCGTCCACTATGAGTTTTTTCATGTTCTCTGAGATAGGTTGTGTACCTAAATGCTTTTTCACATGTCTTATATGCATAGGGTATCTTTACAGTAGGAAATCTCTTGGATCTATGATTTGACATTTGAATTGAAGCTTTCACAAATATATTTGATTTCTCTTCAGTAAGAATTTTCTGATGAATAAAGAGGATTTTTGACAGATTGAAAACCTTCCCAAATGTATTACATTTCTATGCTTGTTCTCCAGTATGGTTTTTAAGAGGAGTAGAAAAAAATGAGTTCAGAGAGAAGACTACATTCAGGATACACATATGGTTTTTTCCAGTTTCAATTTTCTCATATTCCATGAGGTTTACTTTCAGATGAAAGCATTCCTAAGTTTATTATAATATTAACTAATAAATGAATATTTCCTGCTCAATGAGATTTACTCCCTGGTTGCAGGATTTCCAATAATCTTTACATACAAAAGGTTTTACTCCTGCATCTTTCTTTGATGTGACTCTAGAATTCCTAGATTCATGAAATTCCAAAAGTTTTCTCTGAAGGATTAATTCTCAGGTATCTCATCAGAAAACTTCACACTCTTTACACTTAAAGGGTAGGACTACCATGTGGGCAAACTCGCAAAACTCATTCTCTTCACTATTTTTTCCTTACATATATTCCTTCATGCTTAGGTAAGCATGATGCAAGTATCTTCTAAGTGAAGTTCCATTCATAGAAGTGTTATTTGAGGAAACAATGCTTGCAGTCAGAGAACATATTTTCCCAACTTTCTTACATTCTCTGCCTTCATCTTAAGTCTGTAGTCTTGTGGAAGTGGATGTTGCTTCACACACAAGCCTTTGGTTATGTGGCTCTTTCTGCTTCTTTATGTCCTATGCTTCTTTGTAGTATGTGGGGTGCAGCAAAAGCAGTGCTACAGGGAAATTGATAGCATTGAATGCATTCATTAGAAAAAAGGAAAGATCCAATATCAGTCATCTAGGCATCCAATTTGGGATGTGCAACAATATCTCCTTTTTATTTGTTCTATCATTCATGGCTCTTCTTTTTTCAAATGAGCATCACATCCAGTTTGGTGACTTCATAAGTAGGAAATGGGGAAGTGATACCGCACTTGATTTATGATGGGAACAAAACAACACACAATAAATCAGCCCTGGAACCATCAGGCTTCTGAAGGATAAGAAAGCTGCAGCTTCCAAAATGTACGAGAAAGGTGGCCCCAGAATAAAGGCCAAAATGGCAACCCAGCAAACTCTGAACACTTTGTTTTGGACTGTCTATTTTTGTTCAATTTTTTTCTATTTATTTGGATGAGATGCATTATTTAATATTCTTTAAATTTTACTGGGGAAATTATAACTCTTTTGTTTGCCTTTCCAAATCTACACTTATTATTTGTTATTTACTTGTGAAATAATGTATTTTAAAACATTTTATATCCTGCATTAGTCAGCCAAAGAGGTGCTGTTGCAAAACACCAGAAATCTGTTGGTCTTTGTAAAGGGTATTTCTTTAAGGTAGAAGCTTACAGTTACCAGGCCAAATAGCATTAGTTTCTTCCTTCACCAAAGTGTGTTAACCCATCTTGAAGCAAGACAGTTGCCATTATTTGCCAGGGTTCAGGCCTCTTGAGTTCCCCTTCCCAGGGCTGCATTTTTCTCTGGGCTCTGCTCCTCTGTTTCCTCCACAAGCTCAGCTGTAGACTATGAGGCTTTCTAAGCTTTGCCTCTTTCCACAAGGCCAGCTGTGAATTCTCAGCTGAATGGCTTGTCTCTTTTTGCCAGGTCCTTCTTTCCTTGCTCATCAGAACTCCAACATCAGAAACTACTCCAGCTTTCTCCTTTGCCATTTCTTTTTATGTTTGAGACCCAACCCAGCAAGGGGTGGGGCTCAATGTCTTACCGACTGTGGCACAATCAATGCCCTTATCATAACTTAACCATGCCCAGATTAAAAGACCAGTTTACAAGCATCATCCAATATCTATTTTTGGAATTCTTAAGGATAACCAACTGGTACATATCCATTTACCAATCTTATGGTATATATTATTTTATGGTGTATTTTAACACTTTATTGATGTTCTAGGCCACAGATATCATTATTACATTATCCATTAAATAGTCATTTATATATATGTATTTAATTAACAGATATTTTTCTTCAATCCATCCTGAATCTTGAATCATCTGAGATTATTTTCTTTCTGCCTGATGAATATTATTTTACATTTCTTTTAAAGTAAGTTGCTTCTAGCAAACTTTATTAGTTTTTACTCATCTGTAAAAGTATTTATTTCACTTCTTCCAGAAGGATTGAGATGAATTAAATCTCAGGCCCTCAATGAACTCCACTGCTTTTGAGAGCAGCCTTAGGTTAGAATTTCTCCATTCTGTTGTAAATGTAACCAGTTCTTTGGAGAAGAAATTAGGGGCTTTCATTTTACAGTCTGCTTCTTGCAACCCCACCCCCCATGCAAAATCTGTGCGCTCTGGCTTTGGGGATGGGAATAATGGCACAGATATCTGAGTTACACACCTGATTTTGGATCTAAGATTTGGTGGAGAAAGTAGAGTATATTGACTTTTTTTGGAACCATTTTAGGGACCAGGGCAATGGTCGTCAGCAACCAATTTTGAACAATGATGGCCACACCCAAAGTGCAGCCACTATTTCATGTGATCCCATTACTTCCGGACTTAGGAGAACCTTCCTGATCCCGGTTCCCTGGGTTAATGCACTCATTTGAGTCTTGTGTTTGCCCCAGAAATGTATATTCCTACTACCCATTGCTGTGCATGTAAGCCTTTTTTATGTAGGACATTTTGGTTAGATTCAGATAAGGGTCCTTTCTATTAGGTCACTTTTGTTAGATTGCTTTAGTTGAGTTATGGATCTCTGATTAGATTTCAGGCACCAGGATGGACCCCAATCATTGTGCTGAAGTTCTACATACATGGACAACACAGAGAAAGAGTGCTGCCATGTTTGCCCTGACAATTGGGAGAGTGCTCCAGGATCGCCTACAGCTTTGGAGAGACACAGAAATCCTGACAGGCTGAGCGAGAGGTCAGAGACAAGAGTAATGCAGCAGCTTGAAGCTGAAGACATCCAGGCTAGATGAGAAGGGAGAGGTGTGAGCAATTGTTTCTGATGGCCCACTGCTGAGCTCAGGGAGAAAGTGATTTTTGATGAGAAGGCAGAGATAGACAGGCAGGCTGAACATTTTACCTTGGCAGGAGTGTAAAATCAGCAGCAACTGATCCTTGTTAAGAAAGCATTTTTGATGATGCCTTCATTTTATATTTTTCAGTGTCAGAACTGTAAACTTTAACCCTAATAAATTCCAATAAATGCCAACATATTTCTTGTATTTTGCATTGAGAGTGCTTGTCAAACTCAAACAGTTAGGGGAACAGGTTTGCAGAGCTGCCCTGTTCCCAAATGACACTGTGATGGTGCTGCACAGTGAATTCACCTGTGAACCCTGGGTGGTTCCAGACTAGGGGTGAATGAATACTCTTAAGATGGAGGGGAAGTTCTCTTGGCCAGCAAGGCCTGTAAGACAGGGAGTCAGGCAGGGGATTCCCATGGTTTGGGGACTAGTCTAAAGTAATAGAAGTCCCAATATTATGTACCTGCCTCAGGCAGGGATGACCAGGTGGGCAGGGGAAGATAAAAGCATGGGCCCTGGGGTCTGGTGCAGCAGAGGAGTCAGGTCACAGAGAGGAGACTTCCTACTCCTGCTCCTTTTGCACTTCCCTCCTTTCCTTGGCTTTCAGCCTGGACCCTCTGAGGAGACTACTCTTACTGTACCCCTCCTGGGTCTCATGCACAGACTCAGGTCTTCTACTTCCAGTTCTACATTAACCTTCTCCAATCTTGGGGCAGCTAACCAAAGAGCAATGTGAAGATGAAACATTTTGGTGTCAGGAAAGAAATGTCTAATTCACCTTACAGCATTGGCTACAGCAATAACATCACCAGAATGAGCAACATTAGGCCAGTGACCCTAATAATTACTACAGGAATCCCAGAAAGACCAGGGACCTAGGACTGAAAAGAATAGAAGTGAGGTTGTGAGATAGTGTAATTATTGCAGAAAACCTCAAAGAGTGCAGATTCCAGATGTTTCTCAGATTAATTAAATATTAAATTTTCAACCCATTTTAACAGTGTTGAAAATGATGCACACCTCTTAAATTCCAGAAGAGAATGGAGGGTTTGGAGGGGAAGAAGATGATGTACAGCTGAAGAAACTGGAATGTAATACATGTTCACTGCACTTCCCCCAAGGCAGAGAGGGAATGTCCTGTTTGGGAACCAAACTCTCAGAGCCCCAATGAAAACCACCATCATAGGTTGTGGAGGCATAAAGGAGGACAGGGGGAAAGCCCTGATCAGCACTCACAGCCTCAGTTAGTGATGTGAGTCACTCTAGCAGGTCTTCAGCGGGGAGTAAGCATCAGGAAGTCTTTCTTCTCCTGTGGTACTAACAGCCCTCTAACATGACACGTGCAGAGAGCAGTGTGGCCTTCAAAAGATTGTGTCCATGCTCCTTGTGCTAGGTGCTAACTCCTGATGATGGAAGCGTCCACCAGTCCAGGCAGCTGGGGAGGTGGCAGAGGTGAGTGAACACTTTTCTTTTATGGGTGACTGTATTTGTAAAGGGTGAGGGTAAGTGACCCCCCACCCTAGTAATGTTGCCGATATAAATCAATATCTTCAAATCAACCACTTTGTATGATTTTATTGTGTATTATTTTCATAATTTCTGTTAAATTATAAACAAATTATCCATGCAAAGAGTGTAAAAATAATTTATGTCTGTTATGGCAAACAGTCAAATTCCTTCTGTAGCCTCAACCACCATTCCTCCTTCTTCATAATTATCTGCGTTAGCAGATTCTTTGGGTACATATTTCTGTTTGTAAATACATTCAATCTCTAGTTTCATCCATCCCACACCCTATCACATATGAGAAAAATATTGGAGTACTACTTAAGAATATAAAAGTATTTTCTAACCTCTTAAAATATTTGAGATTAGAAGTATATTGTCTAAATATGAAAGGAACATTTCTGATTTAAAATAATAAGGAAAATTGGAGTTAAATAGATAGAAAACCACTGTAGTTCAGTGGTTGTTAAACCTGAATCCACATCAGAATCAGGCAAAGAAACTGAAAAAATATCAATGGTTGTGGTGCCTTATAAGAAAATACTATAATAAAGGGCAGCATTATTTTTTAAATGGTAATTTAAAAAATGTTTACCCAGAATGTAATGGATTGAAGAACCATTGAAAACAACCAGGATAATTTGAAATAAGTGGAAACCCCTTCTTTACATAAACTAAGAGAAATCTAGAGTTCTTATGCATGAATTAGTGGTAATGAATTGAACACAGATGAGTGTGTAGGAAAATGTGGGAGGGAGAGATCTCAGAACAAACTGTAAGTGCTGTTTTGCAAGAGGAGAAATACATCCTTATTTGCACAGTCACAGCTGCTTCCTTAAGAGATTAGCAACAAGTTGCCTAGACTGGAGGTGGAGATCCTTTGGAGATCCACATTCATTACATTCACAGGGTTTCTCTCCAATATGAATGTTGAAATGTTTAATGAGATACTGTCTTTGGCTGAAGGCTATTCCACATTCCTTACATACACAGGGTTTCCCTCCACTGTGAATTTTCTCATGGTCAGTGTGTTTTAATTTGCTACTGAAGTCTTTCCTACATTCCTTACAGATATAAGGTTTCTATCCAGTTTGTCTTCTCTGGTGTGTAATGAGGCTTAATTTCTGAATGAAAGCTTTCCCACATCCATGATATTCATAGGATTTCTCCCCAGTATGTATTCTCAGCTGGTTAACGAGGTTTTCCCTCTGGTTGAAGGTTTTTCTACATTCATTGAATATATAGGGTTTTTCACCAGAATGGATGCTAATTAAACATTCGATGTTTAATGAACTATGGCTTTTAGCTGAAGGCTTTTCTGAATTCTTTACATTCATTTTGTTTCTGTCCACTATGAGTTTTTTCATTTTCAGTAAGATATGATTTGTACCTAAATGCTTCTTCACGTGACTCACATGCATAGGGTTTCTTTGCAGCAGAAAATCTCTTGAATCTGAGATTTGACATTTAAATTAAAGCTTTCCCACGTATATATGATTTCTCTTCAGTAAGAATTTTCTGATGAATAAAGAGGTTTTCTGTCAGGTTGAAAACTTCCCACATATATTACATTTCTATTCTTGTTCCTCTGTACGGCTTTTAAAATGAGGGGTAAATAAAAGACTGTAAAGAGCAGACTACATTCAGGACACTCATATGGTTTCTCTCTCGTTTGAATTTTCTCATATACCATGAGGTTTTGTTTCAGATGGAAGCATTCCCATGTTCATTACAATACTAACTCATGTATGAATATTTCATTCTCAATGAGATTTAAAGCCTGGCTGAAGGAGTTCCAATATTCCTTACATACACAGGGTTTTAATCCTGCATGTTTCTTTGATGTGACTCTAGCTTTCCCAAATACATGAAATCCCAAATGGTTTCTCTGAAGGATTAAATCTGAGGTATCTAATGAGGTTGAATTTCCAAGAAAACTTCACACTCATTACAGTTAAGGGGGAGGACTATCAATGTGGGCAACTGGCAAAACTCATTGTCTTCATTCTTTTTATTATATAGATTCCTTCATGGTTAGGTAAGCATGATGTAAACACCTTCTAAGTGAATTTCCATTCATAGAAGTGTTATTTTGAGGAAACAATGCTTGCAGTCAGAGAACATATTTTCCCTTCTTTCTTACATTCTTGGCCTTCATCTTAATTCTGTACTTTGTGGAAGTGGGTATAGCTCATTCACAAGCCTTTGGTTATGTGATTCTTTCTGCTTCTTAATGTCCTATACTTCTTCATATTTTGTGGGATGCAACAAAAGAAGTGCTACAGCAAAATTTATGCATTGAATGCATTAATTAGAGAAGAGGAAAGATCCAATATCAATCATCTAAGTGTCCAATTTGGGATGTGCAACAATATCTCATTTTTATTTGTGCTATCATTCATGGCTCTTCTTGCTTCAAATGAGAATCACATCCAGTTTGGTGACTTCAAAAGTAGGAAATGTGGAAGTGATTCAGCACTTGATTTATGATGGGGACAAGACAACACCCCATAAATCAACCATGGAACCTCCATGCTTCTGAAGGATAAGAAAGGTGCAGCTTCAAAAATGCACGAGTAAGATGGCCCCAGAACAAAGACCAAAATGGCAACACAGGAAATCCTAAACACTTTGTTTTGGACTGAATATTTTTGTTCATTTTTTTTCCTTCTATTTATTTGGATGAGATGTGGTATTTAATATTCTTTAAAGGTTCCCTGGAAAATTATAACACTTTTGGTTGCCTCTCCAAATCTGCACTTATTATTTGTTATTGACCTACCAAAAATTGTATTTTAAAACATTTTATATACTCTATTAGTCAGCCAAATGGTTGCTGATGCAAAATACCAGAAATCTGTTGGACTTTGTAAAGAGTATATATTAGGGTAGAAGCTTACAGTTACCAGGCCCTGAAGCATAAATTTCTTCCTTCACCAAAGTCTGTAACCCGTCTTGGAGCAAGACAGCTGCTGACATTTGCCAGGGTTCAGGCTTCTTGTGTTCCTTTATTTCCAGGGCTGCATTTTTGTCTGAGCTCAGATCTTCTGTTTCCTCCACAGGGTGAGCCATAGACTATGAGGCTCTCTGAGTTTTGCCTCTCTCCACAAGGCCATCTGTGAACTCTCAGGTGAATTTCTTGTCTCTTTTCCCTGGGTCCTTCTGTCCTTGCTCATCAGAACTCCAATATCTGAAACAAATCGATCTTTGCCCTTTGCCATGTCTGTTTATGTTTGAGACCCCACACACCAATGGGCAGGGCTCAACACCCTACTGACTGTGGCCCAGTCAATGCCCTTATCATAAGTTAATCATGCCCAGATTAACAGACACTTTTACAAGCATCCTCCTCTATCTATTTTTGGAATTCCAAACGATATCCAACTGCTACATATCCAATTACCCATCTTATCCTATATATTATTTTATGGTGTATTTTAGAACTTTATTGATGTCCTAGGCCACAGATATCATTATTACTTTATCCATTCAATAGTCAATTAGATATATGAATTTAATTAACAGTTATTGTTCTTCAATCCATCCTGAATCTTGAATCTTCTGAGATTATTTTCTTTCTGACTGATGAATATTCTTTTCCATTTCTTTTAAAGTGAGTTGATGCTGGCAAACTTCATTAGTTTTTACTCATCTGTAAAATATTTATTTCACTTCTTTGAGAAGGATTGAGATATATTAAATATCAGGCCCTCAACTATCTCCACTGCTTTTGAGAGCACCTCTAGGGTTGAATTTCTCCCTTCTGTTTTAAATGTCATAAATTCTTTGGAGAAGTAATTACAGGCTTTCAGTTTTACAGCCTGATTTTGCCACCCCACCTCCCAGACAAAATATTTGTGCTCTGCCTCTGGGTATGGGAATAACAGCACACCTCTCTGAATTACACACCTGATTTTGGGGGTAAGATTTGTTTGAGAACATACAGTATATTGAGTTCTTCTTGGATAATTCTAGGGAACAATGCAATAGTTGTCAGCACACAATTTTGCTCAATGATGGCCACACCCAAAGTACAGGCACTGCTTCATGAATTCCCATTTCTCCCAGACTTGGGAGACCCCTACTGATCCCTGTGCCTGGGGTTAATTACCTTGTTTGAGTCTTGTATGGACCCCAGAACAGTATGTTCCTACTAACCCATTATTGTTTGTGTACGCCATTTGTATGTAGGACAGTTTGGTTAGAATCTTATAAGGGCCCTTTTGATTAGTCACTTTTTGTAAGATTGCTTTAGTTTAGTTAAGGTTCTCTGATTAGATTTCAGGCACCAGGATGGACCCCAATCATTGTGCTGAAGTCCTACATATATGGAACACACAGAGAAAGAGTGCTGCCATGTTTACCCTGCCATATGAGAGACACCTCCAGGATCTTCTACAACTGTGGAGAGACACAGAAACCCTGAGAGGTGGAGGGAGAGACCAGAGGCTGGAGTCATAGAGCATCTGGAAACTGAAGACATCCAGGCCAGAGGAGAAAGGAGAGGTGTGATCAATTGCATCTGATGGCCCACTGCTGAGCTCACTGTGAAAATGAGTTTGGAGGAGAAGGCAGAGAGAGACATGCAGGCCAACATTTTGCCTTAGCAGGAGTCCAGCAGCAGCTGACCCTTGTTAAGACAGCATTTTAAATGATGACATAATTTAGACATTTTCACAGCCTCAGAACTGTAAGATTTAATCCTAATAAATTCCAATAAATGCCAAACTATTTCTGGTATTTTGCATTGGCAATGCTTGGCAAATTCAAAAAGTTAGGGACACAGATTTGGAGAGCTGCCCTGTTCCCAAATGGCAGTGTGATTCTGCTGCCAGATGGTTCACCTGTAAACTGTGAGTATCTCCACATTTGGCAGAAATGTTTGCTGGTAAGACGGAGGGGCAGTGCTCTTGGTTAGCAAGACATGCAAGATAGGGAGTCAGGCAGGGGAGTCACATGGTTTGGGGACGAATATAAAGCCACAGATTCCCCAGTATGGTGTACCTGTCTCATGCAGGTGTTGGCCAGGTGTTCAGGGTGAGATTAAACCATGGGACCTGGGGACTGGTGCACAGAGGTGTCAGGGCATAGAGAGGAGACTACCTGTTCCTGCTCCTTTTGCCATTCGCTCCTCCACTTGAACTCCAACGTTGACCCTCTGAGGAGGATGATCTTACTGTACCCCTCCTGGTTTTCAGGCACAGACTCAGGTCTCCTGCTTCCAGTTCTATGTTCACGTTCTCCAATATTGGGGCAGGTAAGAAAAACCCAAAGCTAATTCATCTTCAATGGTGAAATCCTAAAAGCCTTCATTCAGAGATTCAGAACAAGAGAAAGATGCCCACTATCACCACTCTTATTTAACATTGTCTTAGAAGCACTTGCGCAAGCACTGAGTCAAGAAAAAGATATAAAAGGCATCCAGATTGGAAAAGAAGAAGTAAAAATTTTATTATTTGCAGATGACATGATCCTATGCATAGAAAGCCCAGAGAAAGCTCTAACAAAGCTTCTAGAGCATATAAGGCAGTTCAGTAATGTTCCAGGCTATAAGATCAATGCTCAAAAATCAGTAGCATTTCTGTACACCAATAGTAAGCAATCAGAGGAGGAAATCAAGGCAAAATGCCATTTACAATAGTAACTAAAAGAAACAAATACCTAGGAATAAATTTGACTAAAGATGTACTGGACTTTATATAGAGAAAATAAAACAACACTGTTAAAGGAAATCAAAGAAGACATAAATAAATGGAAAAATATTCTCTGTTCATGAACTGGAAGACTAAACATCATCAAGATGTCTATCTTACCCAAACTACTCTACAGATTTATATGCAATCCCAATATGAATCAACACTATATATTTTTTTTCTTTCTTTTTTTTTTATTATGGGTAAAAATAAAAATTCTCCCAATACATACAAACATTTGCAAAATGATATATAAATATATATGCATATATGTGTATTTGCTTACAAAAATGTTGTTTATATATATATATATACATTTATTTTAAGAGGTGCTTAGATTACCCAAAATATTACACGGAACCCACTGGGATTCCCATGTTGCCCACCTCCCAAACCTCCCACCACATCCCACACAAACATCTCCCACAGTGTGGCCCACCAACCTCAATGAACTTACACATCCTGGAGCCTTGCCACCAACCATACACCACAGTTCACACTGTAGACCACACTCTCTCCCACTCAGTTCTGAGTGGTGTGTGCTGATTTAA
>JAKSZT010054235.1:424909-482890 GCA_026826555.1 Tolypeutes matacus | reverse complement strand
GGTAGGCTCCCCCTTTAAGTGTAATGAGTGTGATGTTTTCTTGGAAATTCAACCTCATGAGATACCTGAGAAATAATTCTTCAGAGAAACCATTTGGAATTTCATGAATTTTGGAAAGCTAGAGTCACAACAAAGAAACATGCAGAAGTAAAACCGTTTTTATGTAAGAAATACTGGAAATCCTTCAGCCAGGCATTAAATCTAATTGAGCATGAAATATTCATACATTAGTTAGTATTGTAATGAACATGGGAATGCTTCCATCAGAAAAAAAACCTCATGAACTATGGGAAAATTCAAACTAGAGATAAACCACATGAGTGTCCTGAATATAGGATGCTATTTACTATCATTTTTTACTCCTCACTTTAAAAGCCATACAGGAGAACAAAGATAGTAGTGTCATACATGCGGGAAAGTTTTCAACCTGATGAAAACCTCTTTATTCATCAGAAAATTCTTACTGAAGAGAAATCATATATATGTGGGAAAGCTTTAATTCAAATGTCAAATCTCAGATAGAAGGGATTTCCTACTGCAAAGAAACCATATGCATGTAGGGCATGTGAAAAAGCCTTTAGGTACAAATCATATCTTGCAGAACATGAAAAAAACTCATATTGGAGAGAAACAAAATGAATGGAAAGAATGCAGAAAAAGAATGCAGGCAAAAACAATCGTTCATTAAACATCAAAGCATTCATTCTGGAGAAAAACCCTGTGTATGCAATGAATGTGGAAAGACTTCAATCAGAAGGAAAACTTCGTTCACCATCTGAGAATATATAATGGAGAGAAACCCTATGAATGTGATGGATGTAGGAAAGCTTTCCTTCAGAAATCAAGCCTCATTACACACCAGAGTAGACAAACAGTAGAGAAACCCTATATATGTATGGAATGTAGGAAAGCCTTCAGTAGCAAATCAAATCTCACTGACCATGAGAAAATTCATAGTGGAGGGAAACCATATATATGTAAGAAATGTAGGAAAGCCTTCAGCCAGAGGCAGTATCTCATTAAACATTACAACATTCATACTGGAGAGAAACCACGTGAATGGAATGAATATGAATCTCCAAAGAATCCCCACCTCCAGTGTGTGCAACTTGTTGCCAATGATTTAAGGAAGCGGCTGTGACTGTCCAATTCAGGATGTGTTTCTCCTTGAGAAAAAGTGCACTTGCAGTTTGTTCTGATAAATGCTCCTCCCATACCTTCTTCCACACTCATGTGTGTCCAATTTGTTACCACTAATTCATGCATAAGAACTCGAGATTTCTCTTATTTTATGTAAAGATGGGCTTTCCAATTATTTCAAATTATCCTGGTTGTTTTCACTCGTTCTTCAATCCATTACATTCTGGGTAAGCATTTAAAAAATTACCATTTTAAATATAATGCTGCCCATTATTGCAGCATTTTCTTTATTTATTTTCTTTTTTTATTGTGGGTAAAATTAAATTTTTCACAATACTTGTAAAATTATATATATATATGCATATATGTGCATTAGCTTACATAAATGTTATTTCTTTACATATATATATATATATATTTTAAAGGTGCTTAGATTACCTAAATATTTCAAAGAAATTACAGGTATTCCCATGTTTCCCACCTCCCACAACATCCCACACAAACATCCTTCATCAGTGTGGCACATCACCCTCTATGGATATGCACATCCTGGGACCTTGCCACCAAGCATAGACCACAGTTCACATTGTAGACAACACTCTCTACCACACAGTTCTGCATGGTATCTGCTGATGTATATTGGCCTACATAAATCACCACAATGCCACTCAGGACATCCCCCAAGCCTTGAAAAACCCTCTGCATTTCATCTGTCCTTTTCCTCCCTACCCCATAACGTCCAGGGGCCACCAGCTCCACCTCACTGATATAATTTCTTCCATTGCTTGAATCACAATATGTCTACAACAGAATACCATTAAGTCCACTCTAGTCCACAGATCTTGCCCCAATTCTGAGGGGAATGGGATGGTGATGTGCACTCCACCTCCAAGTGAGAGAGGGATTATATCCCATTTATACAGTGGATGGGATTATCCTGCCTGCAGCTGCAGGCCCGCTCCATTCTCTAGGATGGTGCTGCCGAGTGTCATCTCCTCACCAGGTGACTTGGATGAGTCCATTGAGCTATAGGGTAGGAATTACTGCTCCAACGAGTTTCCATGCACACCTGGCACATAGGTAGGCCAGAGGCTCCAGTCTCTGGAAGTACACCTAAAAACTCCAGCATCACATATAGGTTTGAATAGAAGGGACTGATGGACCATACTCAGGCAGGACTCATTTGAGTCCAACTCTGTCACTCTCTGGAGCACATATTCCAAAGTAGAGCCTACTAATAAGCCATCAATCTCTGTGGCTCTCCACATTTATTTAGGACCTGGGTGTCTCCAGAGCTCTCAGGAGCCCTTCTGTGTAGGGTGATATCCACTTTGGTGTTCTATGAGATCTTACTGATGTGTGCATAAGCATTACCTCTGGGATGACCACCCGACTCTCTTTGAACTCTCTTAGCCACATGAACTCATTTCTCTTTAACTTTTCTCCTTTATTCAAGGTCTTTTTCCAATCATGTTGCCAGTTGGCACTTGGTATTAATCCCTCATTTCCAGGAGCTTCATCCCCAGGAGACATGTCACACATTAGGGGGTAGGTAATGCATTTATATCCTGAGTTTGGCTTAGAGAGGCCACATTTGAGCAACAAGGAGGCTCCCAGATGGCAACACATAGGCACTGCATAACAGTAGGCTAAGATTCAATTACAAGAGCAAAGACTCATAAGGCTAGTCATTAATAACAAGCACCCATCAGTGGGCCATCCTCTTTTGCCAGACACTACTCCTGCACTCAGGGGACTGTTGCTGCTCCCTTGGAGAATGTGGCAGAGCTCTCCAGGCTGGGATTTCAGATTACCTCACTTATTGAGTGATTGTCTACAAACCATTAACATGCCCTATCCCTTGATCATTTGAACAATTTCATATATCTTTCATGTATATTCAGATGTATTTACTCCCATGAATCCCCCATCCCAGACACCCCCCACCAATGATCTTTAGCAACCCCCATTGTAACCCTTCTGTGGTCTAAACCTTTCTTGAACATGAAACCCATGTAGCAACAAAATACAATTAATAGGATAAAGAAATAATAATGATAAGCCTAAATGCAAGGGACAAATACAAGGAAAATCAGAAGAAAATAAAGGCAACTAAAAATAAATATATTTAGTGGATTGGGACATTCAAAATATAGGAAAAAATCATTTAAAAATATTCTTTATTCCTTTACAACTGTATTATCAGATGTCTAGTGTAATGTGACACCTTCCCCCTCTTATTCCCCATTGTCTCCCAAATTTTTATTTAATTTTCAAAGAAGTTTTAAGTCACAGCAAAGTCACACATAGAATACTAGAGACTCCGACATACCCAAATTCCCTCCCACTTCCCCAAAACAAATAAAAACATTTCTTAGAAATGGATGTTAGCATTGTTATAACTGTTAGTCAGATATTAAAATATAGCAACTAAGCCTTGTCAATGGTTTACAGTATAGTTTACAAATTAGACGGTACAGTTTTATAATTTTAGATGATATTTGCCATGACCTGTGTCCATTACTGTAAGGTAATGAAAAACCTTTCCCATGACCTTATTAGAATTTATTAGGATTAAATCTTACAGTTCTGAGGCTGTGAAAATGTCTAAATCATGTCATCATTTAAAATGCTGTCTTAACAAGGGTCAGCTGTTGCTGGACTCCTGCCAAGGCAAAATGTTGGGCCTGCCTGTCTCTCTCTGCCTTCTCCTCCAAACTCATTTTCACACTGAGCTCAGCAGTGGGCCATCAGATGCAATTGATCACACCTCTCCTTTCTCCTCTGGCCTGGACGTCTTCAGTTTCAAGATGCTCTATGAATCCAGCCTCTGACCTCTCCCTCAGCCTCTCAGGGTTTCTGTGTCTCTCCACAGTTGTAGAAGGTCCTGGAGGTGTCTCTCATATGGCAGGGTAAACACAGTAGCACTCTTTCTCTGTGTGTTCCATATATGTAGGACTTCAGCACAATGATTGGGGTCCATCATGGTGCTTGAAATCTAATCAGAGAACTTTAACTAAACTAAAGCAATCTTACCAAAAGTGACTAATCAAAAGGACACTTATAAGATTCTAACCAAAGTGTCGTCCATACAAATGGCTTACACAAACAGCAATGGGTTAGTAGGAACATATTGTTCCGGGGTCCACACAAGACTCAAACAAGGTCATTAACCCCAGGCACAGGGATCAGTAGGGGTCTCCCAAGTCTGGGAGAATTGGGAGCTCATGAAGCAGTGGCTGTACTTTGGGTTTGGCCATCATTGAGCAAAACTGTGTGCTACAACTATTGCATTGTTCAATAGAATGATCCAAGAAGAACTCAATATACTGTATGTTCTCAAAAAAATCTTAGCCCCAAAATCAGGTGTGTAATTCAGAGAGGTGTGCTGTTATTCCCACCCCCAGAGCCAGAGCATAAATATTTTGTTTGGGGGGTGGGGTGGCAAAAGCAGGCTGTAAAACTGAAAGCCTGTAATTACTTCTCCAAAGAATTTATTACATTTAAAACAGAAGGGAGAAATTCAACCCTAGAGGTGCTCTCAAAAGCAGTGGAGATAGTTGAGGGCCTGAGATTTAATATATCTCAATCCTTCTCAAAGAAGTGAAATAAATACTTTACAGATGAGTAAAAACTAATGAAGTTTGCCAGCATCAACTCACTTTAAAAGAAATGGAAAAGAATATTCATCAGTCAGAAAGAAAATAATCTCAGAAGATTCAAGATTCAGGATGGATTGAAGAAAAATAACTGTTAATTAAATTCATATATCTAATTGACTATTGAATGGATAAAGTAATAATGATATCTGTGGCCTAAGACATCAATAAAGTTCTAAAATACACCATAAAATAATATATAGGATAAGATGGGTAATTGGATATGTAGCAGTTGGATATCGCTTGGAGTTCCAAATATAGATAGAGAAGGATGATGGTAAAACTGTCTGTTAATCTGGGCATGATTAAGTTATGATAAAGGCATTGATTGGGCCACAGTCAGTAGGATGTTGAGCCCTGCCCATTGGTGGGTGGGGTCTCAAACATAAACAGACATGGCAAAGGGCAAAGATCAAGTTGTTTCTGATGAGCAAGGACAGAAGGCCCCAGGGAAAAGAGACAAGACATTCACCTGAGAGTTCACAGATGGCCTTGTGGAGAGAGGCAAAACTTGGAGAGCCTCATAGTCTATGGCTCACCTTGTGGAGGAAACAGAAGAGCTGAGCTCAGACAAAAATGCAGCCCTGGAAATAAAGGAACACAAGAAGCTGGAACCCTGGCAAATGTCAGCAGCTGTCTTGCTCCAAGACGGGTTACAGACTTTGGTGAAGGAAGAAATTTATGCTTCAGGGCCTGGTAACGGTAAGCTTATACCCTAATATATACTCTTTACAAAAGCCAACAGATTTCTGGTATTTTGCAACAGCAACAATTTGGCTGACTAATAGAGTATACAAAATGTTTTAAAATACAATTTTTGGTAGGTCAATAACAAATAATAAGTGCAGATTTGGAAAGGCAACCAAAAGTGTTATGATTTTCCAGGGAAACTTTAAAGAATATTAAATACCACATCTCATCCAAATAAATAGAAGGAAAAAAATGAACAAAAATACTCAGTCCAAAACAAAGTGTTTAGGATTTCCTGTGTTGCCATTTTGGTCTTTGTTCTGGGGCCACCTTACTCGTGCATTTTTGAAGCTGCACCTTTCTTATCCTTCAGAAGCATGGAGGTTCCATGGTTGATTTATGGGGTTTTGTCTTGTCCTCATCATAAATCAAGTGCTGCATCACTTCCACATTTCCTAATTTTGAAGTCACCAAACTGGATGTGATTCTCATTTGAAGCAAGAAGAGCCATGAATGATAGCACAAATAAAAGTGAGATATTTTTGCACATCCCAAATTGGACACCTAGATGATTGATATCGGATCTTTCCTCTTCTCTAATTAATGCATTCAATGCATAAATTTTGCTGTAGCACTGCTTTTGTTACCCACAAAATATGAAGAAGCATAGGACATTAAGAAGCAGAAATAATCACATAACCAAAGGCTTGTGAGTGAGCTATACCCACTTCCACAAAGCACAGAATTAAGATGAAGGCCGAGAATGTAAGAAAGAAGGGAAAATATGTTCTCTGACTGCAAGCATTGTTTCCTCAAAATAACACTTCTATGAGTGGAAATTCACTTAGAAGGTATTTACATCATGCTTACCTAACCATGAAGGAATCTATATAATAAAAAGAATGAAGAAAATGAGTTTTGCCAGTTGCCCACATGATAGTCCTCCCCTTTAACTGTAATGAGTGTGAAGTTTTCTTGGAAATTCAACCTCACGAGATACCTGAGATTTAATCCTTCAGAGAAACCATTTGGGATTTCATGTATTTGGGAAAGCTAGAGTCACATCAAAGAAACATGCAGGATTAAAACGCTGTGTATGAAAGGAATATTGGAAATCCTTCAGCCAGGCTTTAAATCTCATTGAGAATGAAATATTCATACATTAGTTAGTATTGTAATGAACATGGGAATGCTTCCATCTGAAACAAAACCTCATGGTATATGAGAAAATTCAAACGAGAGAGAAACCATATGAGTGTCCTGAATGTAGTCTGCTCTTTACAGTCATTTATTTACCCCTCATTTTAAAAGCCATACAGGGGAACAAGCATAGAAATGTAATATATGTGGGAAGTTTTCAACCTGACAGAAAACCTCTTTATTCATCAGAAAATTCTTACTGAAGAGAAATCATATATATGTGGGAAAGCTTTAATTTAAATGTCAAATCTCAGATACAAGAGATTTTCTGCTGCAAAGAAACCCTAGGCATGTAAGTCACGTGAAGAAGCATTTAGGTACAAATCATATCTTAGTGAAAATGAAAAACTCATAGTGGACAGAAACAAAATAAATGTAAAGAATTCAGAAAAGCCTTCAGATAAAAGCCATAGTTCATTAAACATCGAATGTTTAATGAGCATCCATTCTGGTGAAAAACCCTATATATGCAATGAATGTAGAAAAACCTTCAACCAGAGGGAAAACCTCGTTAACCAGCTGTGAATACATACCAGAGAGAAATCCTATGAATATGATGGATGTGGGAAAGCTTTCATTCAGAAATTAAGCCTCATTACACACCAGAGAAGACAAACTGGAGAGAAACCTTATATCTGTAAGGAATATAGGAAAGACTTCAGTAGCAAATTAAAATACACTGACCATGAGCAAATTCACAGTGGGGGGAAACCCTGTGTATGTAAGGAATGTGGAATAGCCTCAGCCAAAGACAGTATCTCATTAAACATTTCAACATTCATACTGGAGAGAAACCCTGTGAATGTAATGAATATGGATCTCCAAAGAATCTCCACCTCCAGTCTAGGCAACTTGTTGCTAATCACTTAAGGAAGCAGCTGTGACTGTGCAAATAAGGATGTATTTCTCCTCTTGCAAAACAGCACTTACAGTTTGTTCTGAGATCTCTCCCTCCCACATTTTCCTACACACTCATCTGTGTTCAATTTATTACCACTAAATCATGCATAAGAACTCTAGATTTCTCTTAGTTTATGTAAAGAAGGGGTTTTCACTTATTTCAAATTATCCTGGTTGTTTTCAATGGTTCTTCAATCCATTACATTCTGCGTAAACATTTTAAAAATTACCATTTAAAAAATAATGCTGCCCTTTATTATAGTATTTTCTTACAAGGCACCACAACCATTGATATTTTTCAGTTTCTTTGCCTGATTCTGATGTGGATTAAGGTTTAACAACCACCGAACTACAGTGGTCTTCTTTCTACTTAACTCCAATTTTCCTTATTATTTTAAATCAGAAATGATCCTTTCATATTTAGATGATATACTTCTAATCTAAAGTATTTTAAGAGGTTAGAAAATTCTTTTATATTTTTAAGTAGTACTCCAATATTTTTCTCATATGTGATAGGGTGTGGGATGGATGAAACTAGAGATTGGATGTATTTACAAACAAAAATATGTACCCAAAGAATCTGCTAATGCAGATAATTATGAAGAAGGAGGAATGGTGGTTGAGGCTACAGAAGGAATTTGACTGTTTGCCATAACAGACATAAATCATTTTTACACTCTTTGCATGGATAATTTGTTTACAATTTAACAGAAATTATGAAAATTATACACAATAAAACCATACAAAGTGGTTGATTTGAAGATATTGATTTATATCGGCAACATTACTGGGGTGGGGGGTCACTACCCCTCACCCTTTGCAAATACAGTCACCCATAAAAGAAAAGTTTTCACTACCTCAGCCACCTCCCCAGCTGCCTGGACTGGTTGAGGCCTCCATCATCAGGAGTTAGCACCTAGCACAAGGAGCATGGACACGATCTTTTGAAGGCCACACTGCTCTCTGCACATGTCAGGTTAGAGGGCTGTTAGCACCACAGGAGAAGACAGACTTCCTCCTGCTTACTCCCCACTGAAAACCTGCTAGAGTGACTCACATCACTAACTGAGGTTGTGAGTGCTGATCAGGGCTTTCCCCCTGTCCTCCTTTATGCCTCCACAACCTATGATGGTGGTTTTCATTGTGGCTCTGAGAGTTTGGTTCCCAAACAGGACATTCCATCTCTGCCTTGGGGGAAGTGCAGTGAACACGTATTACATTCCAGTTTCTTCAGCTGTACATCATCTTCTTCCCCTCCAAACCCTCCATTCTCTTCTGGAACTTAAGAGGTGTGCATCATTTTCAACACTGTTAAAATGGGTTGAAAATTTAATATTTAATTAATCTGAGAAACATCTGGAATCTGCACTCTCTGAGGTTTTCTGCAATAATTACACTATCTCACAACCTCACTTCTATTCTTTTCAGTCCTAGGTCCCAGGTCTTTCTGGGATTCCTGTATTAATTATTAGGGTCACTGGTCTAATGTTGCTCATTCTGGTGATGTTATTGCTGTAGCCAATGTTGTAATGTGAATTAAACATTTCTTTCCTGACACCAAAATGTTTCATCTTCACATTGCTCTTTGTTTAGCTGCCCCAAGATTGGAGAAGGTGAATGTAGAACTGGAAGCAGGAGACCTGAGTCTGTGCCTGAGATCCAGGAGGGGTACAGTAAGAGTAGCCTCCTCAGAGGGTCAAGGCTGGAAGCCAAGGGAAGGAGGGAAGTGCAAAAGGAGCAGGAGTAGGAAGTCTCCTCTCTGTGCCCTGACTCCTCTGTTGCACCAGACCCCAGGGCCCATGCTTTCATCTTACCCTGCCCACCCGGTTATCCCTGCCTGAGGCAGGTATATCATACTGGAACTTCTATGACTTTAGACAAGTCCCCAAACCATGTGACTCCCCTGCCTGACTCCCTGTCTTACAGGCCTTGCTTGCCAAGAGAACTTCCCCTCCATCTTAAGAGTACTCATTCAACCCTAGTCTGGAGCCACCCAGGGTTCACAGCTGAATTCACTGGGCAGCAGCATCACAGTGTCATTTGAGAACAGGGCAGCTCTGCAAACCTGTTCCCCTAACTGTTTGAGTTTGACAAGCACTCTCAATGCAAAATACAAGAAATATGTTGGCATTTATTGGAATTTATTAGGGTTAAAGTTTACAGTTCAGACACTGAAAAATGTAAAATGAAGGCATCATCAAAAATGCTTTCTTAACAAGGATCAGTTGCTGCTGGACTCCTGCCAAGGTAAAATGTTCAGCCTGCCTGTCTATCTCTGCTTTCTCATTGAAACTCACTTTCTCCCTGAGCTCAGCAGTGGGCCATCAGAAACAATTGCTCACACCTCTCCCTTCTCCTCTGGCCTGGATGTCTTCAGCTTCAAGCTGCTGCATTACTCCTGTCTCTGACCTCTCCCTCAGCCTTTCAGGATTTCTGTGTCTCTCCAAAGCTGTAGGAGACCATGGAGCACTCTCACACATGTCAGGGCAAACTTGGCAGCACTTTCTCTGTGTTGTCCATGTATGTAGAACTTCAGCACAATGATTGGGGTCCATCCTGGTGCCTGAAATCTAATCAGAGATCCATAACTCAACTAAAGCAATCTAACAAAAGTGACCTAATAGAAAGGACCCTTATCTCAATCTAACCAAAATGTCCTACATACAAAAGGCTTACATGCACAGCAATGGGTAGTAGGAATATATATTTCTGGGGCCCACACAAGACTCAAATGAGTGCATTAACCCAGGTCACCGGGATCAGGAGGGTTCTCCTAAGTCCAGAAATAATGGGATCACATGAAACAGTGGCTGGACTTTGGGTGTGGCCATCATTGTTCAAAATTGGTTGCTGACAACCATTGCCCTGGTCCCTAGAATGGTTCCAAGAAGAAGTCAATATACTGTACTTTCTCCACCAAATCTTAGATCCAAAATCAGGTGTGTAACTCAGAGATCTGTGCCATTATTCCCATCCCCAAAGCCAGAGCACACAGATTTTGCATGGGGGGTGGGGTTGCAAGAAGCAGACTGTAAAACTGAAAGCCCCTAATTTCTTCTCCAAAGAACTGATTACATTTACAACAGAATGGAGAAATTCTAACCTAAGGCTGCTCTCAAAAGCAGTGGAGTTCATTGAGGGCCTGAGATTTAATTCATCTCAATCCTTCTGGAAGAAGTGAAATAAATACTTTTACAGATGAGTAAAAACTAATAAAGTTTTCTAGAAGCAACTTACTTTAAAAGAAATGTAAAATAATATTCATCAGGCAGAAAGAAAATAATCTCAGATGATTCAAGATTCAGGATGGATTGAAGAAAAATATCTGTTAATTAAATTCATATATATAAATGACTCTTTAATGGATAATGTAATACTGATATCTGTGGCCTAGAACATCAATAAAGTGTTAAAATACACCATAAAATAATATATCCCATAAGATGGATAAATGGATATGTACCAGTTGGTTATCCTTATGAATTCCAAAAATAGATATTGGATGATGCTTGTAAACTGGTCTTTTAATCTGGGCATGATTAAGTTATGATAAGGGCATTGATTGTGCCACAGTTGGTAAGGCATTGAGCCCCACCCCTTGCTGGGTTGGGTCTCAAACATAAAAAGAAATGGCAAAGGAGAAAGCTGGAGTAGTTTCTGATGTTGGAGTTCTGATGAGCAAGGAAAGAAGGCCCTGGCAAAAAGAGACAAGCCATTCACCTGAGAATTCACAGCTGGCCTTGTGGAAAGAGGCAAAGCTTAGAGAGCCTCATAGTCTACAGCTGACCTTGTGGAGGAAACAGAGGAGCAGAGCCCAGAGAAAAATGCAGCCCTGGGAAGGGGAACCCAAGAGGCCTGAACCCTGGCAAATAATGGCAACTGTCTTGCTTCAAGATGGGTTAACACCCTTTGGTGAAGGAAGAAACTAATGCTTTATGGCCTGGTAACTGTAAGCTTCTACTCTAAAGAAATACCCTTTACAAAGACCAACAGATTTCTGGTATTTTGCAACAGCACCCCTTTGGCTGACTAATGCAGGATATAAAATGTTTTAAAATACATTATTTTACAAGTAAATAACAAATAATAAGTGTAGATTTGGAAAGGCAAACAAAAGAGTTATAATTTCCCCAGTAAAATTTAAAGAATATTAAATAATGCATCTCATCCAAATAAATAGAAAAAAAATTGAACAAAAATAGACAGTCCAAAACAAAGTGTTCAGGGTTTGCTGGGTTGCCATTTTGGCCTGTGTTCTGGGGCCACCTTTCTCGTACATTTTGGAAGCTGCAGCTTTCTTATCCTTCAGAAGCCTGATGGTTCCAGGGTTGATTTATTGTGTGTTGTTTCGCTCCCATCATAAATCAAGTGCAGTATCACTTCTCCATTTCCTACTTATGAAGTCACCAAACTGGATGTGATGTTCATTTGAAAAAAGAAGAGCCATGAATGATAGAACAAATAAAAAGGAGATATTGTTGCACTTCCCAAATTGGATGCCTAGATGACTGATATTGGATCTTTCCTTTTTTTCTAATGAATGCATTCCATGCTATCAATTTCCCTGTAGCACTGTTTTTGCTGCACCCCACATACTACAAAGAAGCATAGGACATAATGAAGCAGAAAGAACCACATAGCCAACGGCTTGTGTGTGAAGCTACATCCACTTCCACAACACTACAGACTTAAGATGAAGGCAGAGAATGTAAGAAAGTTGGGAAAATATGTTCTCTGACTGCAAGTATTGTTTCACCAAATAACACTTCTATGAATGGAACTTCACTTAGAAGATACTTGCATCATGCTTACCTAAGCATGAAGGAATATATGTAAGGAAAAATAATGAAGAGAATGAGTTTTTCGAGATTGCCCACATGGTAGTCCTACCCTTTAAGTATAAAGAGTGTGACGTTTTCTGATGAGATACCTGAGAATTAATCCTTCAGAGAAAACTTTTGGAATTTCATGAATCTAGGAAGTCTAGAGTCACATCAAAGAAAGATGCAGGAGTAAAACCCTGTGTATGTAAAGATTATTGGAAATCCTGCAGCCAGGTAGTAAATCTCATTGAGCAGGAAATATTCATTTATTAGTTAATATTATAATGAACGTAGGAATGCTTTCATCTCAAAGTAAACCTCATGGAATATGAGAAAATTGAAACTAGAAAAAACCATATGTGTATTCTGAATGTAGTCTTCTCTTTGTACATATTTTTTTCTCCTCATCTTAAAAACCATACTGGGGAACAAGCATAGAAATGTAATACATTTGGGAAAGTTTTCAATCTGTCAAAAATCCTCTTTATTCATCAGAAAATTCTTACTGAAGAGAAATCAAATATATTTGTTAAAGATTCAATTCAAATGTCAAATCTCAAATCCAAGAGATTTCCTACTGTAAAGATATCTTATGCATATAAGGCATGTGAAAAAGCATTTAGGTACACAACATATCTCAGAGAACATGAAAAAACTCATAGTGGACAGAAACAAATTGAATGTAAAGAATGCAGAAAGGCCTTCAGCCAAAAGCAATATTTCATTAAACATCAGAGCATTCATTCTGGAGAAAAACCCAATATATGCAATGAATGTGGGAAAGCCTTCAACCTGAAGGAGAACCTCATTAATCATCTGAGAATACACACTGGAGTGAAACCCTATGAATGTGATGGATGTGGGAAAGATTTCATTCAGAAGTCAAGCCTCGTTACACACCAGAGAAGACAAACTGGATAGAAACCCTCTATATGTAAGGAATGTAGGAAAGCCTTCAGTAAAAAATCAAATCTCACTGACCATGAGAAAATTTATAGTGGAAGGAAATTCTATATATGTAAGTAATGTGGAGCAGCCTTCTACCAGAGGCAGTATCTCAGTAAACATTACAACATTCATACTGGAGAGAAACCTTGTGAATGTAATGTACTTGAACCTCCAAAGAAACTCCACCTCCAGTCCGTCCAATTTGTTGCCAATCTTTGAAGGAAACGGCTGTGATTGTGAAATTCAGTATGTTTCTCTCCTCATGGAAAACTTCACTTTCAGATTGCCTGAGAAATTCTCCTCCCACGTCTTCTTCCACACTCACCTGTGTTCAATTTTTTACCACTGATTTATTTATGTAAAGATGGGATTTCCACTTATTTCAAATTATCCTGGTTGTTTTCACTGGTTCTTCAATCCATTACATTCTGGGTAAGCTTTAAAAAATTACCATTTAAAAAATAATGCTGCCCATTATTGTAGCATTTTTTTATGAGGCACCCCAACCATTTATATTTTTTCAGTTTCTTCACCTGGTTCTGATGTGGATTCAAGTTTAACAGGCAGTGAACTACAGTGGCCTGATTTCTACTTTACTCCAATTTTCTTAGTGTTTTAAATCAGAAATGATCCTTTCATAATTAGATGATATACTTCTAATCTCAAGCATATTAAGAAGTTAAAAATTTTATTTATATTCTTAAGTTGTACTCCAATATTTTTCTCATATACGGTAGGATGTGGGATGAATGAAACTAGAGAATGCACGTATTTACAAACAGAAATGTGTATCCCAAAGAATCTACCAATGGAGTTAATTTGAGGAAGGAAGAAAAGGGGTTTAGGGTAGAGAAGGAATTTGGCTGTTTGCCATAACAGACATAAATTATTTTTATACTTTTGCACGGATAATTTCAATATAAGTTAAAAGTAATTATGAAAATAGTACACAATGAATCTTACAAAGTAGTCAATTTGGAGATATTGATTTGTATCTGCAACATTACTGGGGAGGGAGCACTTCCCCTCACCCTTTTCAAATACAGTCCCTCATAAAGGAAAAGTTCTCACTCCGCATGGCCCACTCCCCAGCTGCCTGGAGGGGTGGAGGCCTCCCTCAGCAAGAGTAAGCATGAAGCTCCAGGAGCATGGAAGTGACTGGGTGCAGGCCACACTGTTCTCTACACGTGTGCACTTAGAGGGCTTTCAGCATCCCAGGTGAAGACGGACTTCCTGCTGTTTACTCCCCAGGGAAGGCCTGCTAGGGTGGCTCACATCACTATATGAGGCTGTGAGTTCTGAGCAGGTCTTTCTCCCTGTCCTCCTTTGCAGATCCAGAAACTATGATGTTAGTTTCCAATGGGGCTCAGAGAGATTGGTTCCCAAACAGGACATTCCCTCTCAGAATTGGGGGAACTGAAGTGAACACGTGTTACATTCCAGCTTCATCAGGTGTTCATCAGCTTCTTCCCATCCCACCCCTCCGTTCTCTTCTGGGATTGAAGAATTCTGCATCATTTTCAACACTGTTTAAAATGTGTTGAAAATTTAATATTTAAATAGTCTGAGAATTACCTGGCTTTTACTCCCTCTTAGGTTTTCTGCAAACATGGCACTATCTCACAACTTCACTTCTATTCTTGTCAGCCCTAGTTCCCAGGGCTTTCTGGGATTCTCATATTATTTATTAGGGTCACTAGCTTAATGTTGCTAATTCTGATGTTGTTATTGCTGTATCCAGTGATTTAATGTGAATTTTGGCAGTTCCTTACTGACACCAACAGGTTTATTCTTGGCATTTCTCTTCTTTTAGCGGCCCCAAGATTGGAGAAGGTGCATGTAGAACTGGAAGCAGGAGACCTGAATCTGTGCCTGAGACCCAGGAGGGGTACAGTAAGAGCATACTCCTCAGAGGGTCAACTTTGTAGGCCAAGGGTAGGGCAAAAGGAGCAGGAGCAGGAAGTCACCTCTCAGTGCCCTGACTCCCCTGATGCAACATACCCCAGGACCCATTCTTTTATCTGCCCATGCCCACCTGGACAACCCATGTCTGTGGCACCTGTTAATATAGACTAGTCCCCAAACCATGTGACTCCCCTGCCAGACACCCTATCTTGCAGGCCTTGCTGGCCAAGAGTACTTCCCACACCATCTTACCAGTACTCATTCCAGCCTAATGTGGAGAAACCCACAATTTACAGGTGAATTCTCTGGGCTGCAGCATCACACTGCCATTTCAGAACAGGACAGCTCTCCAACCCTGTGTCCCACAGCTGTTTGAGTTTGCCAAGTGCTGCCAATGCAAAATACCACAAATAGGTTGGCTTTTATTGGAATTTATTATACTTAAAGCTTACAGTCCTGAGGCTGTAAAAATGTCCAAATCAAGGCATCATCAAAAATGCTGTCTTAACAAGGGTCAGCTGCTGCTGGACTCCTGCCAAGGCAAAATTTTGGGCCTGCCTGTCTCTCTCTGCGTTCTCCTCCAAAGTCACTTTCTCCCTGTGCTCAGCAGTGGGCCATCAGAAACAATTGCTCACAACTGTTCGTTCTCCTCTGTCTTGGATGTCTTCAGTTTCAAGCTGCTCTGTGACACCACTCTCTGGCCTCTCCCTTAGCCTCTCAGGTTTTCTGAGTCTCTCCACAGCTGTAGGAGATCCTGGAGCCCTCTCCCACATGGCAGGGTAAACATGGCAGCACGCTTAGTCTGTGTGTTCCATGTATGTAGGACTTCAGCACAATAATTGGGGTCCATCCTGGTGCCTGAAATCTAATCAGAGACTCGTAACAAAACTAAAGCAATATAACAAAAATGAAGTAATGAAAAGGACCCTTATCTGAATCTAACCAAAATGCCCTACATACAAAAGGCTTACACAAACAGCAATGGGGAGTAGGAACATATATTGCTGGGGCCACATGACTCAAACGAGTGCATTAACCCAGTGCACAGGTATTAGGAGCTGTCTCCTAAGTCCACAAAAATGGGAACTCATGAAGCAGTGGATGCTCTTTGAGTGGGGCCATCATTGAGCAAAATGGTGCTGATCACCATTGAACTGGTCCCTAGAATGGTACCAAGAAGAACCCAATAAATTGTGCTTTATCCACCAAACATTAGCACCAAAATCAGATGTTTAACTCAGAGAGCTGTGCCATTATTCCCATCCCCAGAGCCAGAGTGCACAGATTTTGCCTGGGAGTTTGGTGGCAGTAAGCAGGCTGTAAAATTGAAAGCTCCTGATTTCTTCTCCAAAGAACTGATTACATTTACACAGAATGGAGAAATTCAAACCCAAGGGAGCTCTCAAAGGCAGTGAAGATGATAAAGGGCCTGAGATTTAATTCATCTCAATGCATCAGGAAGAAGTGGAATAAATACTTTCACAAATCAGTAAAAACTAGTAAAGTTTCGTAGCAGCAACTAACTTTAAAAGAAATGCAAAAGTATATTCTTCAGGCAGAATGAAAATAATCTAAGAAGGTTCAAGATTCAGGATGGATGGAAGAAAAAGATCTGTTAATTAAATACATATATCTAAATGACTATTCAATGGATGAAGTAATGATATCTGTGGCAAAGGACATCAATAAAGTGTTAAAATACACCATAAAATAATATTAGCATAAGAGGGGTAAATGGATATTTAGCAATTTGGTATGATTATGAATTCCAAAAATACATATTGGATTATGCTTGTAACCTGGTCTCTTAAACTGGGTATGATTAAGTTATGATAAGGGCGTTGACTGGGCCACAGTCGGTAGGGCATTGAGCCCAGCCCCTTGTAGGGTGCTGTCTCAAACATAAAAAGACATGGTGAAGGACAGAGCTTGAGTAGTTTTTGATATTGGAGTTCTGATGTGCAAGGACAGATGGCCCCGGGAAAGAGAGGAAAGCCATTCACCTGATAGTTCACAGCTGGCTTTGTGGAGAGAGGCAAAGCTCAGAGAGCCTCATAGTCTACAGCTGACCTTTGGAGGACACAGAGGAGCTGAGCCCAGAGAGAAATGCAGCCCTGTGAAGAGAGAAACTCAAGAAGCCAGGACCCTGGCAAATGTCAGCAACCGCCTTGCTCCAAGACGGAGAAACAGACTTTGGTGAAGTAAGATTGTTATGCTTTATGGCCTGGTAATTGTAAGCTACTACCCCATATAAATACCCTTTATAAAGACCAAGTGATTTCTGGTATTTTGCATCAGCACTCCTTTGACTGACTAATACAGGATATAAAATGTTTTAAAATACAGTATTTGGCAAGTCAATAACAAATAATGTGTGCAGATTTGGAAAGCAAGCAAGTGTTATAATTTCCCTGGTAAACTTTAACGAATATGAAATCATGCATCTCATCCAAATAAATAGAAGAAAAAAAAAACTGAACAAAAATAGTAAGACCAAATGAAAAGTGTTCAGGATTTCCTGGGTTGCCATTCTGACTTTTGTTTTGGGCAAGCTTACTAGTACATCTTTGGAAGCTGCACCTTTCTTATCCTTCAGAAGTCTGCGGTTTCCAGGGTTGATTTATGGGGTGTTGTTTTGTCCCCATCATAAATCAAGTGCTGTATTACTTTCCCATTTCCTAGTTGTGAAGTCACCAAACTGGATTTGTGGCTCATTTGAAGCAAGAAGGGCCATGAATGATAGAACAAATAAAACGAAGATATTGTTATTCCTCCCAAATTGGACGCTTAGATGTTTGATATTGGATCATCCCTCTTTGCTAATGAATGCATTCAATGCTATAAATTTCCCTCTTAGCATTGCTTTTGATGCACACCACAAACTATGAAGTGGCATAGGACATTAAGATGCAGAATGAACCACATAAAAAAAGGCTTGTGAGTGAAGTTATATCATCTGCCACAGCAATATAGACTAAAGATGTAAGAAAGTTGGGAAAATATGATCTCTGTCCACAAGCATTGTTTCCTCAAAATAACACTTCTATGAATGTAACTTCACTTTGATGGAATTTACATCATGCTTACCTAAGGATGAGGGAATCTCTGAAGGGAGAAAAGAATGAGGACAATGTGGTGTGCCAGTTTGCCCCACATGGTAGTCCTCCCGTTTAAGTGTAAAGAATATGAAGTTTCCTTGGAAATTCAATCTCAGGAGATATTGGAGGATAAATCTTTTGGAGAAACCATTTGGGATTTCATGAATTTGGGAAAGCTAGAGTCACATCAAAGAAAGATGCAGGAGTAAAACTCTGTGTATGTAAGGAATATTGGAAATCCTTCAGCTAGGCATTAAATCTCATTGAGCATGAACTATTCATACTTTAGTTAGTATTGTATTGAACATGGGAATGTTTTCCTCTGAGACAAAACCTCATGGAATATGAGAAAATTCAAACTAGAGAGAATTCATATGAGTGTCCTGAATGGAGTCTGCTCTTTAGAGTCATTTTTTAATCCTCATTTTAAAAGCCATACAGGGGAACAAGCATAGAAATGTAATACACGTGGGAAAGTTTTCCACCTGACAGAAAACCTCTTTATTCATAAGAAAATTCTTCCTGAAGAGATATCATATATATGTGGGAAAGCTTTAATTCAAAGGTCTAATCTCAGAAACAAGAGATTTCCTACTGCAAGGAAACCCTATGCATATAAGGCATATGAAAAAAGCCTTTAAGTACAAATCATATCTCACAGAACATGAAAAAACTCATAGTGGACAGAAACAAAATAAATGCAGAGTATGCTGAAAAGCCTTCAGCCTAAAGCAATAGTTCATTAAACATCAGTCCATCATCTAGAGAAAAACCCTGTATATGCAATGAATTTGAAAAAGCCTTCAGCCAGAAGGAAAACCTCATTCACAATCTGAGAACACATACTGGAGAGAAACCCTATGAATGTGATGGATGTGTGAAAGCTTTCATTCAGAAATCAAGCCTCATTACCCACCAGAGAAGACAAACTGGAGAGAAATCCAATATATGTAAGTAATGTAGGAAAGCCTTCAGTAGCAAATCAAATTTCACTGATCATGAGAAAATTCATAGTGGAGGGAAACCCTATATATGTAAGGAATGTGAAATAGCCTTCAGCCAGAGGCAGTATCTCATTAAAAATTACATCATTCATACTGGAGAGAGACCCTGCAAATGGAATAAATGTGAATCTCCAAAGAATCTCCAATTCCAGTCTGTGCAACTTGTTGCCAATGTTTAAGGAAGCGGCTGTGACTGTGCAATTCACCTCTTGGAAAAGTGCACTTGCAGTTTGTTATAAGATCTGCTCCTCCCACATCTTCTTTCATACTCATCTGTGTACAATTTGTTAACACTAATTTGTGCATCAGTACATGAGATTTCTCTTAGGCTATGTAAAGATGGGCTTTCCACTTATTTCAGATTATCCTGGTTGTTTTCACTGGTTCTTCAATACATTACATTCTGAATAAGCATTTAAAAAATTACCATTTTAAAAATAATGCTCCCCATTATTGTAGCATTTTCTTATAAGGCACCCCAACCATTTATATTTTTTCTGTTTCTTCATCTGATTCTGATGTGGATTCAATTTTAATAGCCACTGAATTACAGGGGCCTGCTTTCTACTTCACTCCAAGTTTCCTTAGTATTTCAAATCAGAAATGATCATAATTAGATGATATACTTCTAATCTCAAGTATTTTACGAAGTTAGAAAATTTATTTATATTCTTAAGCTGAACTCCAATATTTTTTTCATGTGTGATAATGTGTGGGTTGGAAGAAAGCAGGAATGCATGTATTAACAAACTGAAATGTGTTCTGAAAAGAAACTGCCAATGACGATAATTCTGAGGAAGGAGAAATAGTTGTTGAGGCTAGAGAAGAAATTTGGCTGTTTGTCATAACAGACATAAATTATTTCTACACACTTTGCACGAATTTAAAAGAAATAATGGAACTAGTTCACAATGAAATCTTACAAATTGGTTGATTTGAAGCTACTGATTTCTATCTGTAACATTACTTGGGGGGTACTTCCCTTCACCCTTTGGAAATACAGTCACCCATAAAGGAAATGTGCTCACTTCCTTCGGCCCCCTGCCCAGCTGCCGGCTGTGTGGAAAACTCCCTCAGCAAGAGTGGGCACGGAGCACCTGGAGCATGGATGCAACTGTTTGAAGGCAACTCTGCTCTCTACACGTGTTCAAGTAGAGGGCTCTTAGCACCATAGGAGAAGATGGACTTCCTCCTTCTTACTCCTCAGTGAAGTCTCACTAGAGTGACTCACATCACAAACTGTGACTGCAACTGCTGAGCAGGGCTTTCTCTCTGTCCCTCTTTGCTGATCCAGAACATATGATGATGGTTTTCATTGGGGCTCTGAGATTTGGTTCCCAAAAAGGACATTCCCTCTCCTGCTTGGTGGAACTACAGTGAACACCTGCTACATTCAAGCTTCTTCAGTTGTTCATCACCTTCTTCCCATCCAGCACCTCCATTCTCCTCTGGGATTGAAGAGGTCTGCAATATATTCAACTCTGTTAAAAATGCATTGAAAATTTAATATTTAATTATTCTGAGAAATATCTGGAATCTGCACCCTCTGAAGTTTTCTACAAATATGGCAATATCTCACAACCTCATTTCTATTCTTGGCAGCCCTAGGTCCCAGGATTTTCTGGCATTCCCATACTGTTTATTAGGGTCACAGGCCAAAAGTTGCTCATTCAGGTGATGTTTTTGCTGCAGCCAATGCTGTAATGTGAATTTTGACATTTCCTTCCTGACACCAAATGGTTTCATCTTGGCATTGCTCTTTCTTTATCTGCCCCATGTTTGGAGAAAGTTAATGTAGAACAGGAAGCAGGAGACCTGAGTCTGTGTCTGAAACCTAGAAGGGGTACAGTAAGAGCAGCCTCCTCAGAGGGCCCACACTGGAGGCCAAGGGAAGGAGGGAAGGGCAAATGGAGCAGGAGCAGGAAGTCTCTTCTCTGTGCCTTGAATCCTCTGGTGCACCAGACCCCAGGTCCCATGATTTTATCTGCCCCTGTCCCCCAGGCCAACCCCTGCATGAAGCACGTAAATCATACTGGGGCATCTGTAACTTCAGACTAGTCCCCAGATCATATGACTCCCCTGCCCGACACCCTGTTTTGCAGGCCTTGCTAGCCAAGAGCATTTCCCCTCCAGTACTCATTCCTACCTAGTCTGGAGTCACCTACAGTTTACAGGTGAATTCACTGGAAAGCAGCATCACACTTCCATTTGGGAACAGGGCAGCTCAGCAAACCTGTGTCCCTAGCTATTTGAGGTTGCCAAGTGCTGCCAATACAAAATACCATAAATAGGTTGGGTTTTATTGGAATTTATTAGGGTTAAAGCTTACAGTACTGATGCTGTGAAAATGTCCAAATGAAGGCATCATCAAAAATGCTTTCTTAACAAGGGTCAGCTGCTGCTGGACTCCTGCCAAGAGAAAATGTTGGGCCTGCCTGTCTCTCTCTGCCTTCTCCTCCAAACTCACTTTCTCCCTGAGCTCAGCAGTGGGCCATGAGACACAGTTGCTCACACTTCTGACTTCCTTTCTGGCCTTGATGTCTTCAGCTTCAAGCTGCTCCATGGCTCCAGCCTCTGGCCTCTCCATCAGCCTCTCAGGGTATCTGTGTCTCTCTACAACTGTAGAAGATCATGGAGCCCCCTCCCACATGTAGGGTAATTATGTCAGCACTCTTTCTCTGTGTGTTCCATGTATGTAGGTCTTCAGCACAATGATTGCATTCAATCCTGCTGCCTGAAATATAATCAGACACCCTTAACTAATCTAAAGCATAATGTGACCTAATCAAAAGATTCCTTATCTGAATTTAACCAAAATGTGCTACATACAAAAGGCTTACAACCACAGCAATGAGTTAGTAAGAATACACTTTCCGGGGTCCACAGAAGACTCAAACAAGGGTATTAACCCAGGGCATAGGGAGCAGGAGGGTTCTCCTAAGTGCGGGACCAATGGGAACTCATGAAGCAGTGGCTGTACTTTGGGTGTATACATCATTGAGCAAAATGGGGTGCTGACCACCATTGCACTGGTCCCTAGAACGGTCCCAAGAGAACACAATATACTGTTCTTTCTCCACCAAATATTAGCTCCAAAATCAGATGTGTAACTCAGAGAGGTGTGCCATTATTCCTGTCCCCAGAGACAGAGTACACAAATTTTACTTGTGGGCGCAAGAAGCAGGTGGTAAAACTGAAAGCCCCTAATTTCTTCTCCAAAGAACTGATTACATTTACAACAGAATGGAGAAATTCAACCCTATGGGTTCCTCTCAAAAGCAGTGGAGATGATAGAGGGCTTGAGATTTAATTCATCTCAATCCTTCAGGAAGGGGTTAAATAAATACTTTTAAAGATGAGTAAAAACTAATAAAGTTTGTTAGCAGCAAATCACTTTAAAAGAAATGTAAAAGAATATTCTTCAGGCAGAAAAAAATGATTTCAAAAGATTCAAGATTCAGGATGGATTGAAGAACAATATCTGTTAATTAAATTCATATATTTAAATGACTATTGAATGGATAAAGTAATAATCATTTCCATGGCCTAGGACATCAATAAAGTGTTAAAATACCCGATAAAATAATATATATCATAATATGGGTAAATGGATATGTAGCCATTTGATATCATTATGAATTCCAAAAATTGATATTGGAATATGCTTGTAAACTGGTCTTTTATTCTGGGCATGATTAAGTTATGATAAGCGGATACACCACCCTTGGTGGGTGTAGTCTCAAACTTAAAAAGACATGGCAAAGGACAGAGTTGGAGTAGTTTTAGATGTTCAAGTTCTGAAGAGCAAGGATTGAAGGCCCTGGGTAAAAGAGACAACGGTTCAAGTGACAGTTCACAGCTGGCCTTGTGGAGAGAGGCAAAGCTTAGAGAGTCTCACAGTCTAGAGCTGACCTTGTGGAGGAAACAGAGGAACGGAGTCTAGAGAGAAATGCAGACCTGGAGAGAGAGGAACCCAAGAAACCTGAATGCTGGCAAATTCCAGCAGCTGTCTTTTTCCAAGACGGGAGAACAGATTTTGAGGAAGGAAGAAACTTATGTCTTATCGCCTGGCAAGTGTAAACTTCTACCCCAAAAATAAATAACCTTTATAAAGACCAACAGATTTCTGGTATTTTTCATCAGTACACCATTGGCTCAGTAATAGAGGATATAAAATGTTTTAAAGTACATTATTTGGCAAGTGAATAACAAATAATATGTGTACATTTGGATAGGCAAGGAAAAGTGTTATAATTTCCCCAGTAAACTTTAAGAATACTAAATAGTGCATTTCAACCAAATACATAGAAGAAAAAGAAATTGAACAAAAATAGTCCAAAACAAAGTATTCAGGATTACCTTGGTTGCAATCTTGGGCTTTGTTCTGGGGCCACCTTACTCATGCATTTTTGGAAGCTGCATCTTTCTTATCCTTCAGATGGCTGAAGGTTCCACGGTTGATTTATGGGGTGTTGTTTTGTCTCCATCATACATCAAGTGCTCTATCACTTCCAAATTTCCTAGTTATGAAGTCACCAAACTGGATGTGATTCTCATTTGAAGCCAGAAGAGGCATGAGTGATAGGATAAATAAAAATGAGATTTTTTTGTGCTTCACAAAGTGGACCCTTAAATGATTGATATTGGATCTTTCCTCTTTTCTAATGAGTGCACTCAATGCTATAAATTTCCCTCTAAGCACTGTTTTTGCTCCACCCCACAATCTATGAAGAAGCTTATTAAGAAGCAGAAAGACCATGTAACAAAAGACTTGTGAGTGAAGCTATATCCACATACACAAGAGTACAGACTAAAGATGAAGGCAGAGAATGTAACAAAGGTGGGAAAATATTTTCTCTGACCACAAGCATTGTTTTCTCAAAGTAACACTTCTATGAATATAACTTCATTTTGAAGGAAGTTACATCATGCTTACCGAAGCATGAGGGAATCAATTTAAAGAAAAAAGAATGAAGACAATGATTTTGCCAGATTTTCTCACCTGGTAGTCCTCCCCTTTAAGTGTAATGAGTGTGAAGTTTTCTTGGAAATTCAACCTCATGAGATACCATTGAATAAATCATAAAGAGAAATCATTTGGGATTTCATGAATTTGGGAAAGCTAGAGTCACATATAAGAAAGATGCAGCTGTAAAACCCAGTGTATGTAAGGAATATTGGAAATGCTTCAGCCAGGCATTAAATCTCATTGAGCATGAAATATTCATACCTTAGTTATTATTATAACGAACTTGGTAATGCTTCCATCTGAAACAAAACCTCATGTAATATGAGAAAATTCAAACTAGAGAGAAACCATATGAGTGTCTTGAATGTAGTCTGCTCTTTACAGTCATTTTTTACTCCTTATTTAAAAAGCCACAGAGGTGAAAAAGTTTAGAAATGTCATACATGTGGGAAAGTTTTCAACCTGACAGAAAACCTCTTTACTCATCAGAAAATTCTTACTGAAGAGAGATCATATAATGTGGGAAAGCGTTAATTCAAATGTCAAATCTCAGATACAAGAGATTTCCTACTGCAAAAAATCCATATGCATGTAAGTCATGTGAAAAAGCACTTAGGTACAAATCATATCTCACAGAACATGAAAAACTTATACTGGAAAGAAACAAAATGAATGTAAAGAATGCAGAAAAGCGTTCAGCCAAAACTAATTGTTCATAAATCATCAGAGAATTCCTTCTGGAGAAAAACCTTATACATTCAATGAAAGGAAAAATCTTCAATCAAAAGGAAAACCTCATTAACTATCTGAAAATTCATTCTGAAGTCAAACCCTATGAATGTGATGGACGTTGGAAATCTTTTATTCAGAAATCAAGACCCATTACGCACCAGAGAAGACAAACTGGAGAGAAACCCTATATCTGTAAGGAATGTAGGAAAGACTTCAGTAGCAAATCAAATCTCACTGATCATGAGAAAATTCATAGTGGAGGGAAGCCCTATATATATAAGGAATGCGGAATAGCCTTCAGCCAGATGCAGTATCTCTTTAAACATTACAACATTCATACTGGAGAGAAACCCTGTCAATGTAATGAATGTGAATCTCCAAAGACTCTCCACATCCAGTCTGTGCAACTTGTTGCCAATCTTTTAAGGAAGTGGCTGTGACTGTCAATTCAGGATATCGTTCTCTTTTTGGAAAAGTGCACTTGCATTTTGTTCTGAGATCTTCTCATCCAACATCTTCTTCCTCACTCATCCGTGTTCAATTTGTTACCATTAATTTAAGCATCAGAACACGAGATTTCTCTTAGTTTATGTAAAGAAGTGATTTCCACTTATTTCATATTATTCTGGTTGTTTTCAGTGGTTCTTCAATACATTACATTCTGGGTAAGCATGCAAAAATTTACCATGTTTAAAACAATGCTGCCCGTTATTGTAGTATTTTCTTATAAGACACCCCAACCATTTATATTTTTTCAGTTTCTTCACCTGATTCTGATTTGGATTCAAGTTTAACAGCCACTGAACTAAAGTGGTCTGCTTTCTTCATAACTCCTATTTTCCTTAGTATTTTAAATCAGAAATGATCATTTCATAATTAGTGACTATACTTCTAATCTCAAGTATTTTAAGAAGTTAGAAAATTTATTTGTATTATTAAATTGTACTCCAATATTTTTCTCATATGTGATAGGGTGTGAGATGGATGAAACTAGAGAATGCATGTATTTTCAAACAGAAATGTGTACCCAAAACCCTCTACCAATGCATATAATTCTGAGGTAGAAGGAATGGGGATTTAGGCTAAGAAGGAATTTTGCTGTTTGCCATAACAGACATAAATTGTTTTTATACTCTTTGCACAGATAATTTGGTTATAATTTAAAATAAATTATGAAAATAGTACACAATTAAATCATACAAAGTGGTTGATTTGAAGAAATCAATTTGTATCTGCAACATAACTTGGGGGACACTTCCCCTCACCCTTTGCAAATACAGTCACCCATAAAGGGAAAGTGCTCACTCCCCTTGGCTAATCCCCAGATTCCTGGACGGGTGGAGGTCCCCCACAGCAAGAGCGAGCACAGCACACGAGGAGCATGGACACAACAGGGTGAAGGTCACACTGTTCTCTACACGTGTCCAGTTAGAGGGCTGTTACCACCACAGGAGAAGACAGACATCCTGCTGCTCACTTTGCAATGAAGACCTGCTAGTGTGACTCACATCACTAACTGAGGCTGTGAGTGCAGAGCAGGATTTTATCCCTGTGATCCTGTGTGGATCTAGAACCTACGGTGATGGTTTTCATTGGGGCACTGAGAGTTTCGTTCCAAAAAAGGACATTCCTTCTCTGGCTTGGGGTTAATATATATGGAATATATTCCAGGTTCATCCGTTGTTCATCAACTTCTTCCCAACTAATCCCTCTATTCTCTTCTGGGATTGACGAGGTCTGCATCATTTTCAACACTTTTAAAGATGCGTTGAAAATTTAATATTTAATTAGTCTGAGAAATATCTGGCATCTGCACACTCTGAGGTTTTCTGCAAACATTGCACAATCTCACAACCTCACTTCTATTCTTGTCAGCCCTATGTTCCAGGAATTTCTGATTCCCATACTATATATTATGGACACTGGACTAATGTTGCTCATTCCAGTGATATTATTGCTATAGTCAATGCTGTAATATGAATTTTGACATTTCCTTCCTGGCTCCAACAGGTTTCATCTTGGAATAGCTCTTTCTTTAGCTGCCCCAAGAGTGGAGAATGTGAATGTAGAACTGGAAGCAAGAGACCTGGTCTGTGCCTGAGACCCAGGAGGGGTACAGTAAGAGCAGACTCCTCAGAGGGTCAAGGCTGGAGGCCAAGGGAAGGAGGGAAGGGCAAAAGTAGCAGGATCAGGAAGTGTTCTCTCTGTACCCTGACAACTCTGCTGCACCAGGCCCCAGTTCCCATGCTTTTACCTGCCACTGCCCACCTGGAAAACCCCTTCCTGATGCAGGTACATCATACTGGGGCATCTGTGACTTTAGACTAGTCCCCAAATCATGTGTCTCCCCTACCTGACCCTGTGTCTTGCAGAACTTGCTGGCCAAGAGCAATTACCCCTCCATCTTACAAGTACTCATTCCCACCTAGTCTGGAGACACCCACAGTTTACAGGTGAATTCACTGGGCAGCAGCATCACAGTGCTATTTGGGAACAGGGCAACACTCCAACACTGTGTCCATAGCAGTTTGAGTGTGCCAAGCATTGCCAATGCAAATTACCAGAAGTAGGATGGCTTTTATTGAAATTTATGAGGATTAAATCTTACAGTTCTGATGCTGTGAAAATGGCCAAATCAAGGCATCATCAAAAATGCTGTCTTAACAAGGGTCAGCTGCAGCTGGACTCCTGCCTAGGCAAAATGTTGGGCCTGCCTGTCTCTCTCTGCCTTCTCCTCAAACTCACTTTCTCCCTGAGCTCAGCAGTGGTCCATTAGACACAATTGCTCACACTTCTGCCTTCCCCTCTGCCCTGGATGGCTTCAGCTTCAAGCTGCTCCAACTCTACCATCTAGCCTCTCCCTCAGCCTCTCAGGGTTTCTTTGTCTCTCCAAAGCTCTAGGAGATCCTGGAACCCTCTCCCACATGGCAGTGTAAACATGGCAGCACTCTTTCTCTGTGTGTTACATATATGTAGGACTTCAGCACAATGATTGGGGTCCATCCTGGTGTCTGAAATATAATCAGAGGCCCTTAACTAAACTAAAGCAATCTAACAAAAAGCGAACTAATCAAAATATCCCTTATCTGAATCTCACCAAAATGTCCTACATACAAAAGGCTTATATGCACAGCAATGGGTGGGTAGAAACATACTTTTATGGGGTCATCATAAGACTCAAATGAGGGTATTAACCCAGGGCACAGGGAAGAGGAGGGGTCTCATAAGTCCAGAAGAAATGGGAACTCATAAAGCAGTTGCTGTATTTTGGGTGTGCCCATCATTGAGCAAAATTGGATGCTGACCACCCTTGAAATGGTCCCTAGAATGGTCCCAAGAAGAACTCAATATACTGTACTTTCTCCACCGAATCTTAGCTCCAAAATCAGGCGGGCAACTCAGAGAAGTTTGGCATTATAACCATCCCCCAAGCCAGAGCACACGGATTTTTGCTGGGGGGGGGGGTTGGGCAGGAAGCAATCTGTAAAACTGAAATCCCCTAGTTTCTTCTCCACAGAACTGATTACATTTCCAACAGTATGGAGAAATTCAAACTCAAGGGTGCTCTCAAAAGCGGTGGAGATCATCCAGAGCCTGAGATGTAATTCATCTCAATCTTTCAAAAAGAATTGAAATAAATACTTTTACAGATGATTAAAATCTTTTTAACTTTGCTGGCAGCAACTCACTTTAAAAGAAATGTAAAAGAATATTCCTCAGGCAGAAAAAAAATTTCACAAAGTTCAACTTCCAGGATGGATGGAAGAACAATATCTGTTAATTAAATTTATATATCTAAATGACTAGAGAATGGATAAAGTAATAATGATATCCATGGCCTAGGATATCAATAGTGTAAAAATACACCATAAAATAATATATAGCATAAGATGGGTAAATGGAAATGTAGCACTTGGATATCATTATGAATTCCAAAATTGATATTGGATTATGCTTGTAAATTGGTCTGTTAATCTGGACATGGTTAAGATATGATAAGGGTGTTGACTGGGCCAGAGTTGGTGGGGCATCGAGTGAGTGGGGCCACAAACATAGAAAGACATAGCAAAGGACACAGTGGGAATAGTTTTTGATGTTGGAGTTCTGATGAGCAAGCACAGAAGACCCTGAAGAAGAGAGACAAGCCATTCATCTGACAGTTCACAGCTGGCCTTGTGGAGAGAGGCAAAGTTTAAAGAGACTCATAGTCTACAGCTGACCTTGTGGAGGAACCAGAGGAGCTGAGCCCAGAGAGAAACACAGGCCTGGGAAGAGTGGAACCCAAGAAGCCTGAACCCTGCCAAATGTCGTCAGCTATCTTGCTCCAAGATGGGATAACAGACCATGGTGAAGGAAGAAACTTATCCTTTATGACCTGGTAACTGTAAGCTTCTAACCCAAATAAATACCCCTTATAAAGTCTAACAGATTTCAGGTATTTTGCATCAGCGTGCCTTTGGCAGAATAATACAGGATAGAAAATGTTTTAAAATACTTTATTTGGCAAGTCAATAACAAATAATAACTGCAGATTTGGAAAGGCAAACAAAAGTGTTATAATTTCCCTGGTAAACTTTAAAGAATATTAAATAGCGCATTTCATCCAAATAAATGGAAGAAAAAAATTGAACAAAAATAGTCAGTCTGAACTAAAGTGTTTAGGATTTCCTGGGTTGCCATTTGGCCTTTGTTCTGAGGCCACATTACTCATGCAACTTTGGAAGCTGCACCTTTCTTATCGTTCAGAAACCTGAAGGTTCCAGGGTTGATTTATTGGGAATTGTTTTGTCCCCATCATAAGTCAAGTGCTGTATCACTTGCCCATTTCCTAGTTATGAAGTCAGCAAACTGGATGTGATGCTTATTTGAAGCAAGAAGAACCATGAATGATAGAACAAATAAAAAGGGGTTATTGTTGCACTTCCCAAATTGGACGCTTAGATAATTGATATTTGATCTTTCCTCTTTTCCAATGAATGCATTCATTCATTGGAAATGAATAAATTTCTCTCTAAGCATTGCTTTTGCTGCATCAAACAAACTATGCAGAAGCATAGGACATTAAGAAGCAGAAAAAAACACATAACAAGAGGCTTGTGCGTGAATCTATATCCTCTTCCACAAGATTACAGAATTAAGATGAAGGCAGATAATGTAAGGAAGTTGAGAAAACATTTTCTCTGACTGCAAGCATTGTTTCCTCAAAATAACACTTCTATGAATATAACTTTAAAGAAATTTTCATCATGCTTATCTAAGCATTAGGGAATCTATGTAAGGAAAAAAGAGTGATGGCAATGAGTTTTACTAGTTTGCGCTACAATGTAGTCCTCCCCTTTAAGTGTAATGAGTGTGAAGTTTCTTGGAAATTCAAACTCATGAGATACCTGAGAATTATCCCTTCAGAGAAACCTTTTGGGATATCATGAATTTGGGAAAGGTAGAGTCATATCAAAGAAACATGCAGTAGTAAAACTCTGTGTATGAAATGAATATTGGAAACTCTTCAGCCAGGCATAAAATCGCATTGAGCATGAAATATTCATACATTAGATAGTATTGTAATGAACATGGCAATGCTTCCATCTGCAATAAAACCTCATGGAATATGAGAAAATCCTATCTACAGAGAAACCATATGCGTGTCCTGAATATAGTCTGCTCTTTACAGTCATTTTTTCTCTTCATTTTAAAAGCCATACAGGGGAACAAGCATAGAAATGCAATACATTTGGGAAAATTTTCAACCTGACAGAAACGTCTTTATTCATCAGAAAAATCTTATTGAAGAGAAATCATATATATGTGGGAAAGCCTTAATTCAAATGGCATATCTCAGATACAAGAGATTTTCTACTGCAAAGAAACCCTATGCATGTAAGTCACATGAAAATTTTTTAGGTACAAATCATATCTCATAAAACATGAAAATACTCATAGTGGACAGAAACGAAATTAAAGTAAAGAATGCTAAAAAGCCTTCAGGCGAAAGGAACAGTTCATTAAACATCAGAGCATTCATTCTGGAGAAAAATGCTATATATTCAATGAATGTGGAAAAGCCTTCAACCAAAAGGAAAACCTCATTAACCTTCCAAGAATACATACTGGAGAGAAATCATATGAATGTGATGGATGTGGGAAAGCTTTCATTCAGAAATGAAGCTTCATTACACACCAGAGAAGACAAAATGGATAGAAACCGTACATATTAAGGAATGTAGGAAAGCCTTCAGTAGCAAATCAAATCTCACTGACCATGAGAAAATTCATAGTGGAGGGAAACCCTATATATGAAAGAAATGTGGAATAGCCTTCAGCCAGAGGCAGTATCTCATTAAACATTACAATATTCATACTGGAAAGAAACTGTGATTTTAATGAATGTGAATCGCAAAAGAAACTCCATCTTCAGGCTGTGCAACTTGTTGCCAATCTTTTAAGGAAGCGGCTGTGACTGTGCAATACATGATGTCTTTCTCCTCTTGGAAAAGTTCACTTGCAGTTTGTTCTTTGATCTCCTCCACCTGCATCTTCTTCCACACTCATTTGTGTTCAATTTCTTACCACTTATTTATGCATCAGAACTCGAGATTTCTCTTAGTTAATGTAAAGATGGGCTTTCCACTTATTTCAAATTATCCTGGTTGTTTTCACTGGTTCTTCAATACATTACATTCTTGGTAAGCATTTTTAAAATTACCATTTAAAAACAATGCTGCCCATTATTGTAGCATTTTCTTATAAGGCACCCCAACCATTTATATTTTTTCAGTTTCTTCATCTGATTCTGATGTGGATTCAACTTTAACAGCCACTGAACTACAGTGTCCTCCTTTCTACTTCATTCCAATTTTAATTATTATTTTAAATCAGACATGATCCTTTCATAATTAGGTGATGTACTTCTGCTTTCAAATATTTTAAGAAGTTAGAATATTTATATTCTTGTTGTTACCAATAGTTTTCTCATATGTGATAGGGTGTGCGATGGATGAAACCAGAGAATGCATGTATTTACAAACAGAAATATGTACCCAAAAGAATCTGCAATGCAGACAATACTGAAGAAGGAGGAATGGGTTGAGGCTTGAGAAGACTTTTTGCCATAACAGACATAAATTATTTTTGTACTCTTTGCAAGGATAATTCGGTTATAATTTAAAATAAAATTTGAAAATAGTACACAATGAAATCATACAAAGTGGTTGATCTGAAGATATTAATTTGTGTCTGCAACATTACTGTGTGGGGACCTTCCCCTCACCCTTTGCAAATACAGTCACCCATAAAGGCAAAGTGCTCATTCCCCTCAGCACGCTCCCCAGCTGCCTGGCCAGGTGGAGGCCTCACTCAGGAAGAGTGAGCATGGAGCATGAGTAGCATGGACATGACTGTGTGAAGGCCACACTGCTCTCTACACGTGTCCAATTAGAGGTCTATTAGCACCACTGGAAAAGATTGATTTCCTGTTGCTTAATCCACAGTGAAGACCTGCTAGAGGGACTCACATCACTAACTGAGGCTGTGAGTGGTGAGCAGGGCTTTTTCAATTTCCTCTTTGCTGGTCAAGAACCTATGATAATGGTTTTCATTGGGGCTCTGAGAGTTTGCTTCCCAAACTGGACATTCCCTCTATGCCTTGGGAAAACTGCAGTAAACACGTGTTACATTCCAGCTTCTTCAGTTGTTCAATAGCTCTTCCCATCCAACCCCTTGGTTATCTTCCAGGATTGAAGAGGTCTGCATCATTTTCAACTCTGTGAAAAATGTGTTGAAAATTTAATATTTAATTAGTCTGAGAGCTTTTGACATCTGTACCCTCTTAGGTTTTCTGCAAAATTGCACTACCTCACAATCTCACATCTATTCTTGTCAGCTCTAGGTCCCAGGACTTTCTGAGTTTCCCATACTATTTATTAGGGTCATTAGCCTAATGTTGCTCATTCTGGTGATGTTATTGCTGAAGCTAATGCTGTAATGTGAATTTTGACATTTCCTTTCTGACACCAAGAGGTTTCATCTTGGCATTGCTCTCCTTTAGCTGCCCCAAGATTGGAGAATATGAATATAGAACTGTGAGCAGGAGACCTGATTCTGTGGCTGAGGCCCAGGAGGGGAAGAGTAAGAGCAGCGACCTCAGAGTGTCCACGCTGGAGGCCAAGGGAAGGAGGAATGGGCAAAAGGAGCAGGAGCAGGAAGTCTCCTCCCTGTGCCCTGAATACTCTGCTGCAGCAGAACCCAGGTCCCATGCTTTTATCTGCCCCTGCCCACCTGGACAAACCCTGCCTGAGGCTGGTACATGATACTGGGGCATCTGTGACTTCAGAGTAGTCTGCAAACCATGTGCCTCCCCTGCCTGACTCACTGTCTTGCAGGCCTTGATGGCCAAGAGCACTTCCCCCTCCATCTTACCAGTTCTCATTCTCACCTAGTCTGGAGACACCCACAGTTTAAAGGTGAATTCACTGGGCAGTGCATCACTCTGCCATTTGGGAACACGGCAGGTCTCCAAAACTGTGTCCCTAGCTGTTTCAGTTTACCAAGTGCTGCCATTGCAAAGAAATTGGTTGGCTTTTATTAGAATTTATTAGGGTTAAAGCTTACAGTTCTGAGGCTGTAAAAATGTCCAAATCAAGACATCATCAAAAATTCTGTCTTAACAAGGGTCAGCTGCTTCTAGACTCCTGCCAAGGCAAAATGTTGCACCTGCCTGTGTCTCTCTGCCTTCTCCTCTAAATTCACTTTATCCCAGAGCTCAGCAGTGGGCCATAAGCCACAATTTCTCACACCTCTCCCTTCTCCTCTGGCCTGGATGTCCTCAACTTCAAGCTGCTCCATGATTACAGCCTCTCCATCACACTCTCTGGGTTAATGTGTCTCTCCACAGCTGTAGGAAATCCTGTAGCCCTCTCCCACATGTCATGGTAAACAGGGCAGCACTCTTTCTCTCTGTGTTCCATGTATGTAGGACTTCAACACAATGATTGGTGCCCATCCAGGTGCCTAAAATCTAACCAGAGGCCCTTAACTAAACTAAAGCATTCTACCACAAAGTGACCTAATCAAATGTTCCCTTATCTGAATCTAAACAAAATGTCCTACACACAAAAGGCTTATGCATTCAGCTATGGGTTAGTAAGAACATATATTTCTGGCATCTATGCAAGACTCAAATGAGGGCATTAGCCCAGGGCATAGAGATCATAAGGGGTCTCCTAAGTCTGGGAGTAATGGGAACTCATGAAGCAGTGGCTGTACATAGGGTGAGGCAATCAGTGCACAAAATGGGGTGCTGAACATCATTGCACTGGTTCCTAGAATGGTCCCAAGAAGAACTTAGTATACTGTGCTTTATCCACCAAATCTTAACTCCAAATTCAGGTGTATAACTGAGAGAGGTGTGCCATTATTCCCTTTCACAGAGCCAGAGCACACAGATTTTGCCTGTTTAGTGGCGGGGGGCAGTAAACGGGGTGTAAAACTGAAAGACCGTAATTTCTTCTTCAAATAACTGATTGTATTTACAACAGATTGGAGAAATTTGACCCTAAGTGTGCTCTCAGAAGCAATGGAGATTGTGGAGTGTCTGAGATTTAATTCATCTCAATCCTTCAGGAAGAAGTGAAATAAACATTGTACAGATTAGTAAAAATAATACCATTTGCTAGCAGCAACTCACTTTAAAAGAAATGTAAAGGAATATTCTTCAGTGTAGGGTGATAGGCACTTAGATGTTCTATGAGTTGTTGGCAAGGCCCCAGGATGTGTAAGTCCATTAAGGGTGGTGGGCCACACTTGTGGGAGATGTTTGTGTGGGATGTGGTGGGAGGTGTGGGAGGTGGGCAACATGGGAATCCCAGGGGGTTCTGTGTAATATTTTTGGTAATCTAAGCACCTCTTAAAATATATTTATATATATAAATAACATTTTTGTAAGCAAATACACATATATGCATATATATTTATATATCATTTTACAAATATTGGTATGTATTGTGAAAATTTTGATTTTTACCTACAATAAAAAAAAGAGTATTCTTCAGGCAGAAAGAAAATAATCTCATAAAGTTCGAGATTCAGGATGGATTGAAGAATAGTATCTGTTAATTAAATCCATATATCTAAATGACTATTGAATTCATAAAGTAGTAATGATATTCATTACTTAGGACATCAATAAAATGCTAAAATACATCATAAAATAATATATAGCATAAAATGGGTAAATGGATATGTAGCAATTTGATATTGTTATGAATTCTAAAAGTAGATATTTGATTATGTTTTTAAACTGGTCTGTTAATCTGGCAATGATTAAGTTTTGATAAGTGCATTGATTTGCCACAGTCGGTAGAGTGTTGATCCCCACCACTTGGTGGGTGGGGTCTCAAACATAAAAAGATATGGCAAAGCACAGAGTTGCTGTATTAGTTATCCAAAGGGATGCTAATGTGAAATACCAAAACTGAGTTGGTCTTTATAAAGGGTATTTATTTGGGGTAGAAATCCACAGATACCAGGCCATAAAGCATTGTTTCTTCTCTTACCAATGTTCATTGCCACGTGTTGAAGCAAGAAAGCTGCTGGCATTTGCCAGGGTTCAGGATTCTGGGTTCCTCTCTTCCCGGGGCTGCATTTCTCTAGGCTTAGCTCCTGTTTCCTCCACAAGGTCAGCTGTAGACAATCAGGCAAATGGCTTGCTTCTCTTCTCCTGGGGCCTTCTTTCCAACAGCAAAACTGCTTCTCAAAAGACTGCTTCAACTTTCCTTTGCCTTGCCTTTTATATTCAATACCCCACCCACCAAGGGGTGGGGCTCAATGCCCTAATCCTAACCTAATCATGCCCAGATTAACAGAGCAGTTTACAAGCATGATTCAATTATATTTTTGGAATTCATAATTACATCAAACTGCAACTGTTGCAGTAATTTTTTATGTTGGAGTTATGATGAACAAGGGCAGAATGCCCTGGGAAAAAGAGATGAGCCCTTCACCTGACAGTTTACAGCTGGGCTTGTGGCTTAGAGAGCCACATAGACTACAGCTGATTTTGTGGAGGAAACAGAGGAGCTGAGCCCAATGAGAAATGCATCCCTGAGTAGAAAGGAACCCAAGAAGATTGATCCCTGGCATATGATGGCAGCTGTCTTGCTCCAAGATGGGCTAACAGACTTTGGAGAAGGAAGAAACTTATCCTTTATGACCTGGTAACTGTGAGCATCTACCGCAAATAAATACCCTTTATCAAGACCAACAGATTTCTGGCATTTTGCATCAGCACCCCTTTGGCTCATTAATACAGGATATAAAATGTTATAAAAGACATTATTTGGCAGGTCAATAACAAATAATAAGTGAAGATTTGGAAAGGGAAGCAAATCTGTTATAATTTCCCTGGTACACTTTAAAGAATATTAAATAGTGCATCTTATCCAAATGAATGGAAGAAAAAAAACTGAAGAAAAATAGTCAGTCCAAAACAAAGTGTTCATTATTTCCTGGGTTGCCTTTTTGGCCTTTGTTCTGTGGCCACCTTACTCGTGCATCTTGGAAGCTGCACCTTTCTTATCCTTCAGAAGCCTGAAGCTTCCAGGATTGATTTATGGGGTGTTACTTTGTCCCCATCATAAATCAAGTGCTGTATCACTTCCCCATTTCCTAGTTATGAAGTCACCAAACTGGACATGATTCTCATTTGAAACAAGAAGAACCATGAATGATAGAATAAATAAAAAGGAGAGATTGTTGCATTTCCCAAATTGAACATTTAGATGATAGATATTGAATCATTCCTGTTTTCTAATAAATGCATTCAAAGCTATAAATTTCCAACTAAGCATTGATTTTGCTGGACACCAGAAACTATGAAGAACCATACGACATTAAGAAGCACAAAGAACCACATAACAAAAAGCTTGTGAGTGAAGCTATATCCACTTCCACAACAGTACAGTCTTAAGATGAAAGCAGAGAATGTAAGAAAGTTGGGAAAATATTTTCTCTGAACCTGTATTAGTCAGCCAAAGGGGTGCTAATGTAAAATACCAAAAATGGGTTGGTCTTTATACTGGGTATTTATTTGGGGTAGAAGTCCACAGATATCAGGCCATAAAGCATTAAGTTTCTTCTCTCACCAAAGTCCATTGCCACGTGTTAGAGCAAGACAGCTGCTGGCGTTTGTCAGGGTTCAGGCTTCTGGGGTTCCTCTCTTCTCAGGGCTTCATTTCTCTCTGGGCTTAGCTCCTGTTTCCTCCACAAGGTCAACTCTAGATGATCAGGTGAACAGCTTGCTTATCTTCTCCTGGGGCCTCCTTTCCAACATCAAAATGGCTTCTCAGAAGACTGCTTCAACTGTGTTCTTTGCCTTGCCTTTTATATTCAATTCCCCATCCACTAAGGGGTGGGGCTCAATGCCCTAAGCCTAACCTAATCATGCCCAGATTAACAGATCAATTTACAAGCATGATTCAATTATATTTTTGGAATTCATAATTACATCAAACTTCCACAGCCCACCCTCTGAATTCCAAAAATATATTACAATATTTAAAAAAACTTAAATCAGTAACCATCCAAGTACAAAATCATATCAAAATCATTTAAAGAATTACAGTTTGTCTTCTGGCAATGTCCCATCTGCTATAGACCTCTGAATCTTACAAAACCATTTAAGTGCTTCCAATACACAAATGGAAAGCCAAAAATAAACATTTTCAATATCATAAGGAGAAATTGGGATGTTAAACATGAGTCATGGATCCTCTACAGTTCAGTAAACTTGCAGGGCATCCTCCATTCGATTTTAAAGTCTGAGAGTAATTTGTAGATGATTTCTTTTCCTTGGGGCCACATGGGAACCCACGCTTTCCACAGGCATGCCCAACGGCCATTTTCTTGGTTCCACCCTCATCAAGCATCTGGGTGTAGAAAAAGCTTCAGACCTCACCCTCCAAGAGTGTTCGGGTGATTGCCACACCTTACCCAATCTTTGGGTTAGAGTTTTAGCCCCCTTAGCACACTGAGGTGAAGACAACATTCCCCCTAACATTTGGCATACAGGTTCAACCCTTTCAGAGCAACGAGTTGACCACCTGGCTTTCCCTAACCTTTGGCATACAGGCTCAACCCACTCAGAGCAATGAGTTGACCACCTGGCCTTCTCTAATCCATGGGGACAGGTACACCCTCTCAGACCAATGGGGTTTTGACCTGAGCCGCCCTAAACTTTGAAGAATGTGCTCCAACCTCCCTGCACTCTGGGGTGGCAAAACTCTTCCTGAACATTGGGTGGGGACACACACCCTCTTCAACTGCTGGGGAAAACTCACCCTCACTGTACATATGGGTGAGACTCCTCTCTTGGCCCAAGGAGATGTCTTAATTCTAGATCTCTGCTTCCACGGTTTTCTTCTTAAAGCTTTTTCTTCTTCAGTCTCTCCTTTCCATGTCCATTTTTGTCCAAGCTGACAGTGGTTTTGTTCATACAGCATTCTCAAAAACGTTGTTGGTTTAGCATGCAAGAACAAGGGTCCAAGCCATCAGACAGTAAGACTTTCCACAAGTCTTTCCAAGAGAACTGCATCTTCAATTCTGGGTTACTAGTTCCAAGTTTAGTAAAGTCTTCAAATAGGGCATTTTCATCTGGAAATTTTATTTCCAGACACTTGGAAGTTCCAGAATCAGTTTCTGTTTTCTTTGTGCCCAAAAGTTCAGTCGTTAGTGTATTTCGCACATGTAGTATTTTGTTATAAGTTGCAAGGAGAAGCCAAGCCACATTCTCCGAGTTTACTTTGGAAAGTTCTTCAGCTAAATGCACCGGTTTGCCATTTTCAAATTCTGTCTCCCATATAACACCAGGAGTTGATCTTGTTAAGTTCTCTGCAACTATAAAACATGGATCACCTTTCCTCCAGTTTCCAATAATAGTTTCATCATTTACTTCTAAGGCATCATAGAAAGTCTCTTTAGCATCCATATTGCTAGTAACAGTTTCTTCAAAGCGGTCTTTGCCTTTTCCATCAAGCATTTCACAATTCCTCCAAAAAATACCTCTTATCCATTTATAAAACCATTCCAACATTTTGGTAATTACAAAATCAGTTCCCCACTCCTCGGTACCAAATTCTGTATTAGTCAGCCAAAGGGGTGCTAATGTAAAATACCAAAAATGGGTTGGTCTTTATAAAAGGTATTTATTTGGGGGGGAAGTCCACAGATACCAGGCCATAAAGCATGAAGTTTCTTCTCTCACCAAAGTTCATTGTCACGTGTTAGAGCAAGACAGCTGCCGGCGTTTGCCAGGGTTCAGGCTTCTGGGGTTCCTCTCTTCCCAGGGCTGCATTTCTCTCTAGGCTTATCTCCTTTTCCCCCACAAGATCAGCTGTAGATGATCAGGTGAACAGCTTGCTTATCTTCTCCTGGGGCCTTTTTCCCAAAAGCAAAATGACTTCTCAGAAGACTGCTTCAACTGTGTTCTTTGCCTTGCCCTTTATATTCAATTCTCCACACACTAAGGGGTGGGGCTCAAAGCCCTAATCCTAACCTAATCATGCCCAGATTAACAGATCAGTTTGCAAGCATGATTCAATTATATTTTTGGAATTCATAATTACATCAAACTGCCACAGACCACAAGCATTTTTTACTAAATAACACTTCTATGAATGTAACGTCTCTTTGAAGGAATTTGCATCATGGTTACCTAAGCATGAGGGCATCTATGTAAGGAAAAAAGATGAACACAGTGAATTTTGCCAATTTGCCCCACATGGTAGTCATCCCCTTTGAGTGTAATGAGGGTGAAATTTTCTTGTAACTTCAAACTCATGAGATACACAAGAATTAATCCTTCAGAGAAACCATTTGGGATTTCGTCAATTTGGGAAAGCAAGAGTCACATCAAAGGAACATGCAGGTATAAAATTCTGTGTATTAAGGAATATTGGAAATCTTTCAGCCAGGCATTAAAACTCATTGAGCATGAAATAGTCATACATTATTTAGTATTGTAATGAACAGAGGAATGCTTCCACCTAAAACAAAACCTCATGGAATGGGAGAAAATTCAAATTAGAGAGAAATAATATGAGTGTCCAAATGTAGTTTGCTCTTTACAGTCATTTTTTACACATCATTTTAAATGCCTTACAGATGAACAAGCATAGAAGTGTAATACATGTTGGAAGGTTTTCAACCTGACAGAAAACCTCTTTATTCATCAGAAAATTCTTACTGAAGAGAAATCATATACATGTGGGGAACTTTAATTGAAATGTCAAGTCTCAGATATAAGAGATTTCCTACTGCAAAGAAACCCTATGCATGTAAGGCATGTGAAAAAGCTTTAAATACATATAAAATGTCAAAGAACAAGAAAAATCTCATAGTGGACAGAAAATGAATGTAAAGAATGCAGAAAAGCTTTCAGCCAAAAGCAATAGGTCATTAAGCATCACAGCATTCATTCTGGAGAAAGCCCTATATATGCAATGAATGTGGAAAAGCTTCAACAAGAAGGAAAACCTCATTAACCATTGGAGAATACATACTGGAGTGAAACCCTATGAATGTGATGGACGTGGGAAAGATTTCATTGAGAAATCAAGCCTCAGTACACACCAGAGAAGACAAACTAGAGAGAAACCCTATATCTGTAAGGAATGTAGGAAAGCCTTCAGTAGCAAATCAAATCCCACTGACAATTAGAAAATTCATAGTGAAGGGAAACCCTATATATGTAAAGAATGTGAAATAGCCTTCAGCCAGAAGCAGTATCTCATTAAACATTGCAACATTCATACTGGAGCAAATCCCTCTGAATGTAATGAATGTGAATCTCCAAAGAATCTCCACCTGCAGTCTGTGCAACTTGTTGCCAATCTTTTAAGGAAGCGGCTGTGACTGTATTCAGGATGACTTTCTCCTATTGGAAAAGTGACTTTCTCTTTTGGAAGAGCGCACTTGTTCTGAGTTCTGCTCCTCCCACATCTTCTTCCACACTCAACTGTGTTCAATTAGTTTCCACTAATTTATGCATCAAAACTCGAAATTTCTCTTAGTTTATATAAAGATGGTCTTTCCATTGTTTCCAATTAGCCTGGGTATTTTCACTGGTTCTTCATCCATTTCATTCTGGGTAAGCATTTTAAAAATTACAATTTAAAAAATAATGCTGCACATTATTGTAGCATTTTTCTTATAATGCAACCCAACCCTTTATATTTTTTCAGTTTCTTCATCTGCTTCTGATGTGGATTCAAGTTTAACAGCCACTGAGGTACAGTGGCCTGCTTTCTACTTCACTCCAATTTTCATTATTATTTTAAATCAGAAATGATCCTGTCATAATTAGACGATATGCTTCTATTGCCAAATATTTTAAGAAGTTAGACAATTTATTTATATTCTTAAGTTGTACTCCAATATTTTTCTCAAATATGATAGGGTGTGGGATGGATGAAACTAGAGAATGTATGTATTTACAAACAGAAATGTGTACCCAAAACAAAGTGCCAATGCAGATAATTCTGAGGAAGGAGGAATGGGGTTTGAGGCTAGAGAAGGAAGTTTGCTGTTTGCCATAACAGACATAAACTATTTTATACTCTTTGCATTGATAATTTGTTTATAATTTAAAAGAGATTATGAAAATAGCACAAAATGAAATCATACAAAGTGGTTGATTTGAAGATGTTTTGTATCTGCAACATTACTGGGGGGACACTGCCCCTCACCCTTTGCAAATACAGTCTCCCATAAAGGAATAGTGCTCACTATCCATGGTCACCTCCCCAGCTTCCAGGACAGGTGGACACCTGCCTCAGCAAGAGTGAACACAGAGACAAGGAGCATGGACGTGACCGTGTTAAGTCCACACTGCTCTCTACACGTGTCAGGTTAGAGGGCTGTTACCACCACAGGAGAAGACAGACTTCCTACTGCTTACTCCCCAGTGAAGAACCGCTAGAGTGAGTCACATCCATAACTGAGGCTGTGTGTGCTGAGCAGGGCTGTCTCCCTGTCCTCCTTTGTGGATTCAGAACCTATGATGATGGTTTTCATTGGGGCTCTGAGAGTTTGGTTCCCAAACTGGACATTCCCTCTCTGCCTTGGGGGAACTGCAGTGAACACGTGTTACATTCCACCTTTTTCAGTTGTTCATCAGTTCTTCCCATTGAAACCCTCCATGCTCCTCTGGGATTGAAGAGGTCAGCATCATTTTCAACACTGTTAAAATGTGTTGAGAGGGGCCAAGATGGCATTAGTGTAGGAGGGCACACACTGCAAGCTCCCAGAGAAAGGTGGATTGTGTATATGGTCCTGCTCAGGCATCTGTACTGTGCGCGCATGGAGTGAGCAGCTTGGGACATCTATCTGTGCAGATCAATGGCGTGGATGGAACGGTAGAGATTCGTGAGTTTTAAGCCTGCCAGTGGTGGTTGGCACAGACTGCTGAGCCCCATGTTTAGGGAGAAAAAAATAATAATAAAACGGCCAGTTGGAGCCATGAGCAGGTGAGAAAGTTTTATTTTCTGGGGATCTGCCTGCCTGGAGCCCCTTGGAACTTGTGTGAACAGAACAGTTGGAGCTAAGTGGCACCCGGTGAATGGGAGAGTGGATTCTGTTTAGGGGACAGAGCTGATTTGCCTAGCTGCCCAGGGATAAGTCACAGGCTGCTGCGGAGCCAGTAAGAAGGTACACTCCCCAAAAGAGGGAGGGTTCTGTTGGAGGACAGGGAATGGCATTTTTTATTTTTATTTTTCAACATCGATCTGGCTGCCTGCACTGCCCCATAGCTTTTGGTAGTAGATAAGCTGACCTGAAGCAGCATCAGGCTGAGAGCAGATGCGAATCTGCAGTCAAATTGATTTACATAGCAACCCGGTGATGCTAGTGCTTGGCTCCAGAAGGGGCAGAATAGGCCATATTTAGCACTCTGCACTGACTAACATCAGAGCTACAGCTACCCTGGGGAGTCCAGGAAGTGGAACGTGCTTCATTAATTTCCACAGGCCCAGCTAGTTTACCTTCCATAAGGGGGTTGGTCTAGAGGGGGAATTATTTTGGGTCCTGTATTTCGTTAAAAGAAACATTTTTTAAGTGAGAAGGTCACTTCAATAAATGCAAAATAAATTCTTTTTAATTTAGTTTAATAGCTAAAAGCTGCTTCAGGACATGCATATAGAACCCTGCAGGGAAATTGATTGATAAACACAAGTAGGCAGAGAGTATCCACGTGGACCCTAGGGGAATCATTGACCCTCCTTAGCTCTGTTTGATTGCTTGCCTGTGTGGATCTTTGGTTTCTCTCTGTTTCTTTCTGGTCTCTTTCTTTTCTTTCCTCTTTCCTGCCCCCTTTCTTTTTCTTTCATTTTTTAAAAATTAGGTGCTGCTAGCTTGTCGCTTCTTTCCTGTGTTTCTTCTTCAGCAATTTCCCAATAGCTGTCTATATTGATTCTGTATTAAAAACTATCGCTTATACTTCCTTCATCTTTCAACCTTCTGTTTTTATGTTGTGGCTCTTAGATACAACATTTTCTCATAGGCCCAAAAGTTAAGGGTGTCAATTTCTATTCCATCTATTTTGTTTTCTTCTTTTTTTAAAATTAGTATTAACCTTTTCCTTTCAACTCTTTCTTTACTATTTCTCTCCCTCCTCATAATTCTAGCCTTCTAAATCAATATATATATATTCTTCCAATGGTTTTCCCAGTCCATTGTAGGATCTCCACTTTTTTTCCTATTACTCTACACTGCCTACACAAGTTAAATTTTCATCTCATTAAGTCTTATTTTGCCCCTCTTCTAACTTTTATCAATATTACTATTATCATTCTGCCTTCCTTACATCTTTTGATTCCTCTGGCCCTAACGTTTTGTCTTCAAGGGAACATAGAAAGAAGTAAGGAAATAAAATAAGAAGAAAAACTGCCAAATAGAAAATTTAACTCACACACAGAACCACCAGCTAAATAAAACTCTAGAGCTTAGAGAAAAGCTAATCAACTGAACAAACCCATCAAGATAATATGATGATGAGAGGGCAACAAAAAAAATACAAATGACTCTGAGAAACAGGAAAACACGGACCAGTCCAATGAACAAAATAAAAATCAGGAAGTGATGCAGAACTTCGAACAACTAATCAAAGCTTTCCAAACAAATATCATGGACCAACTTAAAGAACTTATGGAAGAGATTAAGGATATAAAGAAGACACTGGGAGAAAATACTGAAGAAATGCAAACATGCCTAAAAAGATAATGGATATGATTGTGAAAAATGGTACAAGCCAAGAAATGAAAAAGACACTGGATTCACATAACAGCAGATTTGAACAGGCAGAGGAAAGAATTAGTGATATGGAAGACAATACAGCTGAAATCAAAGAGATTGTAGAACAGATAGACAAAAAGATAGAAAAAATCCAGCATGGACTCAGGGAATTAATCAATAATACAAAATGCACAAACATATTCATTATGGGTATCCCAGAAGTAGAAGAGAAGAGAAAGGGAACAGAATGAGTGTTGAAGGAAAAAATGGCTGAAAACTTCCCAACTCCATTGAGAGAGATGGATGTGCAGATCAAGGAAGCACAGTGCACCCCAAATAGTATAAATCCCAACAGGCCTACCCCAAGACATATACTTGTCAAAATGTCCAATGCTCAAGACAAAGAGAAAATACTCAAGGCAGCAAGAGAAAAGAGAACCATCACATAAAAGGCAAGCACAATAAGATTAAGTGCTGATTTCTCAGCTGAAACCATGGAGGCACGAAGACAGTGGTATGACATAGTCCAAATATTGAAAGAAAAAAACTTCCAGCCACGAATTCTCTATCCAACAAAAGTGGCATTCAAAAATGATGGAGAGTTCAAAATATTGACAGATAAATAGAAATTAAGAGAGTATGTCAAGAATAAACAAGCACTTCAAGAAATACTAAAGGAATCTCTACAAGTTGAAAGAATAAACAAGGGAAAGAGAGTAGGAGGAGAGTTTAAAAACAACTGAAAAGACAAAAAGAGAAATAAAACAACATATGACATAGATTAACCCAAAGAAAAATTGCTGAAGTAAGAAATTCGTTATGAGTAATAACACTGAATGTTAATGGATTAAATTCACCAATCAAAAGACACAGATTGGCAGAATGGATAAGAAAATATGATACATCTGTATGCTGTCTACAAGAAACCCACTTTTGACATGGGGATTCAAGGAGGCTGAAAGTGAATGGCTGGAAAACTATTTTACAAGCTAACAATAACCAAAAAAGGGCAGGAGTAGCTATTCTAATATCAGTCAAAATAGACTTTAAATGCAAAACTATTGTAAGAGACAAAGATGGACATTACATATTAGTAAAAGTAGTAAACTCTCAAGAAGAGAGAACAATCATCAACATTTATGAACCTAATCAGGGTGCCTCAAAATATGTCTGGCAAACTCTGGAAAAACTAGGAGGAGAAAAAAATGCCTCTACAATTATATCAGGGGACTTCAACACACCACTATCATCATTAAACAGAACATCTAGACAGAGAATCAATAAAGAAACTAAGGCACTCAATAATACATTGGAAGACCTGGACTTAAAAGACATATACAGAATAATACACCCAAATGCAGAGGGATTTACATTCTTCTCGAGAGCACATGGAAAATACTCCAAAATAGACCACATGCTAGGTCACAGAACAAATCTAAAAGAAAACAGAAAGATTGAGAATATACAAAGTAATTTCTCTGACCACAACGAATGAAGTTGAAAATCAGTAAGGGTCAGAGAAACTCGTTAGGCACAAGGATATGGAAGTTAAACAACACACTCTTAGAAAAACAGTGGGTCAAGTAGGAAATCTCAAAAGAAATCAGTAACTACCTTGAAACTAATGAAAATGACAACACAACATATCAAAACCTATGGGATGCATCAAAAGTAGTCCTGAGAGGGAAGTTCATAGCCATAAATTCATATATTAAAAAAGAAGAAAGAGCTAAAATTGAAGACATAACTGCACACTTGGAGGAATTGGAAAAACAATAACAAACTAAACCTAAAGGAAGTAGAAAGAAGGAAATAACAAAGATTAGAGCAGAACTAAATGAAATAGAGAATAAGAAAGCACTGGAAACAATAAACAAAACCAAAAGTTGGTTCTTCGAGAATATCAATAAAATTGACAAACCCTTAGCCAGACTAACAAATAAAAAGAGAGAACAGTTGCAAATACGTAAAATAAGGAATGAGCAAGGGGATATCACTACTGACCCCACAGAAATAAAGAGTATCATAAAGGTATACTTTGAAAAATTATATGCCAACAAGAATGATAATTTAGAGAAAATGGACAAGTTTCTAGAACCCACAAACAGCCTACATTGATGAAAGAAGAAATAGATGAACTCAATAGTCCAATTACAAGTAAAGAGATAGAATCAGTTATAAAAAAAACCTCCAAACTAAGAAAAGTCCAGGACCAGATGGCTTCATAGCTGAATTCTACCAAACATTCCGGAAAGAGATAACATCAATTCTACTTAAGCTCTTCCAAAAAATAGAAGAAGAAGGAATATTGCCTAACTCATTCTATGATGCCAACATTACCCTAATACTAAAACCAAATAAAGACACCACAAGAAAGGAAAATTACAGACCAATTTCTCTAATGAACCTAGATGCTAAAATCCTCAACAAAATACTTACTAATCGCATTCAACAACATATATAAAAATGATTATACACCATGGCTAAGTGGATTTTTTCCCGGGTATGCAAGGATGGTTCAAAATAAGAAAACCAATCAATGTAATATACCACCTAAAAAGATTGAAAGAAAAAAATCAAATGATCATCTTTACAGATGCAGAAAAATCATTCAACAAAATACAGCACTCTTTCCTCATAAAAACACTACAAAAGATAGGAATAGACCGAAAGTTTCTGAATATGATAAAGGGTATACATGAAAAACACGAAGCTAACATCATTTTCAACAGTGAAATCCTAAAAGCCTTCCCTCTGCGATCAGGAAGTAGACAAGGATGTCCACTATCACCACTCCTATTTAACATTGACTTAGAAGTACTTGCACGAGCACTGAGTCAAGAAAAGGACATAAAAGCCATACAGATTGGAAATGAAGAAGTAAAAATTCCATTATTTGCAGATTTCTACACATAGAAAGCCCTGAGAAATCTACAAGGCTTCTAGAACTTATAAAGGAGTTCAGTAATGTTGCAGGCTATAAGATCAATGCTCAAAAATCAGTAGTATTTCTGTACACCAATAACGAGCAAACTGAGGAGGAAATCAGGAAAAAATACCATTTACAATAGTAACTAAAAGAATCAAATACCCATGAATAAATTTAACTAAAGATGTAAAGGATTTATATACAGAAAACTACACTACACTGTTAAAGGAAATCAAAGAAAACTTAAATAAATGGAAAAATAATCCCTGTTCATGGATAGGAAGACTAAACATCATCAAGATGTCTATCTTACCCAAACTAAACTACAGATTTAATGCAATCCCAATAAAAGTCAACACAGTATTTTTTAAGGAACTGGAAAAACTAACCACAAAATATATTTGAAGAGGCAATAAGCCCTGAATTGCCAAAAACATATTGAAAAAGAAAAATGAAGTTGGAGGTATCACACTACCTGATTTTATAACGTAATACAAAGCTACAGTGATCAAAACTGCATGGCATTGGCACAAGGTTAGAACTACTGACCAATGGAACTGAATTGAGAGTTCTGATATAGATCCTCACATATACAGTTATCTGATATTTGACAAGGCCACAAAGTCCACTCAGTTTGGAGAGAATGGCCTCTTTAACAAGTGGTGCTTGGAGAACTGGATATCCACATCCAAAAGAATGAGAGAAGAATACCATCTCACACCTTATACAGAAATCAACTCAAGATGGATCAAAGATCTAAATATAAGAGCCTATACCATAAAGACCTTGGAAGATAATATAGGGAAGCAACTACTGGACCTTGTAATAGAAAATGGTTTCATGAACTTCACAGCCAAAGCACGAGCAGCAAGAGATAATATAGATAGATGGGATCTCAGCAAAATTAAAAACTTCTGCACCTCAAAGGATGTTATTAAGAAAATAAAAAGGCAGCCTACCCAATGTGAGAAAATATTTGGCAACCATATATATCATAGGAGCCTAATATCCTGCATATATAAAGAAATCCTACATCTTGAAAATAAAAAGACAAATAACACATTTAAAAAAATGGCAAGTGATCTGAAAAGACCCTTCTCCAAGGAAGAAATACAAATGGCTAAAAAGCACTTGGAATAATGCTCAACATCACTTGCTATCAGGGAAATGCAAATCAAAACTACAATGAGATACCATCTTACACCCATCAGAATGGCAGCTATTAAAAAAACAGGAGACACTAAATGTTGGAGAGGATGTGGAGGAATAGGAACCCTCATCCACTACTGGTTGGACTTCAGTATGGTCCAGCAACTGTGGAGGACAGTTTGGCAGTTCCTCAGAAATCTAACAATATATCTTCCATATGATCCAGCAATTTCACTGCTGGGTATATACCCAGAAGAACTGAAAGCAAAGACACAAACAGATATATGCACACCAATGTTCATAGGGGCATTGCTCACTATTGCCAAAAGTTAGAATCAGCCCCGGTGCCCTTCAACAGAAGAATGGATAAGCAAAATGTGGTACATATATACAATGGAATATTTCTCAGATGTAAGAAAGATTAAAGTGTTAACACATGGAATAACGTGGATGAATCTTGAAGACCGTATGTTGAGTGAAGCAAGCCAGGCACTGAAAGATGAACAGTATATGACCTCACTGATCTGAACTGAGGAAAGTGAGCAGTCTCTGAGAACCATTGTCTGAAAGATAGTTTAACAAGGGAGAGTAAGAGAACAGGCTTAGAGCCATCACCCATATGGACATAATCTATGGTAAAGGGATAGAGTGTGGTTGCATGTTGGAGATGGGGCAGATAGGTGGGGGTTTTCCTGGGTTTGTTGGTGCAGTGTTGGTGGGAGGGTGGATTAGGAGGGCAGGTTCAAATTCCCAGGGCATTTAACTGTGAATCTTGACCTTCCATGGATTGGGATAGGGTGGTGTCATGTGCACTGGGGGGCTGGTGGGAAGGGAACAGTCAAGAACTAATGGGGTGTTTCATGTTCATGGGAAAGGTTTTGCATCACCTTACAGTTATGGACACAGGAAATGGTAAATATCATCAAAATTATTAAACTGTATCATCTAAATTGTAAACTATACTGGAAATCATTCACAATGTTTAGTTTCTATATTGTGCTATCCGTATAAGAGTTATAACAATGCTAACATACAAAAAAGAAAAGGGGGGGTTAATATGGGGTGGGAAAGGGGGTGTGATTTGGTATCTGGAAGTCTCTGGTACTCCGTTTGTGGCTTTGCTGTGACCTAAAACTTCTTTGAAAATTAAATGAAAATTTGGGAGACAATGGGGATTGAGAGGGGGAAGGTGTCACAGCACACTTGACATCTGATAACACAAAGATAAAAGGAAATAAAAATATAAATATATATATATATATATATATTTAAAGGCATTTCTTTTGCTTTATTCCCCATTTTTTTGAATGCCCCAATCTGCTAATTATATTTTGTTTTGTTTTGTTTGATTATTTGTGTTTTTTTCCCTGAGTTTCCTTATGCTTCTCTCTTGCATGTAAGCTTATCATTGTTGTATCTTTTTCCTATTAAGTGTATTTGATTATTTTATGGACTACATGTTCATGGAGGATTTGGATCACAGAAGGATTACAATGGGTAATGCAGGGGATTATTGGTGGGGGGTGTCTGGGAGGGGAAATCCATGGGAGTTAGTTCATCTGAATATATATGGAAGATATACAAAATTGTTCAAAAGATCAAAAGATGGGGCATGGACATGATGGGTGGACAATCACACAATAAATGAGGGAATCTGAATTCCTAGCCTGGCGAGCTCTTCCACAGTTCCAAGGGAGCAGCAATAGTCCTCTGAGTGCAGAGACAGTGTCTGTCAAAAGAGGATGACCCACTGATGAGTTCTTTTTATTGATGATTACGCTTGTGAGTCTTTGCTCTTGTAACTGAGACTTAGCTTGCTGTTGCGAGGTGCCTAAAGGTTGCCACCTGAGAGCCTCCTTCTTGCTCAAATGTTGCCTCTCTCTAAGCCAAACTCAGCATATGAATGCATTACCTTCCCCCCAACTTGGGACATGACTCCCAGGGATGAGCCTTCCTGGCAATGAGGGATTAATACCAAGTGCCAACTGGCAACACAACTGGAAAAAGACCTTGAATTAAAGGGGTAAAAGGTAAAGACACATGAGTTCAAGTGGCTAAGAGACTTCCAACAGAGTCGGGAGCTCATCCCAGAGGTAACTCTTATGCAAACCTCAGTAGGAGCTCATAGAACATCAAAGTGCCTATCACCCCACACAGAGGGGCTCCTCAGATCTCTGGAGACACCCAGTTCCTATATAAGGGGGGATAGCCCCAGAGACTGATGCCTTATCAGTGGGATCTATTTTGGAATCTGTGCTCCTGAGAGTTACAGAATTGGACTCAAATAAGTCCGCCCTGCACATGGTTCATCAGTCCTTCTATTCAAACCTATATGTGATGCTGGAGTTTTTAGGTATAATTCCAGAGACGGAAGCCTCTGGCCTACCTATGTGCCAGGTTTGTGTGGAATCTCGGTGGATCTGCAACTCCTACACTACAGCTCAATGGACTCATCCAAGTCACCAGATGAGAGGACAATGATGGGCAACAGCCAGCCCAGGGAATGGAGAGGGCCTGCATCTGCAGGCAGGATCTTCCCACCCACCATCTCCATGGGATACAAGCCCTCTCTTACTTGGAGGTGGAGTGGACATCACCATCCCAGTCCCCTCAGGATTGGGGGAAGAACTATGGACTAGAGTGGACTTGATGGTATTCTGTTTTACAAATATGGTGATTCTAACAATGGAAGTAATTATAACAATGAGGTGGAGTCAGTGGCCACTTGACAATTTTGGGGCAGGGAGGGGACCAGCAGTTGAAATACAGGTGCTTCTTTGGGATTTGGATGTTGTCCTGATTACCATTGTGGCAACGGATATAGGCCATTTTAAATCAGCACACACCATTCAGAACTGTGTGGGAGAGAGTGTTGTCTACGATGTGAACTGTGGTCTATGGTTGGTGGCAAAGCCCAGGTTGTGTAAGTCCATGGAGGGTGGTGGGCCACACTTGTGGGAGATGTTTGTGTGGGATGTGGTGGGAAGTGTGGGAGGTGGGCAACATGTGAATCCTTATGGGTTCCATGTAATATTTTAGGTAATCTAAGCACCTCTTAAAATATTTATATATATATATATATATATATATATATATATATATATATATATATAACATTTTTTTTTTGATATTATACATTCTTTATTTATTTTATTTTTTTTATTATGGGTAAAAATCAAAATTCTCACAATACAAACAAACATTTGCAAAATGATATATAAATATATATGCATATATGTGTATTTGCTTACAAAAATGTTATATATATATACATATATTTTAAGAGGTGCTTAGATTACCTAAAATATTACACAGAACCCACTGGGATTCCCATGTTGCCCACCTCCCACACTTCCCACCACATCCCACACAAACATCTCCCACAGTGTGGCCCACCAACCTCAATGAACTTACACATCCTGGAGCCTTGCCACCAACCATAGACCACAGTTCACACAGTAGACCACACTCTCTCCCACTCAGTTCTGAGTGGTGTGTGCTGATTTAAAATGGCCTACATCCATTGCCACAACAGTACTCAGGACAACCTCCAACTCCCAAAAAAGCCCCTGTATTTCAACTGCTCATCTTTTTGTAAGGAAATGCACATATATGCATATATATTTATATATCATTTTACAAATATTGGTATGTTTTGTGAAAATTTTGATTTTTACCCACAATAAAAAATAAATAATTAAAAAAAATGTGTTGAAAATTTTATATTTAATTAGTCTGAGAAATATCTGGCATCTGCACCCTGAGTTTTTCTGCAAATATTACACCATCTCACAACCTCACTTCGATTCTTGTCAGCCATATGCCCCAGGATTTTCCGGGATTCCCATAGTATTTTTGAGTGTCACTGGCCTAATGTTGCTCATTCTGGTGATGTTATTGGTGTAGTCAATGCTGTAATGTGAATTTTGACCTATCCTTCCTGACACCAACAGATTTCATCTTGGCATTGCTCTTTCTTTAGCTGACCCAAGATTGGAAAAGTATAATGTAGAACTGGAAACAGGACACCTGATTCTGTCCCTGAGAACCAGAAGTGGTACAGTAAGAACAGACTGTTCAGATCGTTAATGCTGGGGGCCAAGGGAAGGAGGAAAGGGCAAATGGAGCAGGAGCAGAAAGTCTCCTCTCTGTGCCCTGATTCCTCTGCTGCACCAAGACCCCAGTTCCCATGCTTTTATCTGCCCCTATGCACCTCCCAACCCCTGCCTGAGCCAGGTACATCATAGTGGGGTATCTGTGACTTTACCCAAGTTGCCAAACGATGTGACTCCCAATCCTGACTCCCTGTCTTGCAGGCCTTGTTGGTCAAGGGCACTTACCACTTCATCTTACCAATACTCAATCCTGCTTAGTCTGGAGACACCCACAGTTTACAGGTGAATTCACTGGACAGCAGGATAACACTGCCTTTTGAAAACAGGACAGCTCTACAACCCTGTGTCCCTAGCTGTTTGAGTTTGCCAAATGCTGTGAATGCAAAATACCATAAATAGGTTGGCCATTATTGGAATTTACTAGGGTTAAACCTTACAGTTCTGAGGCCGTGAAAATGTCCAAATCAAGGCACAATAAAAAATGCTGTCTTAACAAGAGTCACCTGCAGCTGGACTCCTCCTAAGGTAAAATGTTTGGCCTTCTTGTCCCTCTCTGCCTTCTCCTTCAAAAACTTTGTCCCTGAGCTCAGCACTGGGCCATCAGACACAATTGCTCACACTTCTGCCTTCCCCTCTGGCCTGGGTGTCTTCAGATTCAAGCTGCTCCATGACTCTATGGTGTCTTCACTCTCCCTCAGCCTCTCCACAGCTGTAGGAGACCCTGCAGCCCTCTCCTGCATGGCAGGGTAAACATGACAGCACTCATTCTCTGTGTGTTCCTTGTATGTAGGACGTCTGCACAATGATTGGGGTCCATACTGGTGCCTGAAATCTAATCAGAGGCCCTTAACTAAACTAAAGCATTCTAACAAAAGTGACTTAATCGAAAAGTCTCTTATGTGAATCTAACCAAAATGTCCTATTTACAAAAGGCTTACACACACAGCAATGGGTAGGTAAGAACATACTTTTCAGGAGTTCACACAAGACCCAGACAAGGGCATTAAACCAGGACAGAGGGATCAGGAGGGACCTCCTAAGTCCATCAGAAATGGGAACTCATAAAGCGGTGGCTGTACTTTGGGTGAGGCCATCATTGAGCAAAATGTGGTATTGACCACTGTTGCACTGCTCCTGAGAATGATCCAAAGAAGAACTCAATATACTGTGCTTTCTCCCCCAAATCTTAACTCCAAAATCAGGTGTGTAACTCAGAGAGGTGTTCCATTATTCCCATCCCCAGAGCCAGAGCACACAAATTTTGCCTGGGGAATAGGGGGGGCAGGAATCAGGCTGTAAAACTGAAAGCCACCATTTTCTTCTCCAAAGAACTGTTTAAATTTACAACAGAATGGAGAAATTCAACCCTTAGGGAGCTCTCAAATGCAGTGGAGATCATAGGGGACTGAGATTTAATTCATTTCAATCCTTCAGGAAGAATTGAAATAAATACTATTACAGATGAGTAAAAACTAATAAAGTCTGCTGGCAGCAACTCACTTTAAAATAAATGTAAAAGGATATTCTTCAGGTAGAAAGGAAATAAACTCAAAAGTTTCAAGATTCAAGATGGACTGAAGAACAATATGTTAAATAAATTAATATATATGAATGACCATTGAATGGATAAAGTAATAATGATGTCCATGGCCTAGGACATGATTAAAGTGTTCAAGTGCACCAGAAAATAATATATAGCATAAGATGGGGAAATGGATATGTAGCAGTTTGATATCATTATGAATTCCAAAAATAGATATTGGATTATGCTTGTAAACTTTTCTTTTAATCTGAGGATGATTAAGTTATGATAAGCGAGTTGACTGGGCCAGAGACGGTAGGGTGTTGAGCCCCCTCCCTTGGTGGGTGGGTTCTTAGACATAAAAAGACATGGCAAAGGACAGAGTTGTAATAGTTTTTGAGGTTGGAGTTCTGATGAGTAACAATAGAAGACCCCGGGGTAAAGAGACAACAATTCACCTAACAGTTCACAGCTGGTCTTGTGGGGAGAGACAATGCTTAGAGAGCCTCATAGTCTACAGCTGACCTTGTGGAGTAAATAGAGGAGCTGAGCTCAGAGAGAAACTCAGTCATGAGGAGAGAGGAACCGAAGAAGCCTGAACCCTGGCAAATGTTGGCAGCTGTCTTGCTCCAAGACAGAGTAAGAGAATTTGCTGAAGGAAAAAACTTACACTTTATGGCCTGGTAACTGTAAGCTTCTACCTCATAAATACCTTTTATAAATACCTACAGATTTATGGTATTTTGCACCAGCACCCCTTTGGCTAATTAATACAGTGTATAAAATGTTTAAAAATAAATTATTTGGCAAGCCAATAACAAATAATAAGTGCAGATTTGGCAAGGAAAACAAAAGTGTTTTAATTTCCTTGGTAAACTTTAAAGAATATAAAATAGTGCATCGCATACAAATAAATAGAAGGAAAAAAAATTGAGCAAAAATCGTCCAAGCAAAGTGTTCAGGATTTCCTGGGTTGCCATTTTGGCCATTGTTTGGGGCCACCTTACTCATGCATCTTTGGAAGCTGCACCTTCTTTATCCTTCAGAAGACTGAAGGAACCATGATTGATTTATGGGTGTTGTTTTGTCCCCATCATAAATCAAGTGCTGTATCACTGCCCCATTTCCAAGTTATGAAGTCACCAAAGTGGATGTGATGCTCATTTGAAGGAAGAAGAGCCATGAGTGATAGAATTTTTTAAAAAGTAGATATTGTTGGAGTTCCAAATTTGAATGCTTAGATGACTGATACTGGATCTTTCCTCTTTTTAATAAATGCATTCAATGCTATAAATTTCTCTCTAAGCACAGCTTTTGATGTGCAGAACAAACTATGAAGAAGCATAGGACATTAGAGAAGAAGAAAGAACCACATAACAAAAGGCTTGTGAGTGAAGCTATATCCACTTCCAAAACAGTACAGTATTAAGATGAAGGCAGAGAATGTAAGAAATTTGGGAAAATATGTTCTCTGACTGCAAGCATTGTCTCCTAAAAATAACACTTGTCTGAATGTAACTTCACTTTGAAGGAATTTGCGTCATGCTTACCTAAGCATGAGGAAAACTATGTAAGGAAAAACGAATGAAGAAAATGAGTTTTGCCAGTTTGTCCCACATGGTAGTCCTCCCCTTTAAGTGTAATGAGTTTGAAATTTTCTTGGAAATTCAACCTCATGAGATACCTGAGAATTAATCTTTCACAGAAACCATTTGGGATTTGATGAATTTTGGAAAACTAGAGTCCCATCAGAGAAACATGCAGGAGTAAAACCCTGTGTATGTAAGGAATATTGGAAATCCTTCAGCCAGGCATTAAATCTCATTGAGGATGAAATATTCATACATTAGTTAGTATTGTAATGAACTTTGGAATGCTTTCATCTGAAACAAAACTTCATGGAATATGAGAAAATTCAAAGTGGAGAGAAACCATATGAGTGTCCTGAAATAGTCTGCTCTTTACAGTCATTTTTTACTCCTCATTTTAAAAGCCATACAGGGAAACAATCATAGAAATATCCTACATCTGGGAAAGTTTTCAACCTGAGAGAAAACTTCTTTATTCATCAGAAAATTCCTACTAAAAAGAAAGCATATACAGATTGGCAGCAAGATGGCGTTGGTGTAGGAGGGCGCACACTGCAAGCTCCCAGAGCAAGGCGGATTGGGGACGGGGTCCTGCCCGGGGGTCTGTGCTGTGCACGCGTGGACTGAGAGGCTTGGGACATCTATCTGCGCGGATTGGCGGCGTGAACCGAACGGTGGAGATTCGTGAGTTTTGAGGCTGCCGGGGGAGGTTGGCACAGGCGGCTGAGCACCGCGGTTACAGAAAAAAATAATAAAACGGTCATTTGGAGCCACGGGCGGGGCGAAAAAGTTTTATTTTCTGGGGAGCTGGCTGCCTGGCGCCCCTTGGAACTTGTGTGAACAGAGCAAATGAGCTAGTCAGCACCCGGTGAACCGGAGGGGGGATTTTGGTCGGGGAATGGAGCTGATTTCCCTAGCCACCCAGGGATAAGACCTGGGCTGCTGCGGAGCCAGGAGCAAGGGACACTTCCCAAAGAAGGGAGGGTTCAGTTGGAAGACAGGGAAGAGTATTTTATATTTTTAGACATCGATCTGGCTGCCTGCACCGCCCCATAGCTTTGGGGAGCAGATAAGCCGAACTGAAGAAGCACCAGGCTGAAAGCAGACGCGAATCTGCGCTGAAACTGATTTACTGAGCAGAACGGTGACGCTAGAGCTCGGCGCCAGAAGGGGCGGAATCCGCCATCTTTAGCACTCCTCACTAACATCAGAGTTTCAGCTAACCTGGGGAGTCCGGAAAGTGGGACCTGCTTGATTAATTTCCACGGGCCCAGCTAGGGTCCCTTCCGTAAGGGGGTTGGTCTAGAAGAGGAATTATTTTGGGTCATGCATTTGGCTAAAAAAAAATAAATAAATAAAAAAGTGAGGTCACCTCAACAAATGAAAAATAAATTCTTTTTAATTTAGTTTAATAGCTAAAAGCTGCTTCAGGACCTGCATATAGAACCCTGTGGGGAAATTCATTGATAAACACAAGAAGGCAGGAAGGACCCACGTGGACCCTAGGGGAATCATTGAACCCCTTAACTCTGTTTGACTGCTTGCCTGTGTGGATCTTTGGTTTCTCTCTGTTACTTTCTGGTCTATTGCTATTATTCCCATTTTCCTCCCCCCTTCATTTTTCCTTCTATTTTTTTTTTAAATAGGTGTTGCCAGCTGGTCGCTTATTTGCTGGGCTTCTTATTCAATAATTTCCCACTTGCTATATATATTGATTCTGTATTACAAACTATCGCTTATCCTTCCTGCATATTTCTGCCTTCTGTTTTCTGTTGTGGCTCTTAGAGACAACATTTTTTCACAGGCCCACAACTTAAGGGTGTCAATTTCTATCCCATCTATTTTGTTTTCTTCTTCTTTTTTCTTTTTTTTTTTTGTTAGTATTAACATTTTCCTTTCAGAACTTTCTCTACTATTTCTCTACATCCTCATAATTCTAGCCTTCTAAATCACTATATATATATATATATATTCCTCCATTTGTTTTCCCAGTCCATTATAGGAACTCCATATTTTTTCCTAGTACTCTACACGGCCTACACAAGTTAAATATTCATCTCATTAAGTCTCATTTTGCCCCTCTTCTAACTTTTATCAATATTTCTATTATCCTTCTGCTTTCCTTACATCTTTTGATTCCTCTGGCCTAACCTTTTGCCTTCAAGGGAATATAGAAAGAAGTAAGGAAATAAAATAAGAAGAAAAACTGCCAAAGAGAAAACTTAAATCACACGCAGAACCAACAGCTAAATAAAATTCTAGAGCATAGAGAAAAGCTAATCAACTGAACAAACCCATCAAGATAATATGATGACCAGAGGGCAACAGAAA
>JAKSZT010054235.1:408021-418131 GCA_026826555.1 Tolypeutes matacus | reverse complement strand
TTGATTGGTGAATTTAATCCATTAACATTCAGTGTTATTACTCGTAACGAATTTCTTACTTCAGTCATTTTTTCTTTGGGTTAATGTATGTCATATGTTGTTTTGTTTCTCTTTTTGAGTTTTCAGTTGTTTTTAAACTCTCCTCCAACTCTCTCTTCTTTGTTTTTTCCTTTCAATTTGTAGAGATTCCTTTAGTATTTCTTGAAGTGCTGGTTTCTTCTTGACATACTCTCTTAATTGCTGTTTATCTGTGAATATTTTGAACTCTCCATCATTTTTGAATGCCAATTTTGCTGGATAGAGAATTCGTGGCTGGAAGTTTTTTTCTTTTAGTGTTTTGACTATGTCATACCACTGTCTTCTTGCCTCCATGGTTTCAGCTGAGAAATCAGCACTTAATCTTATTGTGCTTCCCTTGTATGTGATGGTTCTCTTTTCTCTTGCTGCCTTGAGTATTTTCTCTTTGTCTTGAGCATTGGACAGTTTGACAAGTATATGTCTTGGGGTTGGCCTGTTGGGATTTATACTATTTGGGGTGCGCTGTGCTTCCTGGACCTGCACATCCATCTCTGTCAATAGAGTTGGGAAGTTTTCAGCCATAACTTCCTTCAACACTCCTTCTGTTCCCTTTCCCTTCTCTTCTCCTTCTTTGATGCCCATAATGCATATGTTTGTGTGTCTTGCATTATCGGTTAATTCCCTGAGACCATACTGGATTTTTTCTATCTTTTTGTCTATCTTTTCTACAATCTCTTTGATTTCAACTCTATTGTCTTCCATATCACTAATTCTTTCCTCTGCCTGTTCAATTCTGCTGCCATGTGAGTCCAGCGTCTTTTTCATTTCTTGACTTGTGTCTTTGTTCACCATCATATCCATTACTTTTTTAGGTGTGTTCACTATTTTTTCACTATGTTATCCCAGTGTCTTCTTTATATCCTTAATCTCTTCCTTCAGTTCTTTAAGTTGGTCCATGATATTTGTTTGGATAGCTTTGATTAGTTGTTCGATGTACCGCATTGCTTCCTGGTTTTTATTTTGTGCACTGGACTGGTCCATGTTTTCCAATTTTTCAGAGTCATTTGTAATTTTCTGTTGCCCTATGGTCATCATATTATCTTGATGAGTTTGTTCAGTTGATTAGCTTTTCTCTATGCTCTAGAATTTTATTTAGCTGTTGGTTCTGCGTTTGAGTTAAGTTTTCTCTTTGGCAGTTTTTCTTCTTATTTTATTTCCTTACTTCTTTCTATGTTCCCTTGAAGGCAAAAGTTAGGTCCAGAGGAATCAAAAGATGTAAGGAAGGCAGTAGGATTATAGAAATGTTGATAAAAGTTAGAAGAGGGGCAAAATGAGACTTAATGAGATGAATATTTAACTTGTGTAGGCAGTATAGTGTACTAGAAAAAATATGGAGTTCCTATAATGGACTGGGAAAACAAATGGAAGAATATATATATATAGTGATTTAGAAGGCTAGAATTATGAGGAGGTAGAGAAATAGTAGAGAAAGGTCTGAAAGGAAGGAGTTAATACTAATAAAAAAAAAAGAAAAAAGAAGAAGGAAACAAAATAGATGGGATATAAATTGACACCCTTAAATTGTGGGCCTATGAAAAAATGTTGTCTCTAAGAGCCATAACAGAAAACAGAAGGCAGAAACATGCAGGAAGGATAAGCGATAGTTTGTAATACACAATCAATATATACAGCGAGTGGGAAATTATTGAATAAGAAGCCCAGCAAATAAGCGGCCAGCTGGCAGCACCTATTTAAAAAAAAAATAGAAGGAAAAAGGAAGGGGGGAGGAAAATGGGAATAATAGCAATAGACCAGAAAGTAACAGAGAGAAACCAAAGATTCACACAGGCAAGCAGTCAAACAGAGCTAAGGGGGTCAATGATTCCCCTAGGGTCCACGTGGATCCTTCATGCCTACTTGTGTTTATCAATGAATTTCCCCACAGGGTTCTATATTCAGGTCCTGAAGCAGGTTTTAGCTATTAAACTAAATTAAAAAGAATTTATTTTTCAATTGTGGAGGTGACCTCACTTTTTTTTTTTTTTTTTTTTAGCCAAATGCAGGACCCAAAATAATTCCTCTTCTAGACCAACCCCCTTACGGAAGGGACCCTAGCTGGGCCCGTGGAAATTAATCAAGCACGTTCCACTTTCCGGACTCCCCAGGTTAGCTGAAAATCTGATGTTAGTCAGTGAATAGTGCTAAAGATGGCAGATTCCGCCCCTTCTGGCGCCCAGCTCCAGCGTCACCGGGCTGCTCAGTAAATCAGTTTGAGTGCAGATTCTCATCTGCTCTCAGCCTGGTGCTGCTTCAGTTCGGCTTATCTGCTCCACAAAGCTATGGAGCGGTGCATGCAGCCAGATCGATGTCTATAAATATAAAATACCCTTCCCTGTCTTCCAACCGAACCCTCCCTTCTTTGGGAAGTGTCCCTTCCTCCTGGCTCCGCAGCGGCCCGTGTCTTATCCCTGGGTGGCTAGGGAAATCAGCTGCGTTCCCCGACCAAAATCCCCCCTCCGGTTCACCGGTTGCTGACTAGCTTGTTTGCTCTGTTCACACAAGGTCCAAGGGGCGCCAGGCAGCCAGCTCCCCAGAAAATAAAACATTTTCGCCCCGCCCGCGGCTCCAAATGGCCGTTTTATTTTTTATTTCCGTAACCGCGGGGCTCAGCCGCCTGTGCCAACCTCCACCGGCAGCCTCAAAACTCACGAATCTCCACCGTTCAGTCCACACCGCCAATCCGCGCAGATAGATGTCCGAAGCCTCTCACTCCACGCGTGCACAGCACAGACCCCCGGGCAGGACCCTGTCCCCAATCCGCCTTGCTCTGGGAGCTTGCAGTGTGCACCCTCCTATACCAACCCCATCTTGCCACCAATCCTCTGTAGCAGTTTTTGAGAAGCAGTTTTGATGTCAGAGAAAAGGCCCCAGAAGAAGAGGTGAGACTTTCACCTAATAGTCTACAGCTGACCATGTGGAGGAACCAGAAGAGCTAAGCCCATAGAGAAATGCATCCCCGGGAAGACAGGTACATAAGAAGTCTGAACCCTAACCAACTTTGGAAGCTCTCTTGCCCCAAAATGTGGCATTGAAATTTGGTGTAAAGAAACTTATGCTTTATGGCCTGGTATATGGGGACTTCTACCCCAAATACATAGCCTTTATAAAGACTAACCCAGTTTTGGTATTTCACATTAGCATCTCTTTGGCTGACTAATACAGCCATTATTCCCATCCCAGGAGGCTGAGTGCAGTGATTTTGATTGGAGAGTGGGGAGGCAGGAAGCAAGCTGTAAAACTGAAAGGCCCTAATTTCTTCTCCAAAGAACTGATTACATTTACAACAGAATGAAGAAATTCAACACTTTGGGTGCTCTCAAATGGAGTGGAGATCGTTGAGGGACTGAGATTTAATTCATCACAATCCTTCAGGAAGTAGTGAAATAAACACTTTTACAGATGAGTAAAAGCTAATAAAGTTTGATATCAGCAACTCACTTACTTCTTTTACAAAGAAATGTAAAAGAAAATTTTTCAGGCAGAAAGAAAATAATCTCAGACGGTTCAATATTCAGGATGGATGGAAGAACAATATCTGTTAAACACATACATTAATGCAAAGAAAAAACGGCTGAAGTAAGAAACTCATTATGAGTAATAACACTGAATGTTAATGAAATAAATTCACCATTCAAGAGACACAGATTGGCAAAATGGATAAGGAAATATGATCCAATTATATGCTGTCTACAAGATACCCACCTTCAATTCAGGGATTCAAAGAGGCTGAAAGTGAAAGGCTGGAAAATCATTTTACAAGCTAACAATAGCCAAAAAAGGGCAGGACTAGCTATTCTAATATCAGACAAAATAGACTTTAAATGCAAAACTATTGTAAGAAACAAAGATGGACACTATATCTTAGGAAAATGGGTAATCACTCAAGAAGAGTGAACAATCATAAACATTTATACACCTAATCGGGGTGCCTCAAAATACATGAGGCAAACTCTGGAAAAACTAAGAGGAGAAGTAAATGCCTCTACAATTATAGCAGGGGACTTCAATACACCATTATCATCATTAGACGGAAAATCTATAAAGAGAATCAATAAAGAAACAAAGGCTCTCAACAATACTTTAGAGGACCTGGACTTAGTAGATATATTCAGAACACTGCACACAAATAAGGTAGGATTTACATTCTTCTCGAGTGAACATGGATCCTACTCCAAAATAGACCACACGCTAGGCCACAGAACAACTCTCAATGAATTAAGAAAGATGGAGATTATAAAAAGTAATTTTCTGACCACAATGGTATGAAATTGGAAATCACTAACGACCAGAGAAACAGGTTAGGTGCAAGGATATGGATGTAAAAGAACACATTCTTAGACAAACAGTGGATCAAAGAGGAAATCAATAAAGAAATCAGTAACTACCTTGAAACTAATGAAAATGACAACACAACATATCAAAACCTATGGGATGCAGTGAAAGCAGTCCTGAGAGGGAAGTTCATAGCCATAAATTCATATATTAAAAAAGAAGAAAGAGTTAAAATTGAAGACCTAATTGCACACTTGGAGGAATTGGAAAAAAACAACAACAAACTAAACCAAAAGGAAATAGAAAGAAGGAAATAACAAAGATTAGAGCAGAACTAAAGGAAATAGAGAATAAGAAACCGCTGGAAAAAATAAACAAAACCAAAAGCTGGTTCTTCAAGAAGATCAAAAAAATTAAGAAACCCTTAACCAGCCTAACAAAGAAAAAGAGTGAACAGATGCAAATACATAAAATAAGGAATGAGCAAGGGGATATCACTACTTACCCCACAGACATAAAAAGTATCATAAGAGGACACTTTGAAAAATCATATGCCAACAAGAATGATAATTTAGAGGAAATGGATAAGTTTCTAGAAATTCACAAACAGCCTACATTGATGAAAGAAGAAATAGATGAACTCAGCAGTACAATTTCAAGTAAAGAGATAGACTCAGTCATCAAAAACCTCTCATATAAGAGCCCAGGACCAGATGGCTTCACAAATGAATTCTACCAAAAATTTGGAAAGTTCTAACAACAATTCTGCTTAAGCTCTTCCAAAGAATAGAAGCAGAAGATACATTGCCTAACTTATTCTGCGATGCCACCATTACCATAAAGGACAACCAGATAAAGATACCACAAGAAAGGAAAATTACAGACCAATTTCTCTAATGAACCTTGATGCTAAAATCCTAAAAAAAAATACTTGCTAATCACATTCACCAACATATCAAAAGGATTATACACTATGACCAAGTGGGTTTCATCCCGGGTATGCAAGGATGGTTCAATATAAGAAAATCAATCAATGTAATAAACCACCTAAACAGATTGAAAGAAAAAAATTACATAAACATCTCTATAAATGCAGAAAAAGCATTCGACAAAATACATCACTCTTTCGTCATAAATACACTACAAAAGATAGGAATAGACCGAAACTTTCTGAATATGATAAAGGGTATATAAGAAAAATTCAAAGCTGACATCATTTTCAATGGTGAAATCCTAAAAGCCTTCCCTATGAGTTCGGGAACAAGACAAGGATGTCTACTATCACCACTCCTATTTAACATTGCCTTAGAAGTACTTGTGTGAGCACTGAGGCAAGAAAACTACATAAAAGGCATACAGATTGGAAAAGAAGAAGTAAAAACTTCATTATTTGCAAATGACATGACCCTATACATAGAAAGCCATGAGAAAGCTACAACAAGGCTTGTAGAACTTATAAAGTAGTTCAGTAACATTGCAGGCTATAAGATCAATGCTCAAAAATCAGTATCATTTCTGTACACCAATAACGAGCAAACTGAGGAGGAAATCAGGAAAAAAATACCATTTATAATAGTAACTAAAAGAATTAAATACCTAGGAATAAATTTAATGAAAGATGTAAAGGACTTATATATAGAAAACTACACAACACTGTTAAAGGAAATAAAATAAGACTTAAATAAATGGAAATATATTCCCTGTTCATAGATAGGAACACAAAACATCATCAAGATGTCTATCCTACCCAAACTAATCTACAGATTTAATGCAATCCCAATAAGAGTCAGCACTGTATTTTTTAAGGAACTGGAAAAACTAACCATAAAATATATTTGGACAGGTTGGGGACCCCTAATTGCCAAAGACATATAGAAAAAGAAAAATGAAGTTGGAGGTATCACACGTCCTGACTGTAAAACACACTACAGAGCTACAGTGATCAAAACTGCATGGTATTGGCACAAGGATAGACCTACCGACCAGCGGAACCGAATTGAGAGTTCTGATATAAATCCAAACATATACAGTCATCTGATATTTGACAAGGCCACGAAGCCCACTCAGTTGGGAGAGAATGGTCTCTTTAACAAGGTGCTTGGAGAACTGGATATTCATATCCAAAAAAATGATAGAAGAATACCATCTCACACCTTATACAAAAGTCAACTCAAATGAATCAAAGATGTACATATAAGAGCCAAAATTATAAAGACTTTGGAAGATAATTTAGGAAAGCATCTAGTGGACCTTGTAATAAGAATGGGTTTTATGAAATTCACAGCCAAAGCACAAGCAGCTAGAGAAAAAATAGATAATGGGATCTCATCAATATGAAAAACTTTTGCACCTCAAAGAATGTTATTAAGAAAATAAAAAGGGAGCCTACCCAATGAGAGAAAATATTTGGCAATCATATATCTGACAGGAGCCTAATATCCTGCATATATAAAGAAATCCTACACCTTAAAAATAAAAAGACAAACAACCCATTTAAAAAATGGGCAAGTGACCTGAAAAGACCCTTCTCCAAGGAAGAAATACAAATGGCTAAAAAGCACATGAAAAAAATGTTGAATAGCGCTTCCTATCAGAAAAATGCAAATCAAAATTACAATGAGATACCATCTTACACCCATCAGAATGGCAGCTATTAAAAAAAACAACAGACACTAAATATTGGAAACGATGTGGAGGATAGGAACCTTCATCCACTGCAGGTGAGACTGTGGTATGATCCAACCACTGCAGAGGACAGTTTGGCAGTTCCTCAGAAAACTAAAAATATATCTTCCATATGATCCAGCAATTCCACTGCTGGGTATATACCCAGAAGAACTGAAAGCAAAGATACAAACAGATATATGCACACCAATGTACATTACAGCATTGTTCACCATTGCCAAAAGTTTTAATCAGCCCCGGTGCCCTTCAACAGATGAATGGATAAGCAAAAGGTGGTGCATATATACAATGGAATATTGCTCAGCTGTAAGAAGAAATAAAGTGCTAACACAAGGAATATCGTGGATGAATCTTGAAGACCTTATGTTGAGTGAAGCAAGCCCGGCATTGAAGGATGAACAGTAAACGACCTCACTGATTTGAACTGAGGAAAGTGAGCAATCTCTGAGAACTATTGTCTGAAAGATAGGTTAAAAAGGGAGAGAAAGAGAAAAGTAGGCTGTGAGCCATCACCCAAATGGACATAATCTTTGGTAAAGGGATAGTTTATAGTTGCATATTGAATGATAGGACAGATGGGTAATGATATTCCTGGGTTTGGTGGTGCAGGGTTGACAGGTGGGTTGATTATGAAGGGCAGGTTGGAATGCCCAAGGTATGTAACTATGAATCTTGTCATTCCATGAGTCAAGACAGGGAAGTGTCATATGTCCCAGGGGGAAGGGGAGGAAGGAACAGAAAAGAACAAACAGGGGGTATTTAGTGGTCATGGGAAAGGTTTTACATTACCTTACATTAATGGATGCAGGACATGGTAAATATCATCAAAACATATTAAACTGTATCATCTAAACTGCAAACTATACTGTAAACTTTGACAATGTTCAGTTGCTATATTTTACTCTCTGTACAACAGTTATAACAATGCTAACATCCCCCCTAAAAAGGTTTTAATATGGAGTGGTGAAGAGGGAGGGTGGTTGTGTACGTGGGAGTCTCTAGTATTCCATCTGTGATTTGCTGTGACCTAAAACTTCTTTGAAATGTAAATGAAAATTTGGGATACACTGGGGAATGAAAGTGGGAAGGTGTCACTGTACAATGGACATCTGATAATACAGTGATAAAAGGAATAAAGAATATTTTTTAAAAAGGGAATTTCTTTTGATTTATTTCCATTTTTTGAATGTCCCAATATGTTAAATATATTTTGTTTGTTTGTTTGTTTTGTTTTTCCTGAATTTCTTTGTGTTTATCTCTTGCATTTGAGCTTATCATTGTTGCTTCTTTCCCTTATTAAGTGTATTTGGTTATTATATGGGCTAAATGTTCAGGGAATATTTAGATGACAGAAGGGTTATAATGGGGCCTGCAGAGGATTATTGGTGGGGGTGTCTGGGAGGGGGGATTCATGGGAGTAAATTCATCTGAATATACATGAAAGATATATAAAATTGTTCAAATGATCATAGGATGGGGCACGGTCACGGTGGGTGGACAATCACTCAATAAATGAGGGAATCTGAATTCCCAGTCTGGAGAGCTCTGTCATATTTTCCAAGGGAGCAGCAACAGCCCTCTGAGTGCAGGGACAGTGTCTGTCAAAAGAGGATGTTCCACTGATGAGTTCTTGTTATTGGTGACTAGCCTTATGAGTCTTTGATCTTGTAATTGAAACTTAGCCTACTGTTATGGGGTGCCTAATGGTTGCCACCTGAGAGCCTCCTTCTTGCTCAAATGTGGCCTCTCTCTTAGCCAAACTCAGCATATGAATGAATTACATTCCCCCCAACGTGGGACATGACTCCCAGGGATGAGTCTCCCTGGCAATGAGGGATTAATATCAAGTGCAAACTGGCAACATAACTGGAAAAAGACCTTGAAGAAAAGGGGGAAAAGGTAAAGTCATATGAGTTCAAGTAGCTAAGAGACTTCAAAGAGAGTTAGGTGATCATCCCAGAGGAAACGCTTATGAACATGGCAGTAGGATCTCATAGAACACCCAAGTGTATATCACCCCACACAAAGGGGCTCCTGAGGGCTCTGGAGACACCCAGGTACTATAATAAGGGGGGATAGCCCCAGAGACTGACACCTTATTAGTGGGCTCTATTTTGGAATCTGTGCTCCTGAGAGTGACAGAGTTGGACTCAAATAAGTCCTCCCCGAACATGATTCATCAGTCCCTTCTATTCACTCTTATATGTGATGCTGGACTTTTTAGATGTACTTCCAGAGATTGGAGCCTCTGGCCTACCTATATTCCAGCTGTGCCTGGAATCTTGGTGGAGCAGCAACTCCTACCCTACAGCTCAATGGACTCATCCAAGTCACCTTGTGAAGAGACAACGATGGGTAACGGCCATCCCAGGGAATGGAGAGGGCCTGCAGCTGCAGGCAGGATAATCCCACTCACCATATCCATGGGATATAAGCCCTCTCTCACTTGGAGATGTATTAGACATCACCATCCCAGTCCCCTCAGTCTTTGAGGAAGAACTATGGACTAGAGTGAACTTAATGGTATTCTGTTGAACATATATGGTGATTCTAGCAATGGATGTAATTTTTACAGTGAGGTAGAGCCCGTGACCACTGGACACTTTCGGGGCAGGGAGGGGAATTGCAGTTGAAATACAGGGGCTATTTCAGGACTTGGGGGTTGTCCTGAATACTGTTGTGGTGATGGATGTAGGCCATTTTAAATCAGCACACACCATTCAGAACAGTGTGGGAGAGAATGTGGTCTAAAATGTGAACTGTGGTCTATGCTTGGTGGCAAGGCACCAGGATGTGTATATCCATTGAAGGTATTGAGTCACAGTGATGAAGGATATTTGTATGGATGTTTTTGGGAGGTATGGGAGGAGGGGAACATGGAAATCCCTGTAATTTCTGTGTAATATTTAGGTAATCTAATCACCTTTAGAAATATATATATATATATATATCCTTTAAAAAAAATATATATATATATATATATATATATATATAATTGTTGTAATTCAACGTGGAGGTAGACGGTGCTGGGAACGATCCAAAGAAAGATTGGGATCAGGGGACCTCACTCCATGT
>JAKSZT010054235.1:368896-404451 GCA_026826555.1 Tolypeutes matacus | reverse complement strand
AGTCCAGGGACATAGGGCTTACAAGAATAGAAATGAGATTGTGAGAGGGTGCAATGTTTGTAGAAAATCTCAGAGGGTGCAGATGTCAGATATCCCTCAGATTAATTAAATATATAACTTTCAACACATTTTTAACATTGTTGAAAATGATTCAGACCTCTTCAAACCCAGAAGAGAATGGAGGTGTTGGATGGGAAGAAGCTGATATACACCTGAGGAAGCTGGAATATAACATGTGTTCACTGCAGTTTCCCCAAACCAGAGAGGGAACCAAATTCTCAGAACTGCAATGAAAACCATCATCATAGTTTCTGGATCCACAAAAGAGTACAAGGAAAAAGCCCTGTTCAGCACTCACAGCCTCATTTAGTGATGTGAGTCACTCTAGCGGGTCTAACCTGGAGAGTAAGCAGCAGAAGGTCCATCTTCTCCTGTGGTGCTTACAGCCCTCTAACCAGACATGTGTAGAGAGCAGTGTGGCCTTCACACAGTCGTGTCCATGTTCCTCATGCTGTGTGCTCACTTCTGCTGAGGGAGGCCTCCACCTGTCCAGAGAGCTGGGTGTTGTGCCGAGGGGAGTGAGCACTATTCTTTATGGGCGACTATATTTGCAAAGATTGAGGGGAAGTGCCCCCACCCCCAGTAATGTTAAAGACACAAATCACTACCTTCAAATCAACCACTTTGTATGATTTCATTGTGTACTATTTTCATTTCTTTTAAATTATAACCAAATTTTCCATGCAAAGAGTATAAAAATAATTTATATCTGTTATGGCAAACAGTCAAATTCCTTTTCTAGTCTCAACCCCCATTCCTCCTTCCTCAAAATTATCTTCATTGGCAGATTCTTTTTGGGTACACATTCCTCTTTGTAAATACATGTATTCTCTAGTTTCATCCATCCCACAACCTATCATATATGAGAAAATATTGGATTACAACTTAAGAATATAAATAAATTTTTAATTAATTAATTTTTATTTAATATCATTTGGAAACATTAATAAATTTTCAGGAATTGCATACACGTTTAAAGTATTCATATTAACTTTTTATTCATATAACTAATTGGTATAAAATTAGAAAATTTCTTTTAATTATACAACAGTTTTAAATACTTTAATCAACTTATATCACATGAATTTAACAATTTTTAGCATTTTACCTTTTCTTAGGTAAAAGAGCAACTTATATGTTGGTTTGAAATTAAAGCTACCTTTCAGGATTTGACTTTGAGAAAGCAGGTTCAAACATTGTGTTCTTTTAAAAAGTGATAAGACCTGTTTCTCTATGGAAACAATAAGTTTTAAGTACAAGAAGCTATTTGGATAGGGTTTGGGTTAATGTTAGGGTTAGGGTTAAGGTTAGGGTTATGGTTAGGTTTAGGTTAGGGTTAGGTTAGTGTTAGGGTTAGGTTAGGGTAAGGGTTATGGTTAGGTTAGGGTTAGGGTTAAGGTTAGGTTTAGGGTTGGTTAGGGTTAGTTAGGTTTAGTGTTAGGGTTAGTTTAGAGTTAGAGTTAGATTTAGAGTTAGGTTTAGGGTTAGGTTTGTGTTAGGGTTTGGTTTAGGGTTAAGTAAGTTTAAGTTACTGTTAGAGTTCGGGTTAGGGTTATGGTTAGTTAGCATTTGGGTAGGGTTTCAGGTTACTGTTAGGGTTAGCATCATTTTAGGGTTAGGTTTAGTGTTAGGGTTAAGTTTATGGTTAGCATTAGAGTTATTGTTAAGGCTACATTTAGGGATATGTTAGGGATCGGGTTAGTGTTAGGGATTAATAAACTTAGTTTCAGCTGAGGATGGATCGGCATCAGTACTGCTTTTTGGACCTGCCTTAAGTTCTGCTACAGGCTGGAGTGAACTGCTCTATTGCTGACTTGGTAGATTTGAGCAAGCCTGGAATTGTGCACATATTGTTTGTCTGAGGGCCTTGAGCAAAGCCCGCTTGGACGTTTCCCAATTTATTAATGAGACTACCATTTTTAAGATATTTAGAATGGCATTCCTTCACCCATTGTAACCCTTTTCGCATTTTAGACACACACACGTGTTGCTATAGGTTTATTAACACCGCTAAATGGAGCTCTTACACTAGTTTTTGCTCTGCAATATTTTTTCATATGACCTGCTTTCTCACTTTTAAGGCAATTTAAATTATTAACAACAGGACTATGCCCCTTTAGAGCAGCTGCAAGAAGGTTCATATTATAGGTATGAGGCCCAATGTTTTGGCATGTTTTTATATAATCCTGTAAAGTCCTTCCATTTGCCTTTATCAAATATAAAGCCTTTTTACACTCACTGTTAGCATTATTAAAATCCAACATTAGAATAAGCAATTCTTTAAGATCAGGTTGAATTAATGTTTTGTTGGTTACATCTACCCACCTATCTACAAATTCAGCATTGGGTTCAGCATTTCCTTGAATATTTTTTGAAAATGATTGTACAGCCTTTCCAGTGGTGAAGAATTCATTGCCTGGCATCTAGGCAGCACAATCGCAGTGGTAAAATGGCTATATTATCATATTGAGCTTGGCTAGGAATTTCAGCCCATTGACCTTCTCCTAATATTTGTTCAGCACTAATAGGCACTGGTGGATTTTGCTGTTGATTTCATCATGCTACAATATTAGCTTTATCAGCCCACCACGTTTTAAATTGTAAAAATTCTGCTGAATTAAGAACAGCTTGTGCGAACAAATCCCAATCCTAGGGCATTAATCTGTTGGCTTGTGCCATTTCTTCCAACAATTCTGAGTATAAGGAGAATCTACACCATATTGAGTGCATGCTTTTTTAAAATTTTTGATAGTTTTAAAAGGAATAGGAGCATGGTCATTTTGTACACCCCATTGAGGATTGTTAGCATCTACTGGAATTTGAGTTACTGTTTCTGGAAAAGTAAAAAAAAAAATTGCATAGCCTCTGAATTTCCTACTCTACCTCCCTGTGCTGTACTTTTCATAATTGAAGAGGATGGTGGTGGGCCAAAAACAGAAACTTTTGGAGTGTCATCAAAGTTGTAAAGAATAGATTAGTAGATACCTTAGGAGGCACAGATGCTGTTTTAAAAGACAATAAATCATCATTTGGAGCGGATGGCTTAACAACCACTGGAAAATTTCCAAAAACTCCCTTTTTCTTTTTTTCTTTTTATTAGACATGAGTTAATCTGTTTTTGCCTGTTCATTAATTTTTTTAAGTTATATTTTCATTAAAATTATCATTAACTTGTTCTACTACAGTGTTAGCAATCACAGTATTGATTTTAATATCTTCATTTTCATATGACTGTAATGGTTCAAGAGCAACAGAAATATGACTATAGAAAGACCATACATAACAATGTTTCTGTACAAGAGAAAAGAGTTCTAGTAACTCTAGGGTCATCACAGATACCCCTGTATTCTTTAAAAGGGTTTTCAAAACTTGTGAACATTCCTCTAACTGAGTCAGCTGATTACCCATTACCCTGATGATCAAGATTATTTGACTCACAATAGAATGCAAGGTCCGTCCAACCCAGCAGTCATTGTTTCCACGGAACTCGTACAGAGAAAATTTGAGTCATGCCCACATTTGGTTTGAATCCAGGAGGAAATTCAGCTCTGAAAGTTAAGAAAGATGCTTCTTTGGCTGCTATGCACTCATTATCAATCAGTATGCCAACACTCTGCTTTTTCCTAATGCTATGCCAAAGCACTAGTTTCTTTACTTCACAAATCTGAAAAAGATTTGTGTTTCATTTGGTTATTTGCATGTGTTTTCATTTACAATGATCTTCAAAACACTGCTTTCACCAAACTCGCTGTGAATGCATGAGTTACTTCAACTTTGAAACGTTAGTAAGTTACTTGTTTATTTGGTTGCTGCACTCTTGCTTTCATTCACAATGTAAAAACCTGGATTTTACAAAATTCTTTGCCAACGCCGTTGTTTCTTCACTTTTCAAATCTAAGTAAGAGTAGTGTTTTCTTTTCTGCTATTGCTGTGTTTTCACTTAAAATCATATTCAAAACACTGTTTTAGCCTAACACGCTGTGAATTCAGGAGGAAATTCAACTTTGAAAGTTAAGTAAGATAATTGTTTCTTTGTCTGTTATACACTTGCTTTCACCCAATAGTTCAAATCCCTACATCTATGATGCCAATGTGGCAGGTTCTTCATTTGGAAATCTAAGTAAGTTTCTTTCCTTGGCTTCCATGCATGTCAGTTCACTTTCAATGAACTTCAAAATACTGCTCAACTGTAATGCTCGGTGAATGCAGTCATTACTTCACTTTAGAAGACCAATAAAGAAACTGGTTTCATTGGCTGCTATGCAAGTGTTTTCACTTAAAATCATCTCCAAGGCACTGGATTCTCCTAACTCTGTGAAAGCAGGACTTACTTCCAGTTTGAAAGAGAAGTAAGCTACTTGTTTGTTTGGCTGCTAGGCACTTGATTTTCACTCAGTATGCTAACACTCTTCTTTTTCCTAATGCTACACCAATGCATTAGTATATTCACTTAACAAATCTGAAAAAGATTTTTTGTTTTATTTGCGGCTTTGCCCATGTTTTCATTTACAATGTTCTTCAAAACACTTCTTTCACCAAACACGCTGTGAATGCAGGAGTTACTTCAACTTTGAAACATTAATAAGATACTTGCTTGTTTGCCTGCTATGCTCTTGCTTTCACTCACAATGTAAAAACCTGCATTTTACAAACTTCTATGCCAACCCAGCAGTTTCATTTTTCAAATCTAAGTAGGATTAGTGTTTTGTTTGCTGCTATGCCTGTTTTTTCACTTAAAATCATCTTCTATACACTAGTTTTACCTAACATGCTGTGAATATAGGAGGAAATTCACTTTTAAAGTTAAGTAAGATATTGTTTGGCTGCTGTGCACTCGCTTTCACTCAGTATGCCAACACTCTGGTTTTTTCTAATGCTACCCCAAATCACTAGTTTCTTTACTTCACAAATCTGAAGAGGATCTGTGTTTCATTTGGTGCTTTGCGTGTGTTTCCATTTACAATGATCTTCAAAACACTGCTTTCACCAAACACGCTGTGAATGCAGGAAGCACTTCAACTTTGAAAATTTAGTGAGATAGTTGTTTGTTTGGCAGGTATGCTCTTGCATGCACTCACAATGTAAAAACGTGTATTTTATGAAATTCTATGCCAACACAGTAGTTTTTTCACTTGTCAGATCTTAGTAAGATTAGCGTTTTGTTTGCTGCTATGCCTGTTTTTTCACTTAAAATCATCTTCAAAACACTGGTTTAACCTAACATGCTGTGAATTCAGGAGGAAATTCAGCTTTGAAAGTTAAGTAGGATACATATTTTGGGGCTGTTATACACTTGTTTTCACCCAATAGTTCAAAACTCTACTTTTACTCTTCTAATGTGGCAAGTTTTTCACTTTGGAAATCTCAGTAAATTTTTTTCTTTGGCTTCCATGTACATGTTTTTACTTACAATCACCTTCAAAATACGGCTTAACTGTAACACTCAGTGAATGCAGTCAGTGCTTCAGTTTCAAAAACCAATATAAAACTGGTTTCTTTGGTTGCTTTGAAAGTGTTTTCACTTAAAATAATCTTCAAGGCACTGGTTTATCATAACTCTCTGTGAAAACAGGAGGTACTTAAGTTTGAAAGGTAAGTAAGCTACTTGTTTGCTTGGTTGCTATGCACTCGCCTCCACTCAGCATGCCAACCCTCTGCTTTTTTCTAATGCTATGCCAATTCAGTCGTTTCTTTACTTTGCAAATCTGAATAAGATTTGTGTTTTATTTACTGCTTTGCCTGTGCTTTCATTTACAAGGATCTTCAAAACACTGGTTTTATGAAACACGCTGTCAATGCAGGACATACATCAACTTTGAAACATTAGTAAGATACTTGTTTGTTTGGCTGCTATGCTCTTGCTTTCACCCACAATGTAAAAACCCAGATTTTATGAAATTTTATGCCAACGCAGTAGTTTCTTCACTTTTCAAATCTAAGTAAGATTAGTGTTTTGTTTTCTGCTATGCCTGTGTTTTCAGTTAAAATCCTCTTCAATACACTGGTTTACCCTAACATGCTGTGACTTCAGGAGGAAATTCAGCTTTTCAAGTTAAGTAAGGTACTTGTTTCGCTGCTATGCACTCGCTTTCACTCAGTATGCCAACACTCTGCTTTTTCCTAATGCTCCCCCAAATCACTAGTTTCTTTACTTCACAAATGTGAAAAAGATTTGTGTTTCATTTGCTGCTTTGCATCTGTTTTCATTTACAATGATCTTCAAAACACTGCTTTCACCAAACAGGCTGTGAATGCAGGAGATACTTCAACTTTGAAACGTTCAAATAAGATCCTTATTGGTTGGCTGGTATTCACTTGCTTTTGATCACATTGTAAAAACACTGCTTTTAGACAAGGTAATCCAATGCAGTGGTTTCTTCATTTTACAAATCTAAATAAGATTTGTCTTTTATTTGCTGATATGCCTGTGTTTTCCCTTAAAATTATCTTCAAAGCACTGGTTTTACCTAACAAACTGTGATCGCAGGAGGTACTTCAACTTTGACACATAAGTAAGATACTTTTTTGTTTGGCTGCTATACACTTGTTTTCACTTACAATCAATGTAAAAACAAAGCTTTTACCTAATGCTATGCCAAAGCTGTAGATTCTTCACTTTTCAAATCTAAGTAAGATTTGTGCTTTTTTTTTGTTTCTAGGCCTGTGTTTTCACTTAAAATCATCTTCAAAACAATGTTTTTACCTAACACTCTGTGAATGCAGGAGGTAATTCAACTTTGAAAGTTAAGTAAGATACTTGTATGTTTGGCTGCTGTATTAGTCAGCCAACGGGTTGATAATGTAAAATACCAGAAATGGGTTGGTCTTTATAAAGGGTATTTATTTTGGGTAGAAGTCCACAGATACCAAGCCATAAAGCATAAGCTGCAAAAGCCAAGCCAAATTCTACGAGTTTACTTTGGAAAATTCTTCTGCTAAATGCTGAGTTGTGCCATTTTCAAATTCTTTCGTCCATATGACACCAGGAGTTAATATATCTAAGTTCCTGCAACTTTAAAACATGGATCACCTTTCCTCAGTTTCAAATAATAGTTTCACCATTTACTGCTAAGGCATCATAAAAAGTCTCTTTAGCATCCATATTACTATCCATATTACTATCAACAGTTTCAACAGTTTCTTCAAAATGATCTAGCATCCATATTACTATCCATAATATTATCAACAGTTTCAACAGTTTCTTCAAAATGATCTAGGCCTTTCTACCAAGCATTTCACAATTCCTCCAAAAAATACCCCTTACCCATTTATAAAACGGTTCCAACATTTTGGTATACACAAAAGCACTACCCCACTCTTGGTAGCAAATTCTGTCTTAGTCAGCCAAAGGGGTGCTAATATAGAATACCAGAAATGGGATGGTCTTTATAAAGGGTATTTATTTTGGTTATTTATACCAGCCCATAAAGTGTTAGGTTTCTTCTCTCACCAGTCCATTGCTATGTGTTATAGCAAGACAGCTGGTGACATTTGCCAGTTTTCAGGCTTCTGGGGCTCCTCTCTTCCTGGGGCTTCATTTCTCTCCGGGATTAGCTCCTGTTTCCTCCACAAGGTCAACTGTAGATGATCAGAAAAATGGCTTGCTTCTCTTTCCAACATCAAAACTGCTTCTCAAAAGACTGCTTCTCAAAACTGTTCTTGCCATGCCTTTTATATTTGATTCCCCAACCACCAAGGGGTGGGACACAACTGGGTGTGGCCCAGTCAATGCCCTAATCATAACTTAATCATGCTCAGATTAACAGATCAGTTTACAAGCATGATCCAATTATATTTTTGGAATTCATACTTACATCAAATTCCCCAACTGTTACAGCTGCTATACACTTGCTTTCACTCACAATGTCAAAACCCTGCTTTTACTATGCCAATACTGCAGTTTCTTCACTTTGATAATCTAAGTAAGATTCTTTCTTTTGCTGCTATGTATGTGTTTTCACTTACAATCAACTTCAAAACACTGCTTTTCCCTGTCACTGGGTGAAATGCAGTTAATTGTTCAATTTTGAAATCCAATAAAGAAACTTGTTTCATTGGATGCTTTGCACGTGTTTTCACTTAAAATCTACTTCAAGAAACTGGTTTCACCTAACTCTCTGTGAATGAAGGAGGTACTTCAAATTTGAATGAAAGTAAGTGACTTCTGGGAAGATGGCAGACTAGTAATACACGGGAATCTCTTCTCCAGAAAAATAGTTAGAGAACAGGCTGAAACAGCACCATAATAGATCTTCTAGAGTTTAGGAGATCAGGTGAAGGCTGAACACCACCCAGAGGAGAGAGGGACAAAAAAGGGAAATCATGACATCAGAACCAGAACTATGATTTGAAACCAGCAGTGGATGCTGCTGCCAGCACCCTCCCCCACAATTTAGAATTCTCAGTCCTCTGGGCCTGTGACTACAGACAAAGATTGCTCCAGGTTTCTACCACTACCTGAAAGGGGAGAGAGAGAGGGACACAGCTTCAAGCTGACACAGGTTCTGACACACAAATTTGAGCAGCAGAGCCCCACAGATTCTTCCACATGGTGGTGTGCCCTGGGAGTCTAGGAAGGACTGGAGAAATCCAACCCTCACAACCTCCCTCTCTTCTAGCCTGGACTAATTGTTGAGGACTCCACAGGAGAGGGGAGAGTGTTCCTGGGGCTGACCCTGCTTTTGACTCACAGGATTGGTCTGCCCTGTCCCGAAAGCCCTTCCAGGCTGGGTGAGGCTGTGCCATTGTTTGCCTTGGAGCCTGCAAGGGGCTAAAGATATACAAACCTCCCAATCTCATCCACTACTAACAGGGACAGATTTTTGAACATTCAGAAGGGAGCAGAAATATTTCCTAGCTTGGGAAAGTGAGGGGGCTACCAGAGAAGTCTGGAAAACTGTCTCATAAAGTTTGAATCACAAGGCTCGTTGCCCCCAGACAGGAAGCTCTACCACATTGATCTGCTCTGTGTCACAACAATTACACTTCTTTCATGTTTCATTATAAGTATGATTGTATATGTACAGAAAACAAATTTCTTTGTTTTCTACCCCAAACTTTTCCCCTAACATGAAAAGTTGTATTAATTCCATATCATAATATTTAAGGATGTCAAGTTTAAGAGTGACTATTACCCAAGGACTTGCACCCTGTTCTGTGGGGAATTAATGCATTTCCATTTGAACACAGGGGAGTTGAATATTGTTAGGTGAAAATATATATGTATGCTTCTCTGTTATTGTTTTTACTTAGAGAGTAAGTATGGTTTAGAGTAATGTGTATGATTGCTGAGTTGACAAGTGGTGGACTGTGATGGTTAGGCTATTGTGTCAACTCGGCCAGGTAATTGTGTCCAGGTGTTTGTTCCAGCAAGCACTGTTTTAATTGTAATACAAGAGCACTTATGGACTTCAATCACCAGTGAGTTTGCTGCATGGATGCCGGATTACATCTGCATCAATCAGGGAGATTACATCATCAATGGGTGGTGCTTTTATCCAATCAGTTGAATGCTTTAAAATGGGAAATGATTTCAACATTCAGAGAGAATTTCCCAGCTCGTTGTTGGACAGGCAACTTCTCCCAGAAACTCATCAATGACCTTTAATCGGACTTTCATCACAGCCACTGGTTTACAGCCTGTCTGTGGAACCTGGACTTGTGTATCCCCACGGCCATGTGAGAGACTCTTTTAAATCTCATATTATTGACAGATATCTCCTGTTGATTCTGTTTCCTGAGAGAAAACTGACTAATACACCACATTAACAAATTGAAGGAAAAAAAGCACAAGACCCTCTCAATAGATGCAGAAAAGGCATCAACAAAATCCAAAATCCTGTTTTGATAAAAATACTTCAAAAGATAGGAATAAAAGGAAAATTCCTCAATATGATAAAAGGCATATATGAAAAACCCACAGCCAACATCATTCTCAATGGGGAAAGGTAGAAAGCTTTCCCTCTAAGATCAGGAACAAGACAAGGATGCCCACTGTCACCATTGTTATTCAACATTGTATTAGAAGTTCTAGCTAGGGCAATTAGACAAGACAAAAAATTAAAGGGGTCCAAATAGGAAAAGAGTAAGTAAAACTCTCACTGTTTGTGGATGACATGATCCTGTATTTAGTAATCCTGAAGTATCCACAACAAAGCTACTTGTACTAATAAATGAGTTCAGCAAATTGGCAGGATAGAAGATCAACACGCAAAAATGAGTAATGTTTTTCTACACTAGTACTGAACAACCTGAGGAGGAAAATTCCATTTTCAATAGCAATAAAAAGACTCAAACACCTAGGAGTTAATTTAGCCAAAGAAGTACAGGACATATATGCAGAAAACTACAAAACAATGCTAAAATAAATTCAAAAAGACCTAAACAAATGGAAAGACTTTCTGTGTTCATGGATTAGAAGAATAAATATCATGAAGATGTCAATCTTGCCCAAACTGATTTACAGATTCAATACAATACCAATCAAAATCCCAACAGCTTACTTTACAGAATTAGAGAAGGCAATTCCAAGTTCATCTGGAAGGGTACGTGCACCTGAATAGCCAAAAGCATCTAAAAAAGAAGAGCAATGCGGGAGGAATTTCACTGCTTAACCTTGAAACTTATTACAAAGCTACAGTGGTCAAAACAGCATGGTAGTGGCATAAAGATAGACACAATGATCAATGGAATAGAACAGAGAACCCAGAAATATACCCTCACCTATACAGTCAACTGGTTTTTGACAAACCTACCAAGCCCAACGTAATGGGAGAAAACAGTCTCTTCAACAAATGGTGTCAGGAGAATTGTATATCTATAACCAAAAGAATGAAAGAGGACCCATATCTCACCCCCTATACAAGAACCAACTCAAAATAGATCAAAGATCTAAATATAAAAGCCAGGACCATAAAACTACTAGAAGAAAATGTAGCAAAATATCTTCAAGACTTTGTAGTAGGTGGTGGTTTCTTGGACCATATACCCAAAGCATGTGCAACAAAAGAAAAAGTAGATAATTGGGACCTCCTCAAATTTAAACACTTTTGCACCTCACAGGACTTTGTCAGAAGGGTGAAAAGGCAGCCAACTCAATGGGAAAATATGTTTGGAAATCACATCTCTGATAAGGGTTTAATATCCAGGATATATAAAAAGAGGCTACAACTCAACAATAAAAAGACAAATAACCCAATTAAAAAATGGGTGAGAGACTCGAATAGACATTTCTCCAAAGAAGAAATACAAATGGCAAATAAAACACATGAAGAACTGCTCAACATCACTCATGATGAGGGAAGTGCAAATCAAAACTACAATGAGATATCATTTTACACTTATCAGAATGGCCACTATTATAAAGACAGAGAACTACAAGTGTTGGAGAGGATTTGGAGAAATAATAACACTTCTTCAACATTGGTGGGAATGCAGAATGGTAGAACCACTATGGAGGAGTGTTTGGCAGTTCTCAAAGATGTTGAATATAGACTTGCCACATGACCCTGCAATACCTCTACTGGGTATATAACCAGAAGAACTGACAGCAGTGACACAAACAGTCATCTTCTGTTGGAATAATGTTCATAGCAACATTATTCACCATTGCCAAAAGTTGGAAACAACCCAGGTGTCCATCAACAGATAAATGGATAAACAAACTGTGGTCAATTCACACAATGGAATATTATGCAGCTGTAAGAAGTGAAGTCGTAAAGCATATGGCAACATGGATTACCTGGAGGACATTATGTTGAATGAAGCAAGCCACACAAAAGGACAAATACTGTATGAATGAGTTACTCTGAACCAAATATATTGTGTAACATATAGTTTCATCAAAAATTTTTTATATGTATCCATTACATTTAATTGAGAAATGTATATATTTATTCATCTGTGTTTACTTTTTAGTTTTTAATTGTTTATATTTGCAATTATTAAATGTACAAATAAAGTTAAAAAAAAGAAAAAATATGAAGAAGATACTGGATTCACAGAGCTTTAGATTTAAAAAAATGGGTTTTGAAGGTGATTGTAACTCCAAACAGGTCATAGCTGCCAATAAAATGAGTACCTTGCTTAGTTTTTAAAACTGGAGTAGCCACAGCATTGGCATAGCATTAGTTAAAAGCAATGTTTTGACATTGAACATGAGTGAAAGCAAGTGCATAGCAGCTCAGCAAACAAGTATCTTATTTACATTTCAAAATTGAAATACCTCCTGCACGCTCAGAGAGTTAGGTGAAAGCAGAGTCTTGAAATTGATTGTAAGTGAAAACACAAATCAGAGGAGGAAACACGTTTCCTTATTGGTTTTCTAAACTGAAGAAATGACTGCATTACCCGAGGACTCAGAATAGCAGTGCTTTGAAGTTGACTGAAAGTGAATATACCACGTCCAGAAGCTCCCTGGGCCTTCACAGGCTCCAATGGCCCCACAGGCCCCACTACCTTACACAGCCTCCAGAGTCTCCATGGAATCTATGGTCTCCAACAGCAGCAAATGCTCCACAGATGTCAATGGCCTCAAGGGGCTTTCTTTGGCTCCACAGGCCCTCATGGGTTTCATGGACTCCACAGCCTCCATGGGCTCCACGTACTCTACAGACTCCGTTGGTATGCAGAGGCTCCACAAGCTCTACTTATTCCAGGCTCTTCAGGCTCCATAAGTTGCACGTGCTCCACAGGCTTCATGGGCCTGCACAGGCTGCATGGTCTCCAAGTCTTCAAAGGTTCAACAGGCTCCATGGGCATGCAGAGATTCCACAGGCTTCCAGGGGCAATGCATGCTCCATGGGCTCCATGACCTCCAAAGCCTCCATGGCATCAATGTGGCTTCTGAGTCTCTGCTGGCTCCACAGTCTCCACAGGCTGCATGAGACTGCACAGGCCTCACAGACCCCATGGACCAAAATGGGCTCCTCAGACTCCACAGACCTCCATATGATCCTTAGCTTCCTCAGACTCCAGAGACTCCACAGGCTTCATAGGCCTAAATACCCCCCATGGGCTCGAAGAGATCCACATTCCTCCATGGCCTCAACAGGCTCTGCTGGAAACGAGTCAGTACAGGCTCCATGGACTCCATGAGATATACAGGCTCTGCAGTCTCCACACGCTCCATGGGTTCTATGAGCTGCATGAGTTCCATTGTCTCCACAGGTTCCACATGTTTGACATGCCTCCAAAGTTACCATAGGCTCCATGGGGTCTATAAGACTTTAGACGTTCTGCAGGCCTCCATGGGCTCCACAGGCTCCCCAGGCCTTCAGAAGTCCCATGGGCTCCACAGGCTACATGGGCTCTAGAGTCCTTTGTCTCCATGGGCTCCACCAGCTCCATCAGCTCCACTGAATCCACCGGCTCTATGGCTTGTACAGGCTCCCCAGGTCTCAATTGGCACCACAGTCTCCACAGGATCATTATGCTCCATGGGGTCCACAGGAGTCAATGTGCTACACGTACTTAACAGGCTCCACATTCTCTGTAGTGTCCTTGGGCTCATACTTTAAGAGGTTCCATGGGCCTCATGGCGTCGACGAGCTCCACAGGATCCACAGGCCTGTACAGGTTCCAAAAGCTCCCAGCAGATGCACAAACTTCAAGCGCTCCACAGGCTTTGTGAACTCCACAGACTTGAAAGACTTCATGGGCTCCAAGAACTCAACCAGCTCTCCCGGATTTTACATGCTCCACAGGCCTCTATGGGTTCCATGGTTTCCACAGGCTCCAAGGGCTTCATGGGCCGCTAGAGTCTACTAATTCCCCTACTGGCCTACAGACCCTCCAGTCTCCATGGATTCTATGGTCTGCACAGGCAACAAAAGATCCACATTTGTGAATGGCCTCTAGGGTCCTAATAGGCTCCAAAGCTTCCACAGGCTGCACAGACTCCACAGGCTCCATGGGCCCTCACAGGTTGCATGGCCTCCAAGGGCTTCAAAGGATCAACAGGCTCTGTGGGCGTGCAGAGGCTCCACAGGACTCCAAGGGCAATGCATGCTCCATGGGCTTTTTGACCTCCATGTCATCCATGGCATCAATTTGGCTTCACAGTCTCCAGAGTCTCCCCAGTCTCCACAGGATCCATGAGCCTTCACAAGACTCACAGTCTCCATGGCCCAAAATGGGCTCAATAGTCTCCAAAGGCCTGCACATGATCCTCAGCTTCTTCAGGCTCTACAACCTCCAAAGGCTTCATAGGCCTACATACCCTCCATGGGATCCATGGGATACACATTACTCCATCGCCTCAACAGGCTCTGACAACACCATGAGCATGCACAGCCTCCATGGCCTCCATGAGATATTCAGACTCTCCAACTTCCTTGGCTTCCATGAACTCCATGAGCTCCAGTGGCTCCATAGGCTCCACATGTTCACAGGCATGCACAGTTTCCATAGGCTCCATGGGGTCTATAGGACTCTATGGTCTCTACAGGCCTCCATGTGATCCACAGGTTCCCCATGCCTGCAGAGGTACCATGGTGTCTACAGGGTCCTCAGGAATACACAGGCTCCATAGGCCACCTCGTGTTTCACATCCTCCATGGGCTCCAATAGCTCCAAGGATTCCACAGGCCTCTGTATTCCCACAAACTTCTCATTCCTTCATTGGACTGTACAGGCTCCACAGGCCTCCTTGGCTCCATAGTCTCCATGGACTCTTGGTCTCCATAGATTCCACAACCTCCACCAGCTCAATGGACTCCATGGGCTTCCCAGGTTGCACAGATTCCACTGGCCTATACAACATCCATTGGCTCCATGGGCTCTGTGGACTTCTTGTGCTCTATGGGCTCTGCAGTCCTTTATGACTCTGTGGGTTTCACCAGCTCCATCAGCTCCACAGAATCCACAGGCTCTAAGGACTGTACAGGCTCCACAGGCCTCAATGGGTGGCAGACACTCCACAGGCTCAACAGACTCCATGGGCTCCACAGGTATCAAGGTGCTATATTCACTTAACAAATTCCATATTATCTGTAGTGTCTTGGGCTCCATACCTAAAAGGCTCCATGGCTCCCTTGGGCTCGATGAGCTCCACAGGATCCACAGGACTGTACAGGCTCCACAATCTACCTGGGCCTCCACAGGCTCCAAAGGCCCAATAGGCTCCACTGGCCTATTAAGACTAAACAGTTTCCATGGAATCTATGGTCTCCACAGGAAGCACACCTCCACAAGAGTCAATGAACAGTATGTGCCTGCATAGGTTCCACAGGCCTCCAAGGGCTTCACAGATTCCAAATCCTCCATGGGCTCCATGGGCTCCACAGTCTACATGGGTATGCACAGTCTCCAGACACTACAGGCTGCACATTCTCCATTGGGTCTGCCTGCTCCACACACTCCATGGGTAGACACATGCTCCACAGGCTCCACGAACTCCACGTTCTCAATCGGATCCATTTGCTCCCCAGGTCCCTTGGGTATACACAATCTCCAATGTATCCAATGACTCAACAGTCTCTACAGACTCCACAGGCTCCGTTGGCTCTTCAGATATATGGGGCCTGCAAGCTTCACAGGCTCCATTGTTCCATGGGCTCCATGAGTCCATGGGCTCCACAGGATCCACATGATCTGCATACCTCCACAGTTGCCACAATCTCCATGGGGTCTATAAACCTGTAGAGGCTCCACAGGCCTCCATAGGCTACCTGCACAGGCTCCCCAGGCCTCTAAGTGTTTTACAGCCTCCATGGGCTCCATAAACTCCATGGATTCCACAGGCCTCTATATTCTCACAGACTTCACAAACTCCCTGTCCTTCACAGGACTGTAAAGGCTCCATGCCTCCTAGGATTCCACAGTCTCCATGGGCTCCTCGGTCTCCTTGGCTTCCACAAAGTCCACTAGCTCCATGCTCCATGGGCTTCACAGGTTGCACAGGTTCCACTGGCCTACACAGGATCCACAAGCTCCATGGTCTCCATGGACTGTACAGGCTCCATGGGTAAGCACAGGCCCCAAAGCCTCCATGGACTCCATAGGCTCCATGGGTTCTACGTTCTCCACAGGCTCCATTGGCCTGCACAGTCTGAATGGCTTCCAAGTGATTCAAAGGATCAACTGGCTCCATGTGTATGCAGAGGCTCCACAGGACTCCAGGGCTAATGAATGTTTAGTGGGCTTCATGATGTCCAAGGCCTCCATGGCATCCATGTGGCTTCACAGTTTCCAGAAGCTCCCCAGTTTCCTCAGGCTCCATGAGCCTGCACAGCCTTCAAAGATTCCCTGCCCCAAAATGGGCCCCATGAACTGCAGAGGCATCCATATGATCCTCAGCTTCTTAAGATTTTACAGCTTCCCCAGGCTTCTTGGGGCTATATAACTTACATGGGCTCCAAGGGATCAATATTTCTCCATGGCCTCAACAGGCTCTGCCATACCATGTGCCTGCATAGTCTCCATTGCCTCCACGAGATATACAGCCTCTGCAGGCTCCATAGGCTCCATGGGTTCCATGGGCTCAGTCAGGTCCAGTGGCTCCACCGGCTCCATATGGTCCACAGGCCTGCACAGTTGCCATAGGCTCCATGTACTCTATAGGCCTCTATAGGCTCCACAGGCTCCATGTCTCTGCACAGGCTGCATGGTCTCCAAGGTCTTTAAAGAATCAACAGGTTCCATGAGCATACAGAGGCTCCCCAGGCCTCCAGGGACAATGCATGCGCCATAAGCTCTATGTCCTCCAAGGCCTCCATGGCAACCTTGTGCCTTCACACTCACCAATGTCTCCCCATTCTCTACATGCTCCACGAGCCTGCACAGGCCTCACAGTCTACCTGGCAAAAATGGGCTCCTCAGACACCACAGGCCTCCTCATTATCCTCAGCTTCCTCAGATTCTACAGCCTCCAAATGCTTCATTGACCTACATGACCTCAATGGGCTTGAAGGGATACACCTTCCTCTATGGCCTCATCAGTCTCTGTGGATCCATAAGCCTGCACAATTCCAATAGGCTCTATGGGGTTATAGGACACTACAGACTCCACAGGCCTCCATGGTCTACACCTTATCCCCAGGCCTGCAGAGGTACCATGGTTTCCACAGGGTCCTCAGGCCTGCTGAGCCTCCACTGTCCTAAAAAGGTTACACAGCTTCCATGGGCTCCATCGGCTCCATGGGTCCCATGGGCCTCTATATTCTCCCAGCATTCACCCACTCCATCTCCTTCAATGGACTGCACAGGCTCCACTGGTCTCCTTGGGCTCCACAGTGGCCATTGTTTCCTCAGTATCCATGGCTTCCAAAAACCACCAGCTCCATGAATTCCAAGAGCTTAACAGGTTGCACAGATTCCAATTCTCTACACAGCATCCATGACCTCCATAAGCTCTATGGGCTCCACGGGCTCCATGGGCTCTACAGATATACAGTCTCTGCAGGCTCCACGGGCTCCCTACTTTCCATGGGCTCCATGAGCTCCAGGGGATCCACAGAATCCACATATTCCAAAGGCCTGCACAGATGTCAAAGGCTCTATGGGGTCTATAAGATTTTAGAGGCTTCACAGGCCTCCTTGTCCTCCACAAGTTCCAAGTCCTGCAGAGGTATCATGGACTTCAAAGGGTCTTGAGGCCTACCCAGGCTCCACTGACCTCCAAAGGTTTCACAGACTCCATGTGCTCCATCAGCTCCATGGGTACCTCAGGCCTCTATATTCTCCAATACTTCACAGTCTCCCAGACTTCATGGGACTGCAAAGGCTCCACATGTCTTCTTGGACTCCAAAGTGTCCATGGGCTCCTCAGTTTCCTTGGTTTCCACAAAGTCCACGAGCTCCATGGTCCATTTGCTTCCCAGTTTGTACAGGTTCCCCTGGCATACACAGCATTCACGAGCTCCATGGGCTCCATGGGCTCCACGTCTCCAGGGACGCTACAGCATTTACATCTCCAAGGGCTCCAACAGGTCCACTGGCTCCACAAAATCCACTGGCTCAAGGACATGTACAGGCTCCACAGGCCCCAATGGGAAACACAGTCTCCACAGGCTAAATAGGTTTATGCCCTCCACAGTTCTCAATGGGCCATATGTACTTAACAGGCACCACATTCCATGTAATGTCCTTGGGCTCCATAACTCAACAGGCTCCATGGGCCCCATGTGAACAATGAGATCCACAAGATCCACAGACCTGTACAGGCTCCACCAGCTCCCTGGGCCTGCTCAAGCATCAAGGTCTCCACGGGCTTTGTGAACTCCACGGTGTTGATAGACTTCATGGAATCCAAGGCCACAACTAGTTCCACAGGCTTGCACATGCTCCCCAAGCCTCTACATTTTCCATGGGCGCCACAGGCTCCACAGGTCTGCATAGGCTCCATGAGTTAGACAAGCTCCAAAGGCTTCATGAGCCTCCACATTCTTCAAAGGCCCCACATGCTCCACTGTCCTACATAGCCTCCACAGTCTCAATGGATTCTATGGTCTCCACAGGCAGCACAAGCTCCACAGGTGTGAATGGCCTCTAGGTCCTGCATAGGCTCCTCAGGCCTCCAAAGGCTGCACGGTCTCCACAGGCTCCATGGTCTCCACGTCCTCCACAGGCTACATGGGTATGCACAGGATCCACAAGTTCCTCTCTCTCAAAAGGCTCTACAGCTACCACAGGCTCCACATCATCCACAGGCTCCAAAGGCCCACACAGGATGCATGTCCTCCAACGACTTCAAAGGATCAACAGGCTCCATGGGCGTGCAGAGACTCCACAGATCTCCAGGGGCAATACATGGTCCATAGGCTGCATGATCTCAAAGGTTTCCATGGCATCCATGAGGCTTCAGGTTCCAGAGGCTCCCCAATCTCCATAGGCTTTATGAGCCTACACAGGCCTCACACCCTCCCTGGCCCAAAAGGGCCCCATTGAATCCACAGGCATCCACAGGATCCTCAGCTTCTACAGACTGTATGGCCTCCACAGGCTTCATGGGCCTATATAACCTGCATGGGCTCTATGGGATCCATATTCATCTATGGCTTCAACAGGCTCTGCCATCACCATGTGCCGGCACAGTCTCCATTGCCTCCATGAGTTACATGGCCTCTGCAGTCTCCGCAGACTCCATGGGTTCCATGGGCTCCATCAGCTCCAGTGGCTCCATAGGCTCCATATGTTCCACAGGCCAGCACAGTTGCCATAAGTTCGATGGGTTCTACAGGACTCTCCAGGCTCCTACAGGCTCCATGGGCTCCAGAGGCTACACATGGTCCACAGGCTACATGGATATCCACAGGCTCCAAGTCTCCACTGATCCCACAGATTCTATACGCTCCACAGACCCCACAGGCTCAACAGTTTCCATGGATCTGCCCAGGCTTCATGATCTCTAAGGGCTTTCAAGGCTCAACAGGCTCCATGAGCATGCAGAGGCTCCCCAGGCTTCCAGGGACAATGCATACTCCATAAGCTCTATTACCTCCAAAGCCTCAATGGCCTCCATGTGGCTTCAGTGTCACCACAGGCTCTCCAGTCTCCACATGCTCCATGAGCCAGCACAGGCCTTACAGACTCCATGGTCCAAAATGGGCTCCTCAGACTCCACACGCCTCCACATGATCCTCAGCTCTCTCAGACTCTACAGCCTCTACAGACTTCATGGACCTTCATAACCTACATGGGCTCAAAGGGATCCACATTCCTCCATGATCTCAACAGGCCCTTACAAAACGATGAGCATACACAGGCTCCATGGCCTACATGAGATAAAAAGGCTCTGCTGCCTCCTCAGGTACATCAGTTCCATGGGCTCCATGAGGTCCATGGCTCCACAGGATCCACATGTTCTGCAGGCCTGCACAGAAGCCTTAGTCTCCCTGGGGTCTATATGCCTATTCAGGCTCCACGGGCTTCCCTGGGCTCCACAGCCTCCCCAGGCCTGCAGTGGTACCATGGTCTCCACAGGTTCCTCAGGCTTGCACAGACTCCACAGGCCTCCATGTGTTTCACAATCTCCATTGGATAAATCAACTCCATCGGTTCCAAAAGACTCTATATACTCAAAGAATTCACAGTCTCCCTGACCTTCATGGGACTGCACAGGCTCCACAGTCCTCCTTGGGCTCCAGAATCTCCATGGTCTCCCTGATCTCCATGGCTTCCACAAACTCCCTTGGCTCCATGGGCTTCACAGGTTGCTCAGGTTCCACTGGCCAACACTGGGATATCCATGGGATCTCTGGTCTTCCTGGTCTCCACAGGCTCCAGGGGCTCGACAGTCCTTTTCAACCCCATGGGCTCCACAATCACAAATGGCTCCAAATAATCCACAGGATCTATGGCCTTTACAGAGTCCAAAGGCCTCAAGTGGCACCACAGTCTCCAAAGGCTCAACAGGCTCCATGATCTCGTCAGGGTCCTCAGGCTGGCACACGCTCGACATGCCTCCACACATTTCACAGCCTCCATGGACTCCATCAGTTCCATGTGTTCCACAGGCCTCTATATTCTCAGAGTTCACAGATTCCCTTTCCTTCATGGGATTGCAAAGCCTCTACATGCCTCCTTGGATACCCCAGTCTTCATGGGCTCCTCAGTCTCCATGCCTTCCACAAACTCCACAATCTCCAGGGTCCATTGGCTTCACAGGTTGCAGAGGTTCCACTGGCCTACACAGCATCTACGAGCCACATGGGCTTCTTGGGCTCCATGGGATCCAGTGGCTCTACAGTCCTTTATGACTCCATGTACTCTACCAGCTCCAATGGCACCACAGATTCCACCAGTTCTAAGTCCTTTACAGGCTCCACAGGCCTCAATGGGCCCCACAGTCTCCACATTCTCAATAAGCTCCACGGGCTCCACAGTTGTCAATGGGCTACATGTACTTAAAAAGGCTCCACATTCTCTGAATTGTCCTGGGCTCTATACTGCAACAGGCTACATGAGCCCCATGGGCTTGACGAACTCCACAGGAACCCCAGGCCTGTACAGGTTCCACAAGCTCCCTGGTCCTGCACAAGCATCAAGGGCTAAATGGACGTTGTGGACTCAATGGACTTGACAGACTTCATGGGCTCCAAGATCTCAACCAGCTCCACAGGCTTTCACATGCTCCACAGGTCTCTACAGTCTCCATGTGCTCCAGGGGCTACACAGTTTTGCATAGGTTCCAAGGGTTTCATGGGCCTCCACAGGTTCCTAATGCCCAACAGGTTCCACTGGCCTACAGAGTCTCTAGTCTCCATGGATTCTATTTTCTGTGAAAACCTCCACATGTTTGAATGTCATCTAGGGTCCTGACGGGCTCCTAAGGCTTCCATGGGCTGCACAGATTCCACAGGCCCACTTGGGCTCCACAATCTCCATGGGCTTCTCAGTCTGCAGGCTTCATGGGCCTGCACAGTCTCCAAAAGCCCCACAGTCACCACTGGCCAATAAAGGATCCACAGATTTCAATGAATCTATGGGCCCCACAGGGAGCACAAGCTCCACAAGGGTCAATGAACTCTAGGTGCCTGCATAGACTCCTTAGGCCTCCACAAGCTTCACGGAATCCACAGGCTCCATGAAATCCACGTGCTCCGCAAGCTAGATGGGTATGCACAGGCTCAACCAGCTTAAAGGACTCCATCGTCTCGATGGGCTCCACATGCTCCACAGGCTACATGGGTATGCACAAGCTCCAGAGACTCCATGGATTCCACAGTCCCCATTGGATACACCTGCTCCACAGGTTCCATGGTTATGCACAGGCTCCACAGGCTCCACAAACTCCACATACTCCCTGGGATCCATGTGCTCCACAGGTTCCATGGGTATGCACAGACTCCAAAGTCTTCACTGACTCCACAGTCTCTACAGGCTCCACTGTCCCTACAGATATACAGGCTCTCCAAACTCCACAGTCTCCATGTGATCCATGGGCTCCATGATCTCCAGGGTTTCCACAGGATCCACATGTTCCACATGCCTGCACAGTTGCCCTAGGATCCATGGGGTCTAAAAGACTTTAGACGCTCCAGAAGACTCTATGGGCTCCACATGCTCCCAAGTCCTGCAGAGGTATCATTGACACCACAGGGTCCTGAGGACTGCACAGGCTCCACAGGCCTCCACGGGTTTCATAGCCTCCATGTGTCCATCAGCGACATGGATTCTGCAGGCCTCTGTATTCTCACAGACTTCAAAGTCTCCCTGTCCTTCACGGGATTGCAAAGGATCCAGCTACCTTCTTAGACTCCACAATCTCCATGGGCTCCTCGGTCTCCCTGGTTTCAAAATAGTCCACCTGCTCTATGGTCCATTGCTTTCACAGGATCCAATGGCCTACAGAGTATCCACGAGCTCCATGGGCGCCATGGTCTCCATGGACTCCAAGGGCTCTACAGTATTTTATGGCTCCATGGGCTCCACCAGCTTCATCGGCTCCACAGAATCCTCTGACTCTATGACCTGTTCAGGATCCACAGGTCTCTATGTGCACTGCAACCTCCCCAAGTTCAATATGCTCCATGGGCTGCACAGGTGTCATCGGGCTACATGTACTTATCAGGCGCCACATTCTCTGTATTGTCCTAAGGTGCCATACCTCACCAGGCTCCATGGGCTCCATGTGCTCTTTGATCTCTTGAGTAACCACAGGACTTTACAGGCTCTGCAAGCTCCTTGGGGCTGCACAAGCATCAAGGGCTCCACTGGCTTTGTGAACTCCATGGTCTGGAAGTACTTCATGGACTCCAAGGCCTCAACCAGCTCCACAGGTTTTCACAACCTCCACAGGCCTCTACAGACTCTGTTAGCTCAATGGACTCCACAGGTCTGCATATGTTTCATAGGTTCCACAGGCTCCAAGGGCTTGCTTGGCCTCCACAGGCTCCAAATGCCCCACTGGCTCCACTGGCCCACAGAGCCTCCATTAGCCATGGAATCTATGTCTTCCACAGGCAGCAAAAGTGCCACATGTGTAAATGGCCTCTAGGGTCCGGATAGGCTCCAAAGGACTCCACGGGCTGCACAGACTCCACAAGCTTCACAAACCCCACGTGTTCCACATGCTCCTTCAGTCCACACAGGCTGTATGACCTCCAAGGGATTCAAAGGATCAACAGGCTCAATGGACTTACAGATACTCCACAGGACTCCAGGGGCAATGCAAGCTCCATGGGCTCCAAGAATTCCAAGGCCTCCATGTCATCAATGTGGCTTCACAGTTTCCAGAAGTTTTCAAGTTTCATCACGCTCCATGAGCCTGGGCAGTTTGACAGCCTTCCTGGCCCAAAATGAGCCCGACTGACTCTGCAGGCATCCACATGATCCTCAACTTCCTCAGATTCTACAGCCCACACAGGCTTCATGGGCCTACATAACCACCATGGGCTCAAAGGGATACACATTCCTCCATGGCCTGAGCAGGCCTTGCCAGCACCATGTGCCTGTACAGTCTCCATGGCTTCCATGAGATATAAAGGCTCTGCTGGCTCCAGAGTCTCCATTGGTTCCATGGGCTCCATGAGCTCCACTGGCTCCACAGGATCCACATGCTCCAAAGGCCTGCACAGTTGCCTTAGGCTTCATGAGGTCTATTGGCTGGTAGAGGTTCCACAGGCCTCCCTTGACTCCACAGGCTTCCAAGGCCAGCAGAGGAACCATGGGCTCCACAGGGTCCTCATGCCTGTACAGGTTCCACAGGCCTCCACGGCTTTCACAGCCTCCATGTGCACCATCACATTCATGGGTTCTGCAAGACTATATATTGACAGAATTCAGTCTCCGTGAACTTCATGGGACAGCACAGGCTCCACAGTCCTTCTTGGGCTCCAGAATCTCCATGGGCTATCTGATCTCCATGGCATCCACAAACTCCACCAGCTCCACGGAAACCATTGGCTTTACAGGTTGCACATGTTCCACTGAACTACACTGTATCCACGGTCTCCATGGATTCCCTGTTCCCAACAGCCACAGAGCTCTACAGTTCTTTATGACAAAATGGGCTCCACAATCTCCAGTGGCTCCACATAATCCACAGGATTTATGGCCTGTACAAGGTCCACAGGCCTCAATGGGTGCTGCAGTCTCCACATGCTCAACAGGTTCCGTGGGATCCACAGATATCATTGTTCTACATTACCTTAACATGTTTCAAATTCTCTATTGTATCTTTGGTGTCCATTCCTCAACAGGCTCTATGGGCCCCATGGGCTCGAAGAGATCCACAGGATCCAAAGACCTGTAGAGTCTACACAAGCTTCCTGGGTCTGCACATGCTTCAAGGACATCTCGGTATTTGTGAACTCCATGATCTTGAACAATCTTCATGGTCTCCATGGCCTCATCACCTCCACAGGGCTTCACAGGCACCACAGGCCTGTACAGTATCCATGGGCTCCATGGGTTCCATGGTGTATATATACTCCTCAGGCTCCATGGATATGCAGAGGTTCCAAAGATTCTACTGACTCCATAGGCTCCATGGGTTCAACGTGCTCCACTGGCTCCATGGGTATGCGCAGTCTCCATTGACTCCACAGGCTCTACATGCTCCACAGGTTCCACATGCCCCACAGGCTCCATGGGCCTGCACAGGCTTCATGGTCTCGAAGGCTTCAAATGCTCAATAGGCTCCAAGGGCTTGCACTGGCTCCACAGGTCTCCAAGAGAAATGAATGCTCCATGGGCTCCATGACCTCCAAGGCCTCCATGGCATCCATGTGTCTTCACAGTTTCCAGAAACTCCCCGGTTTCCACAGGCTCCATGGCCCAAAATATGCTCCACCGACTACACAAGCCTCCACATGATCCTCAGCTTCTTCAGACTCTACATCCTCCACCAGCTTCATGGACATACATAACCTCCATGGGATCAAAGAGTTCCATATTAGTCCATGACCTCAACAGGCACTGCCAGCCCATGAGCCTGCACAGAATCCATTGTTTCCATGAGATATAAAGGCTCTGCTGGCTCCACAATAAATCCATCATTTCCATGGGCTCCATGAGCTCCATTGGCTCCACATGATCCACAAATTCCACAGGCCTGCACATTTGTCATAGGCTCCATGGGATCTAAAGAACTATACAGGCTCCACAGGCTTCCCTGGGCTCCACAGGCTCCCCAGACCAGCAGAGATACCATGAGCTCAACAGGGACCTCAGGCCTGCATAAACTCCACAGGCCTTCATGTGTTTCACAGCCTCCATACACTCTATAAGTTCCATAGGTTCAGTAGGACTCTATATATTCACAGAATTCACAGTTTCCCTGAACTTCAAGTGAACTTCATGGCTCCATAGGCCTCCTTAGGCTACAGAATCTCCATGGGCTCCCCACACTTCAAGGTGTCCAGAAACTACACCAGCCCCAAGGACTCCATGAGCATCACAAGTTGCACAGTTTCCATTGGCCTACAAAGTATCCATGGGCTCCATGGGCTCCCTTGTATACATGGACTCCAGGGGCTCGACAGTCCTTTATGACTCCATGGGCTCCACAATCTCCATTGGCTCCACATAACCCACAGGATCTATGACCTGTTCAGGGTCCACAGGTCTTAATAGGTGCCACAGAATCCACAGGCTCAACAGGCTCTATGGGCTTCACAGATATCAATGGGCTACATGGCATTAACATATTCCCCATTCTCTGTACTGTCCTTGGAGCCTGTACATCAACAACCTCCATAGTCCCATGGGATTGATGAGCTCTACAGAATCCACAGGCTTGTACAGGGTAAACAAGCTTCCTGGACCTGCCCAGGTTTCATGGAATCCTAGGGTTTTGTCAACTGCATGGTCTTGACAGACTTTATGGTCTCCAGGGCCTCAACAGCTCCACAGGACGTAACAGGCTCTGCAGGCTTCTAGAGTCTCCAAGGGTTCCACAGGCTCTATGATCTTAACATGCTCCACAGGCTCCATGGGTATGCTCAGGTTCCAAAGCATCCACGGACTCCCGAGGATCTATGGGTTCTATATGCTCCACAGGCTACATGGACATGCACAGGCTGCATGGTCTCGAAGGGCTTCAAATGCTCAATAATCTCCATGGGCCTGCAGAGACTCCACAGGTCTCCAGGAACATTGAATGCTCCATGGGCACCATGACCTCCAAGGCCTCCTTGGCATCCATGTGGCTTCACAGTTTTGAGAAACTCACCAGTTCCCTGAGGCTCCATGAGCCTTCACAAGCCTCACAGTCTCCATGGCCCAAAATGGGCTCCACTGACTCCACAGGCCTCCATATGATTCTCAGCTTCTTCAGACTCTACCACTTCCACAAGCTTCATGGCCTTTCATAACCTCCATGGGCTCCATGGGATCCACAATCATCATAGCCTCAATAGGTTCTTCAAGCACCAAGAGCCTCCACAGGCTCCATGGCTTCAATGAGATATGAGTGCTCTGCAGTCTCCACACGCTCCATGGGTTCCATGGGCTCCATGAGCTCCAGTGGCTCCACAGGTCTGCACAGTTGCTATAGGCTCCATGGGGTCGATAAGCCTCTACAGCCTCCTCAGTCTCCATGGTTTCCAGGGGCTCTACAATCCTTTACACCTCCATGGCCTCCACCAGCTCCATTGGCTCCACAGAATCTACCAGCTCTAAGGCCTGTACAGGCTCCACAGGGCTCAATGTGCACCACAATCTCCACAGGCTCAATATACTCCATGGGCTCCACTGGTGTCAACTGGCTACATGTACTTAACAGACTCCACATTCCCTGTACTGTCCTTGGGCTCCATAACTCAACAGGCTCCATGGACTCCATGGCCTTGACCAGCTCCACAGGATACACAGGCCTGTACAGGCTCCACAAGCTCCCTGTGGATTCACCAGCTTTGTGAACTCCATGGTCTTGACAGACTTCATTGGCTCTAAGGCCTCAACCACCTCCAAGGGCTTTCACATGTTCCATTCGCCTCTACCGTCTCCATGTGCTCCACCGGCTCTACAGGTCTGCATATGTTCCATATGTTCCACAGGCTCCAAGAGCTTCATGGGCCTTCACAGTATCCAAATGCACCACAGGCTCCACAAGCTAACAGAGCCTACAATCGCCAAAGATTCTGTGGTCTCCACACACAGCAAAACTCCACATGTGTGAATGGCCTCTTGGGTCCTGATAGGCTCCAAAGGCTTCCTTGGTCTGCACAGACTCCACAGGCTCCATGGGCTCCACATACTACACAAGCTCCATGTGTATGCACAGGAGCCACAAGTTCCTCTGACTCCAAAGGCTCTTTGCCTCCACTGGCTGCATGTGATCCACAGTCTCCATGGACCCACGCAGGCAGCATGGCTTCAAAGGGCTTGAAAGGATCAACAGGTGACATGGGCATGCAGAGACTCCACAGTATTCCAAGGCAATGCAATCTCCATGGGCTCCATGACCTCCAAGGTCTCCATGGCATCCAGGTGGCTTCAGAGTTTCCAGAAACTCCCCAGTTTCCTTAGGCTCCATGAGCCTGCACAGCCCTCAAATCTTCCCTCACCAAAAATGGCACCCCACCTGCACAGGCATCCACATGATCCTCAGCTTCTTCAGACTCTACAGGCTCCACATGCTTCTTGGGCCTAAATAACCTCCATGGGCCTCATGGGATCCATATTCTTCCATGGCCTCAACAGGCTCTGCCAGAAATATATGCATGCACAATCTCCATTGCCTCCATATAGCACCTCTGCAGCTCCACAGACTGCATGGGTTTCATGGGCTCCATCACCTCCAGTGGCTCCACAGGCTCCATTTGGTCCACAGGCTTGCACAGTTGCCTAGGCTCCATGGTGTCTATAGGCCTCTGCAGGATCCATGGGCTTCAGAGGCTACACGTGTTCCACAGGCTCCATGGATAAACACAGGCTCCATAGGCTCCACTGGCTCCACAGGTTCTATAGGCTTCACAGAATCCACAGGTTCCATGGGGCTGCAAAGGCTGCATGGTCTCCAAGGTCTTTCAAGGCTCAACATGCTCCATGAGCATGCAGAGGATACCCAGGATTCCAGGGACAATGCATGCCCAATAAGCTCTATGACCTCCAAGCACTCAATGGTATACATGTGGCTTCACATTTTCCAGTGTCTCCCTAGTCTCCACATGCTTCATGAGCCTGCACAGGCCTCTCAGAATCCATGGCCAAAATGCGCAACACAGACCCCACAGGCCTCCACATCACCTCAACTTCATCAGACTCTACAACTTCCACAGGCTTCATGAGCCTATATAAACTCCATGATCTCCATGGAATCCACATTCTTCCATGGTCTAGCACCTGTGCAGGCCTGTGGAACATGTGGAGCCCGTGGAGCCACAGGAGCTCATGGAGCCAATGGAACCCCTGGAGCCTGTGGAGACTGCATAGCCTGTATATGTCATGGAGAACATGGAGCCTGTGCAGGCTCATGGTACAACAGCATCTGTTGAACTCTTGGAGGAATTGGTGTCCATGGAGCACATGGAAGTTATGTTGGCCAATGGAACTGTGGAGGCTGTGGTGGCTGATGAGGCTGAGGATCATGTGGATGCTTGTGGAATATATGGAGCCCATTTTGGGCCATGGAATCTGTGGGGCCTGTGCAGCCTCATGGAGCCTGTGAAGAATGGGAAGCCTGTGGATCCTTTGCAGGCACATGGATGCTATGGAGGCCTTGGAGGCCATGGAGCCATGTATCATGCATTGTCTGTTGAAGCCTGTTGAGCCTCTGCCTGCCCATGGAACTGTAATGCCAAGCAAGGGTGTAGCTGCCAATGAAAGTAGTATACTGCTTAGTTTTGAAAACTGAAGAAACCACTGCATTGACATAGTGGTAGGTAAAAGCAGTGTATTGATATTGATTGTGAGTGAAAGCAAGTGCACAGCAGCCAAACAAATTAGCATCTTTCTTACTTTTCTAACTTGAAGTACTTCCTGCATTCACAGACAGTTAGGTGAAATCATTCTCTTGAAGTTGATTGAAAGTTAATATAAGTGTAAAGCAGCCTATTATACAAGGTTTTTATTGGTTGTCTTAACTGAATAACCAGCAACATTCATTGAGTGTTAGGGAAATGCAGTGCTTTGTCATTGATTTTAAGTGAAAGGACATGCATAGCAGCAAAATAAACAAGAATCTTACTTACATTTCCAGAGTGAAGAAACTGCAACATTGGCATAGAAAAGGCAGTGTTTTGACATTGGTTGTAAGTGAAAACCAAGGTGTAACAGCCAAAAAAGAAGTATCTTATTTATTTACAAAAGTGAAAAACCTCTGCATTGGCAGAGCTTTAGGTAAAATCAGGATTTTGACATTGCGAGTGAAAGGAAGTTCATTGTAGTCAGGGAAACAAGCATCTTACTTCCGTATCAAAGATGAACTACCTCCTGCATTCACAGAGTTTTAGGTAAAATCAGTGTTTTGGAGGTGTATGTAAGTGAAAACAAATGCATAGCAGCAAATGAAACAGAAATCTAAATGAGATTTCAAAACTCAAGAACTACTGCCTTGGCATAGCATCAGGTAAAAGTGGTGTTTTGACATTGGTTGTTAGTGAAAACGAGGGCAGAGCAGCCAAAGAAACAAGTATCTTTCTTACTTTACAAGCACGAAGAACCTTCAGGATTCACAGAACTTTTGGTTAAAACCATAAGTTTGAAGTTGATTGTATCTCCAAGAAGTGCATAGCTGCCAATGAAATTAGTATCCTGCTTAGATTTGAAAACTAAAGAAACCACTGCATTGGCATAGCATTAGGTAAAAGCAGGATTTTGAAATTGTGAGTGAAAGCTAGTGCACAGCAACCAGCGAAACCAGGATCTTACTTAACTTTCAAAGTTGATGTAACTAAAGTATTCAAAGAATGTTAGGTAAACCAGTTTTGAAGGTGATTGTAAGTGAAAACACATGCATAGAAGCAAATTAACACAAATCTTATTTATATTTGTAAAGTGAGGGAACTATGGCATTGGCTTAGCCTTAAGTAAATGCGGTATTTTTACATTTTTGTAATGAAAACAATGGCATAGCAGGTAAGGAAACAAGTATCTTTACTGCTTTACACACGTGAAAAAGATCCTGGATTCACAGAGCTTTAGATTAAAACGCGGGTTTTTAAGGTGATTGTAACTCCAACCAAGTGTCTACCTGCCAATAAATTGAGTATCTTGCTTAGTTTTTAAAACTGCAGAAACCATAGCATTGGCATAGCATTAGGTAAAAGCAGTGTTTTGACACTGATCATTAGTGAAAGCAAGTACATAGCAGCCAAGCAAACAAGTATCTTACTTAACATTTGTGGCAGTTTGATGTAATTATGAATTCCAAAAATATAATTGAATCATGCTTGTAAAGTGATCTGTTAATCTGGGTATGATTATGTTAGGATTAGGGCATTGAGCCCCACCCCTTGGTGGGTGAGGAATTGAATATAAAAGTCAAGGCAAAGGACAGTTGAAGCAGCCTTCTGAGAAGCAGTTTTAATGTTGGAAAGAAGGCACCAGGAGAAGAGAAGCAAGCTGTTCACCTGATCGTCTACAGCTGACCTTGTGGAGGAAACAGGAGCTAAGCCCGGAGAGAAATGCAGCCCTGGGTAGAGAGGAACCCAGAAGTCTGAAGTCTGAACCCTGGCAAAGGCCAGCAAATGTCTTGCTCTAACACGTGGCAATGGACTGTGGTGAGAGAATAAACCTAATGCTTTATGGCCTGGTATCTGTGGACTTGTATCCCAAATAAATGCCCTTTGTAAAGACCAACCCATTTTTGGTATTTCACATTAGCACCCCTTTGGCTGATTAATACACCATTCAAAATTGAAGAACCTCCTGCATTCCTAGAGAGTTAGGTGAAATCAGGGTCCTGGAGTTGATTATAAGTGAAAACACTTGCAAAGCAGAACATGAAACAAGTTTTTTTTTTGGTTTTCTAAACTGAAGAAATGACTGCATTCCCCGAGCACTTGGAAAAGCAGTGCTTTGAAGTTGATTTTAAGTGAAAACACAGCCAAATAAAGAAATATATTATCTACATTACAAAAGTGAAGAAATTCTGCATTGGCAGAGCATTTGGTAAAAGCAGAGTTTGACATTGTGAATGAAAATAATTGCATAGCAGCCATGGAAACACGTATCTTCTTTACCTTTCAAACATGAAGTAACTCCTGCACTCACAGGGTGTTAGGTAAAACCAGCGGTTTGAAGTTGATTGTTAGTGAAAATACATGCATAGCAGCAAATGAAACACAAATCTTACCTAGATTTAAAAAGTGAAGAAACTACTGCTTTGGCATAGTGTTAGATAAAATCATCATTTTGACTTTGGTTGTAAGTGAAAACAAGAGCATAGCAGCCAAGGAAATAAGTTTCTTACATTAAAAACATGAAGAAACTCCTGGATTCACAGAGCTTTATGCTAAAACGAGGATTTTGAACTTCATTGTAACTTAACAAGGGCATAACTGTCAATGAAATGAATATCCTGCTTAGTTTTGAAACCTGGAAAAACCACGGAATTGGCATAACATTAGGCAAAAGCATTGTTTTGACATTGATTTTGAGTGAAAGCATGTGCATAGCAGCCAAACAAATAAATATCTTTCATTCCTTTCACACTTGATATACCTCCTGCATTCACAGTGTTAGGTGAAACCAGTGTCTAGAAGTTGATTGTAAGTGAAAACACATGCAAAGCAGCAAATGAAACAAGTTTCTTTATTGGTTCTCTAAACTGAAGAACGGACTGCATTCACTGAGCGTTATGGAAAAGCAATGATTTGATGTTGATTGTAAGTGTAAACACGTGCATAGCAGCAAAGGAAACAAAATTTACTTAGATTTCAAAAGTGAAGTAACTGCAGCATTTGCAAAGAAAAGCATTGTAAAAAAACAAGTGCATAGCAGCCAAGGAAAGTATCTTATATATTTTTAAAAAGTGAAGAAACTCGGCTTTGGCAGAGCATTATAGAAAAGCAGAATTTTGACATTGTGAGTGAAATAAAGTGTTTAGTAGTCACGGAAACCTGTATCTTACCAATGAAAGATGAGTTACTTTCTACATTCACAGAGTTTTAGGTAAAACCAGTGTTTTGGAGGTGAATGTAAGTGAATATACATGCATAGCAGGAAATGAATCACAAATCTTACTTAGATTTCTAAACTGAAGGAACTACTGCATTGGAATATCATTAGGGAAAATCGGTGTTTTTACATTGGTTGTATGTGAGAACAACGGTATCGAACCAAAGAAAGAAGTATCTTTCTTACTTTACAAACGTGAAAACCACCTGGATTCACAGAGCTTTATGTTAAAACCAAGATTTTGAAGATCATTGTAACTCCAAGCAAGTGCATATCTGCCAATGAAATGAGTATCCTGTTTAATTTTGAAAACTGAAGAAACTACTGCATTGACATAACATTAGGTAAAAGCAGGATTTGACATTGGTTGTGAGTGAAAGCAAATGCATAAGAAGCCAAAAATCTAGTATCTTACCTATCTTACAAACTTGAAGTACCTCCTGCATTCACAGAGAGATAGATGACACTAGTGTCTTGAAGTCCATTGTAAGTGAAAACACGTGCAAAGCAGCCAATGAAACGAGTTTCTATATTGGTTCTCTAAACTGAAGAAGAGACTGCATTCCCTGAGCATTAGGGGAAAGAAGTGTTTTGAACCTGAGTGTAAGTGAAAACACATGCATAACAACAAAAGAAACTAGACACTTACATAGATTTCAAAAGGGAAGGAACTACAGCATTAACATAGAAAAAGCAGTGTTTTGACATTGGTTGTAAGCGACAACAAGTGCATAGCAGTGAAGGAAAGAAGTATTTTATTTACTTTACAAAAATGACGACCTCTGCATTGGCAGAGCATTAGGTGAAAGCAGGGTTTTGACATTTTGTGTGAAAACAAGTGCATAGCAACCAAGGAAACAAGTATCTTACTTACTTTTCAAAGATGAAGTACCTCCCGTATTCACAGAGCTTAGGTAATCCAGTGTTTTGAAGGTGATTGTAAGGGAAAACACATGCATAGCAACAAATGAAATACCAATCTTACTGAGTTTCCGTAAGTAAAGAAACTACTGCATTGGCATAGTGTTATGTAAAAATGGTGTTTTGGCATTGGTTGTAAGTGAAGACAAGGGCATAGCAGCCAAGGAAACAATGATCTTTCTTACTTTAGGAACATGAAGAAGATACTGGATTCAAAGAGCTTTATATTAAAAAATGGGTTTTGATGGTGATTGTATCTCCAAGTAAGTGCATAGCTGCCAATAAAATGAGTACCTTGCTTAGTTTTTAAAACTGGAGGAACCCCAGCATTGGCATAGCATTAGGTAAAAGCAGTGTTTGACATTGACTGTGAGTAAAAGCAAATGCATACCAGCGAAACAAACAAGTATCTTACTTACCTTTCCAAATTGAAGTACTTCCTGCATTCTCAGTCTTAGGTGAAACCAGAGTCTTGATGTTGATTGTAAGTATAAACACTTGCAAAGCAGAGAATGACACAAGTTTGTTTATTGGCTTTCTAAACTGAAGAACTGACTGTATTCCCTGAGCACTCTGAAAAGCAGTATTTTAAAGTTGACTGTAAGTGAAAACACGTTCATTGTAGCAGAAAAACTAGAATTGTACTTAGATTTCAAACTTGAAGAAACTGCAGCATTGGTATATTATAAGAAATGTTTTGAGATTGGTTGTAAGGGAAAACAAGTGCATAGCAGCGAAGGAAAGAAGTATCTTATTTGCTTTACAATAATGAACACCTCTGCATTTGCAGAGCATTAGGGGAAAGCAGGGTTTTGACATTGTGAATGAAAGCAAGTGCCTAGCAGCCAAGGAAACAAATATCTTAGTTACCTTTCAAAGAAGAAGTGCCTCCTGTATTCCCAGAGTGTTATGTAAAACCAGGATTTTGAAGGTGATTGTAAGGGAAAACACATGCATAGCAGCAAATGAAATACAAATATTACAGAGGATTAAAAAGCGAAGAAACCCCTGCATCGGCATAGCATTACGTAAAAGTGTTGTTTTGACATTGGTTGTAAGTGAAGATAAGGGCATAGCATCCAAGGAAACAAGTATCATTCTTACTTTACAAACGTTAAGAACCTCCTGGTTTCACATACCTGAAGGTTAAAACCAGGATTATAATGCCAAGAATTGCATAGCTGTTAATGGAATGAGTATCCTGCCTTGTTTTGAAAATTGAAGAAACCACTGCATTGGCATAGCATTAGAAAAAGCAGTGTTTTGACATTGATTGTGAGTGAAAGCATGTGCATAGCAGCCAAACAAATAAATATCTTTCTTTCCTTTCACACTTGATATACCTCCTGCATTCAGAGAGTTAGGTGAAACCAGTATCTTGGAGTTGATTGTAAGTGAAAACACGTGCAAAGCAGCAAATGAAACAAGTCACTTTATTGGTTCTCTAAACAGAAGATCCAATTGCTTTCACTGAGCATTAGAGAAAATCCCTTGTAAATTATGTAAACTATGGAGTCCATGGAGCTTGTGGAGACTGTGGAATTTTGGGAGCCTGTGGAAGCCTGTGGAGTCTCTGCAGGTACATGGAGCATGGGGTGCTTATGGATCCTGTGGAAACTTTGTAATGCATGGAGTCCTGTGGAGACTGTGTCATCCCAGGTAACCTGTGGAGACTGTGGAGCCTGTGGAGCCTGTGGAGTCAGTGGAGAATGTGCAGCCTTTGCATACCCATGGAGCCCGTGGAGCCTTCAGAGCCTGTTATATCTCATGGAAGTCATGGATCCTATGCATGCTCATGGTGATGGCAGAGCCTGATGAGGCCATAGAGGAATGTGGACCCCATGGAGCTCATGGAGGTTATGTAGACCCATGAAACTTCTGGAAGCTGTATAGTCTGAAGAACCTGAGGATCATGTTGGTTCCTGTGGAGTCTGTGGGGCCCATTTTAGGCCACAGAGGCTCTGAGGCCTTTGCAGGCTCATGAAGCCTGTGGAGACAGCGGAGCCTCTGGAGACGTTGCAGACTTATGGATGCCATGGAGATCTTAGAGGTCATAGAGCCCATGGAACATTCTTTGTACCTGGAGGGCTGTGGAGCCTGTTCACGCCCATGGAGCATGTGGAACCTTTGAAGCCCTTGAGACCATGCAGTCTTTGCAGGCCCATGGAACCTGTGGAGCATGTAAATCCTGTGGAGACTATAGAAACTGTGGTCAGTGTAGCCTGTGAGCCTGTGTATATCCATGGAGATTGTGGAGTTTGTGTAACCTGTGGAGCCCATGGATGCTTTGGAGGCTGTAGAGGCCTATAGAACATATGTAGCTTATGGCAACACGCAGGCCTGTGGAATATGTGGATCCTATGGAGGCTGTGGGGCTGTGCGCACCCAATGAGAGTGTGGATCCTGTGGAAACTTTGGAATGCATAGAGTCCTGTGGAGACTGTGTCGTCCCAGGTAAACTGTGGAGACTTTGGAGCCTGTGGAGCCTGTGGAGTCAGTGGAGGATGTGCAGCCTGTGCATAGCCATGGAGCCCGTGGAGCCTGCAGGGCCTGCATATCTCATGGAAGTC